>JANAVB010031618.1:1267246-1617246 GCA_029216955.1 Iris pallida
CTAGTGTAGATGTGTGGTCATACCCACCTTGTATATATTGTGAACCTTGTGAATGCCAATTCTACACCACACGTATGATTGGCTAGATCATAACCTTGTGCAGATCCAATCCGGCCACATGTTGTAGCTAGTATTCACACACCTAGATATATGATTCTTGACTTCTTGTACATGCCATGATCAGTTTACTTGTCTTGTTCTAGCTCTTGTTTTACAGCTTACCTTGCCATGTTACTCACATGTACATTCCATGATTCTCATGTATATACTCTCTATTTACAGTCTTATAGCTTTTGTCATATCTTGTGAACTGTTGTTAGTAGATTGTACTTGTTCCATCATGACAGGATATGTTGAAAATATTACAGATGCTGACGAGGGGGATTACAGTACCTACTACGGTCCGGATGACGTAGTGGGCCTAGACCTGGAGACTTTGGTCCAGCAGGGCTTAGCTCCGCATGGTGAGACCTTACCTATTGCTTAGTTAGAGTAGGTCTTTTATACTGGACTTTGTCTCCAGCTACTTTTGGGACTGTTATTACTATGGATTGTATTAGAGACTTGGACTTGTATATATTCTTGTATTGGACTTGACAGGTTATTATTTTATTATCGTCTTGTTGTCTTTATCTTTCAGTCTTTACTTTGTTATCTTAGAGTTGTGATTGAGTACTTATATATATTCGTTGCTTGTCCTCCGTTCGGAGTTGACCATATTCTCGACAGGTTTTGTTATATATATAAACTGTTTAGAGTAGAAAAATCTATAGCATTCTACGCCAATTTTTCGGTGAGGGCTGGGCGTTGTCGCGTCACGTGCCCTTTTAGCGGGTGCGGGTCGTGACATGAAGTATCTTTCATGCGGCTCGGTCATAAGACAACTCTCATGCGGCTCGGCCATGAAGCATCCCTCATGCGGCTCAGTCATGAGACATCTCTCATGCGGCTCGGACATGAAGCGTACTCCATACGGCTTAGTCATGAGGCGTTCATACGGCTCATACGGCACAGCTTATGCGGATCCATCACACTGAACTTGAGCAGTCCAATGAAGACGAAAAGCGCATTAACTATGCCAAAGCATGATAGAGAAAGGCCCACGCATAAAACATGCAACATAGCCATAAAAGTTAGGGTTTTAACTCATGCAGTTTCTTTCCAAAACGCTTTTACCATCAATAAAAGGATGAATGTCGGGGTGAACTCAGATCGCCGATGAAGAGGCAACTCCTTTGCCCTTCGCTGCAGCACTGGAAGAAGTCTTGGGGGCCATGGATGATCGAGAGTAGAGAAGACGACGGCTAGGGCAAGAAAGATTGAAGAAAGAAGAGAGTAAAGAACCTCTCTATTCAAAATTTGCTCGTACTTATAGGCTGGCAAGAGGCGTGTGAACCGATAGACGCTTCGAATTTCGTACTGCCTAGGAGATGAAGCCGACCCTTGGGATTCTACCCCCTTTCATGCAAAAGACTGCTCTGAATCATCAAAGCAAATCTAAATATTTAATGCCGACTCTTGGGATCCTATCCAAAAGACGGCTTTAAAATCAAAACAAATCAGAAAAAATTAATGGGAAGCCTACGTGGCACAAGACCAGTATACGGCCAGAGAAGCCTATGCGGCCAGAGAAGCCTATGCGGCATGAAGAGCTTATGCGGACATACCCATACTTCTTATTCAAAGTATTTCAATTTTACAAATTGAAAACTTTGAAGGTGGTCTTGTAGAAGCATGGAAAAGAATAGTGATTCTTATGCGGCTCAAAATCCTTGGGAGCTTCATGCGGCTCAAAAAGCTTCATGCGGCTCAGAAAGCTTCATGCGGCTCAGAATGCTCTCTGTGGCCTTATACGGTTCAAAAAAATCTGCCTATACAGCTGGCCATTATTACTCTGGCATAAAAGCGACAGCTCTGACAGAAATGATGGCTCTGACATAAAGACGAGACGTGACAAGCTCCTAAAAGGACGAGAAAATCTTCATGATATCTGGCACAGTTCACAAATTCCAAAGAAAGTTCTTTATGCGGATCACCCATACGACCTTCATGCGGCTTAGTCATGAGACCACTCTCATGCAGCTCGAACATGAGACAACTCTCATGCGGCTCAGATATGAGACAACTCTCATGCGGCTCTGTCATGAAGCCACTCTCATGCGGCTCGGTCATGAGACAACTCTCATACGGTTCAGTTATGAGACGTCCTTCATGCGGCCCGATCATGAGACACTCTTTATGCGTCTTGGGGACAGTCCTTCATGCGGCCCAGCCAGGATGCAACATTCATGTGGCTCGCCACATAGTAGCAGTTGAGACACGTGGCAAAAATTTACCAAGTCATTAACAGTTCGAAATTCGTACAACAAACAGATCATGATCAATCTTAACCAATCCCTAACTGCCCACTTCTCGAGTTACAGTTACAAGGATGTAGCCTAAAATTAGCCACGTGGCTGTACACCCCCATTACTCATAAAATCCGATAAATAGCAAGGTGCTATTCCCTTGTACACAGACAGAAAGACACAGAGACATACAGAGAGAGAGAGAGCATTTCTTTGCCGGAGCCGAGGTTGCGTTCGATCGTCCAAGGAGTAAGGCAGAGTTGATAGCACTTTCCCGAGCCTCTACCGTCACCTCCCAGAATCAAAACTAAACAATTGTACTTAGATTGTTTTTCCTAGATTTTATTCCTAGGCTCTTTTTTGTACAAGCGAGTTTATAATTGTGAGTTAAAGTTCAGTCCTCCTATAAAACTGTTCTGTTCTACGACAATCAATGGCAAACAGCAGCTACTTATATGCATCCACATGAGGCGCAGGATGGTGATATGTTCACACCATCTCCATTCCCATGGCACATTCATTTGCTCCAATCTAGAAGCTTAAGTCACTTCTCTACAAGAGACTAAGGAACTCCCACTGCAACCAATGCAAGTCAGCCTGTCGCTCCAAAAGCACAGTAACCTCGCCAACCTGAAGCACAAGCCTACTCGTCGACTACAGCACAGTGACTCTGTTATTCCAAAATATAGCTTTATCATTGCTCTAAATGCACAGAAGTCTCGTCGTCATTCGAAGCTAAGTCGACTCGTCGCCTGAAAGCACAGAGGCTCCGTCGTCTATAGAAGCATGGTCTACTCGTCGCTCTAGAAGCACAGCAGTACTTAGTCCTCAACAGAGGCACAAAAAATATATGTCCCCCCCAATTGGTTTGTTTAAACCGCCTCTTGCAGAAAAGATTAGGATTAAATTATGATTGATATCATATCAGATTGATTTAAATCTTATACGAGAATCAATTAGACTCCAAATCTAGGATGAAATCCCAATATTTACTCAGCTGTATCCGAGTAAGCAAATCGGCACGTGCCACGTGTTACCTCCTTCGGTTATGTTGATAACCACCAGAGATCTCGATTGGAGGGAATTTCGATGTCCGCCACGTGTCAGCGATGTAGAAGACCGCATCGTACAATGACGGTAGATACTTTTATATCTCAGGAACCCTAATGCACATCGCATATATGCTTAGTTCTCTATAAATAGAAGGAGTTCTCCTTCAACTAAAGAGCGACAACCTTCATCTAAGAAGGAACTATCCACCAACCAACCGATAGAAGAATGACCACCTCCAAGGGATCTTCTCCTCCAGACAGCCTCTTGATCGGTTACCCCAGAGTTCCATCAAAGGTGCCAGAGAGCCTGAGCAAGGTTAATTCATCGTCAGATCGTCAACGAAGTAAAGAAGCCGCTGTTGTGCTCGATCTCCACCGTCACACTTTTCCAAAAATCTCTTCTCCCTGTAATTAGAATATCCTATTTAGGACTTCCTTCTTTGCACACAGATACCTTATACGTTCAATAAAGCAAAAAGTTTGCTCAACCTTTTGTTACGTCGAACAAAATGGAAACTCTGCGGGGGAATACCTTCTCCTTCAACAAGAAGGCGGTGACGCAATCTGATGACAACTTGCTGGGATCTTCCCAAGACATGCTGGTCGTACGCTTCGACCAGCATGCTTTTGAAGATCTCCTCTCTGATGAAAATTCGAAGACTTTGAAGCGGTTCGTACAACCGAAGAAGACTGGACGTGTCTGGAGGCCTAAGGCAGCTGCAGCTAGCAGCACGATGGCGGAAACTGCATCTCAGGATCCCCTCAACACCGAAACCACGGAGAAGATTTTGGTTGCTATAGCCTTATCCCTGTAAAACCCCTAAATTTTTAAAATTTTTTATTTATTTTAAAAAGGCATAAAATGTTTTTTTTACAATTTATGGTTTTTATTAAAGATGACCTTAGCCATTGTTGAGTTTTGGAGAACTAGACGACCATGAACTTTGGCACGGAAGATATAGCAGTGTGCTTTGACCAGTATATTAGCCATGTCGTGGGAGGCCCAGCCATAGAGAAGTCTGAACTAGGAAAACCAGGACAAGTTGTGAATTAACTCAATTAAGTTTTTTTTATTTAAATATTATTTTATATATTGATTTTTAAATGAACCGGTTTGTCCAATTCAGCCCGAACTGGGCCCAAACCAATTTAAGGCCATGTAGGCATGTGGGGGGACCAAGATGTCCATGTCGGCATGTTTTATGTATGTACAAATATTTCCTAAGTTATTTTAGAATTTTATGTTTAATCTCGAATTATTTAATTATTGGTACAAAACATATATTTTAAAATAATGTTCCCAATATTTGTACAAATTTCTGGACCCGGATAAGGGTGTGCGGTATAATTTCACCAAAACCACCATCGGGCTATTTTTATTATTTTATTATTATTAAAGTATTTTTGTGGAATTAAATAAAAAATTATTTAATATTACTATTGGTTGTCTTTTTATGGTTAATTGAATTTGGATATACAAGTAAACATGTTTTAAATAGAATTTTATGTGGTTAGATAATATTAAAATTCTTATTTGGATTGTGAATATTTTACTGGGTGTATATTTATATATATAGATATATAGAGATAAGAGTAAAACAAAAAACAAATGGGCCTAACTCACGAGACATTGAGCCAATATCTCGTGAGTTAGAAAGCACCCCAACCCGCGCACGGTTAGTGAGCCCACAGCAACAGCAACCCATATATAGCTTAGATATATATATGAGAACGGGAACTCTAAAACCGGAACTCTAAAACCGTACCCCCCTAATGCAAAACCCTAGCCGAAGCCACCACCACCATCTGGGAGACCACGTGCACCCATAGAGCGACCATCGGCAGGAGAGCGCCGCGCGCGGTGGCCGCAGCCGCTGCGATAGCAAGGCCGCGGACGGAGACGACAGCAGCAAGGCTGCAGACGCCCCAATTTACGATACAATATTTTTTTGATCAATTGTTGAATGGATTTCACAGGTATGAACACAACATATACGAGTTTAATCACCTTCAAATAGTTTTTAAATTAGAAGCCTAGATCGTCCGAAAAAATTGACACAAAATTGCCAAAAAAAATTCTCGGAAACTGAGCATGAACTAATTCAATCAGCCCACTTAGAAGGCGATTCCCGGCCAATCTATCAACAGATTCAAAATTGTGTTCAATAGGACGTATAGACAACATATACGAGATTTTAACCCTTCTCGCAGAATTCGATTTCATCGAATGGGCGCTAAGAAAAGAGACTTCAAAGTTTAAGAAAATTTGTTTTAAAAACATCAAAAAACTTCGATACGACGTGCATCCCGCCAAACCGGGCGACGTGATCACGAACCGAAAGCATCGAAAGGTATGTATCGACTTCGCGGACGTGTAGGCTTTAACGGAATTCAAATTGGTTGCGTGTGCACGACGAATTTGACGCGTATCCGTCAAAATTTACCGTATCGGTCTCTTTAAAAAAATTTCAATTACTTTGTGCACACTCGTCAAATCGAGACAAAACTTGTGCCGACAGGACCGTATCATTTTTTTGGTCTTGTACGCCAAGTTTGGTCCGATTCTGAGAAGGTCGACTGGAACGCCTATTTGGCGGGCCCGCGACCCGCTCCAACGGGCAAAATTGTGCCCGGCTCATCGAAATACAAAACTAGACATACCGTTGAGTTCTTCTCCTCAAATCGAACCCGTAGACATATAGTTTGATGATTTTAGAGACCGTAGATTCTGGCACGCATTTCGGTACAAAACGGGACCAACGGTGGACATCATTTTGACCCAAAATTATGATTTTGTCCCTGTTCCAGAATTTTACTTTTGGACAGGCATTTCCTAGACATATCTTTTATACCAAACCCGTTTGTGATGTTTGTTGCAGCATCCGGAGTCATCTGCAGGATTTGGCTTTTCTTGCTTCGTTTATTTGTCGGTTCGAGCTACTGGATTATTTCCTTTTGCACATAACCTCAGGCAAGGTACCTTGCCATTAGCTGATTATTTTACTTTAGCTCATATTCATGTATTGTTTATTATTTATTTTCTGTAAAATAAACTGTGATACATGGCATAAGTTGATAGAATTTTTACTGTTTAGTTCTATTTCCTGCTATGTACTATTTTCTTATACATTGAACTTAGATTTAAGAGACCACCCATTGTGTGTTGCATTCATAGGCCTTAACACATTTATACCACATTGTTGTGAGTCACATATAGGACTCGGACATGCGTGATTGGCTGGCCACCAGTACGTATAAGTCGTGCGTTAGGAAATAACTGCTAATAGAGTTGCATGCTAGAAGACTTAGCAGTTATGAGTTGGCATTGGGCGGGGAGAACATGATTGGAAGTTGACTACCATCATATCTATCGTAGACTCGCTCGCTACTGAAGAACGATAGGTAAACTATATGCTATAGACTCGCTCGATACTGAGGAATAGTATATGGTGCTTTGACTCGCTACTGAGGTACTGTACTACATTGGTATTTTCCTGACTTGACCCGGTAGTCATACGACCATGAACTGTTCTTAAAACTGCATTCACTTAGATTGGTTAGGCGTCCTTATCCGTTAGGTATGAGTACTCTTGGTTTGGGTACTTGTATCTGACCGTAGCTTGGAACAATGACTTGTCGCGGATTAGTTCGTCACATCTTGTCCTTGTTTGGTTGTAGGTGTGGCTTACTACTCCGATGAGAAGGTATTGAACCTTGTTGGGGGTCCGGATACCATATTGGATTTGTGACTTGGGAAGATATTTCATCGTGGGTTAGTGTGTAGTGCCCCGCTCCCGTTGGGGTGAAGCACTATGTAATAGGCTCGTGCCAAGTCAGACATGGTCGGGAACATAGATGGCTAGTCTGACTCGACGACGAGTTTGGTATACAAAAAACCACGGCATCAATAAAATCGATTTGGAAGAGTGATATGAGTACCGTTCCAACTAATGGATCGACTACTATTGGAATAAGTCCTAGATGCGGTAGGCGACGTCTTGGCGAAGGAACTCTAAAGAGAGCGACGTAACCCGTCTGCCGTTGGTTTTATTGGTTTTCATGGCTTTCTGAACGAATTGTTGCGTGGATTTGATAGTGTGCTTTCACGTCGATTTCTGAATGCGTCTGAGAATTTCGAAAGAAGGATTGAAGAAAGGGTTCTAATTCGATGCTCGTGCCATTACAGGAGTTCGTGTAACTGACGCTTGACCGTCGCGAAGCATTCTCCTACTCTCGGCGCAATCTCCTTAGGTGGGTGGTTCTTCGCTCCCTTCTTTTCTACTCCTTCCCGCCAACTAAATCCTTAAAGTTCAACGTTCAAATCGATGATGCTAACGGGATGTATGCTTGCCACTAAGATCAAGAGCTCGGGATAATATATCAACCTAGAGGAGTTAACTCCAAATCTATAAGTTCACACTAAGTAGAGAAAAGATAAAGTTCTAAAAAGAGATAGAATATATTTCATGCCATGCAAAACACAACGATGAAAAACCTTGGTGGCGGTACATCATGCCTCGGAGAATTTGGTGCCTACGGATGCTAAATCAGAACGTACGGTTTCGGGGAAAAGGACCCTTGCACGAGTAAGAATGATTATGTAATTTGATAATGGTTACGCTATGCAATTTACTTCATACATATTAAACTGTTCATACATTCGCATGGTCAAAGACGACTTGTGCACAAGGTGATCTTTCCTCGAGACGGTACCCGGGGCCCTGGGACCGGATCGGCCTAGGAGGAAATTATGGAAATCGTGCTTCGGCGCGAGGCATTGGGAGACCTCCAGTTAGGCTCGCTACCTGGACTGGAGGGCGCATCGCAAGGCTACGTAATCATCCTTCATGGTGTCGATATCACCAATGACCGCATATAGGATAAATTGCTTGCTCACCTATTGTCTTGTGCAGGTGATAAGTATAATGTATATTTTTTACAGGAAAGGAGCACGGCCGTGGTAAGAATGCCTTTAAATTGGTTATGTGTTATCGTTTAAAATGTGCCTTCGAAATGAATTGCAACTCATATAGTTCTAAATAGAAAGATCACTTCGTATGCTAGAATCCTTAATAAGCAGTGTCGGTTTAGACGAGTGGGTTCGTCCCATCCACTAGCAAGTGTGCTAACCCCCAACTCCCCAGGTAACGAGCGCGCTGCAGGAGCTCGAGACTAGACCGGAAGCTGAAGAACGGGAGGCGGCACGAAGCTCTCCTATTTTGAAGTATTTTGAAGCCCAACTCAGATCAAAGGCTTTGTTCAAATGTATAAAGGGGCGTGAATGTATGGAACGACAAGGATTATTTCAGGGCAAGCTTGTCAAGAGTTTTTCTTTTGTGTTTCAAGATGTAGCCGCAACGGCATATGTAATGTAAAAATAACCTTGCACATACTTTGCAAGCTTATGAATGAAAAGCTAAATTTCTTTCTATGCTATGTTTTCAACTCTCTGCACTGTTTAATTTCAATGCATCGAGTCAAAAAGGAATTTCCAATTGCACATCCTTGCCTTGTGCAAGTCTATTAAAGACTTGCACGGCATCACGTCCCGACCCATGGGGATCGATTTATATCGAGTCAAGGCGATGGCGACCGATTCGGCGAGTCGGGGCGTGACAAGTTGGTATCAGAGCACGGTTTACACCTCGGACCTTTCAAAATACTTTTTTTTAGATGATGTCGTTGAGATTTTTCAAAACCTATGCTTTTCGACATATGCGGCCTGAAATAATCGTTCCATACATATAAGCCCGTAGATATTTTGAGAATACTAACGGGTTTGCTCAATTTTGTAGGAATGCCGGAAAGACTGGGTGTCCCGGCTGTCAACGCCACATTGATCAGCACGGATAACACCGAAGGCGCGACGCCTAGTGATTCTGCCATGGAGCGACTACTACGCCTCATAGAACTCCAACAACGCCAGTCGGAGATGCAGCAACGACAGCTGCAAGAACAGATCCAGGCCCAAGTCAGCGCCCAACAAAAGCAAATAGAGGCCCTGACCCGGATCGTGAGCACCATAGCGACGCAACAGAACTCGACGACCGTCATGTCCGAGGAAGAAGTCCAACCCGTAAAGGCAAAACATGTGTCTTCCTCCTCCCTGCTCAAGATGACCAAGTTCAAGAAAATGAACCCGCCTGAATTCAACGGTCGATTAGAGCCTAACGAAGTCATGGGGTGGCTAGTAAAGATTGAGGGTATGTTCACTCTCCTCAGCATCAAGGGGTCCAAAAGAGTCGGGTGCGTAGCGTTGCAGCTCAACTTGAGGGCCTACGACTGGTGGGAGACGAAGAAACAGGAACTCAAAGAGGCCAACCCCAATGCCAAGATCTCGTGGGAGGTGTTCAAACTGGCCTTCCTCAAGCAATACATCTCTCGTGCCCTTCGTCGAAAGAAGGAAGAGGAATTCATGTCCTTGAAGTAAGAAAACTTGTCCGTTGAAGACTACGATGCGAAGTTCACGAAGGTTTCGAAGTTTGTCGGGGCCTTTCTGCCAAACACGGAGGCGTGGTACGAGCGCTTCCAGCAAGGCTTGAATGATGATTTACGTTGGGACGTCATGAATCAGAGATGCCAGACGTACAGAGAATCATATAACGCCGCCCTTGATAGTGAGCGGATCTTCGGTCGAGCGTCGCAGAAGGGCGGATC
This sequence comes from Iris pallida, assembly GCA_029216955.1. Taxonomy (NCBI): domain Eukaryota; kingdom Viridiplantae; phylum Streptophyta; class Magnoliopsida; order Asparagales; family Iridaceae; genus Iris; species Iris pallida. The sequence continues at coordinate 1,277,304 of JANAVB010031618.1, forward strand.
AAGCATCCGCAACAACTTTAACAAGCGTCCTCGCGACGCGGGAGGATCTGGTGCTCCAAAGCGCCAGAACACGTCCGAGTATCACGGGCCTCACCCAGGCGTACGGTGCCATCGCTGCGGTAAGATGGGACATCTGGCGGTCGATTGCCGAGGAGGATGCTTCAAGTGTGGCCAGCTAGGTCACAAGGCAGTAGATTGTCGCATGGGGAGGGCGAACCAACATCCACCAAGGGACGTCCAGAGCCAGAACCAGAACAGGGCACCTCCCGCCCATGGCGCTAACGCAGTGCCCGTGAACCCACAAAATCGCCAAGGGGCGCAAGGCCGAGTCTACGTATTGACTCGGGATGAAGCTTTTGCTTCTGACACTGTCGTGACATGTATACTACTCTATAAAAATATGCCTGCTAGAGTATTGTTCGATTCGGGTGCTACGCATAGTTTTATATCTGCCAATTTTGTAAAAGAGAATGAACTACCTATGCAACTTTTAGATATGAATCTTAGTGTTAGCACTCCTTCGGGAGTAGATATGCCTGCCACTCAAATTTGTAGAGATGGTTACATATGCATCGGAGGGAAGAATCTATCCTTGGAAGTTATCGTCCTCGATGTCAAGGAGTACGATATAATCCTCGGCATGGATTGGTTGGGTGCATGCCATGCAAAGATCGAGTGCGTGGAGAAGAGAGTTGTGTTCTGCCTTCCGGACGAAACTGAGTTCTCCTATTCGTGCGGAGCAGCATCAAGGGCAGCAATGATGATATCGGCAATTTCGGCAAGGCGTATGTTGTATTCTGGGTGTAGCGGGCACCTAGCATCAGTTCGAGACATGAGAACGGAGATTGCAAGCACGGCCCAGACTGAAGTCGTGGCAGAATTTTCTGATGTGTTCCCGGACGAGTTCCCAGGGATATCGCCGGACCGAGAGATAGAATTCAGCATCGACACCTTTCCGGACACCCGACCGATATCCAAAGTACCTTATCGAATGGCGACGGCAGAGCTGAAGGAACTGAAAGCACAACTACAAGAGTTACTAGATCGCGGATATATTCGCCCTAGTGTCTCCCCGTGGGGTGCCCCAGTGTTGTTTGTAAGGAAAAAAGATCGATCGATGCGGCTGTACATCGATTATCGGGAACTCAACAAAGCCACGGTACGAAACAAGTACCCGTTATCGAGGATAGATGATTTGTTTGACCAGCTGCAAGGGGCGACGGTGTTTTCCAAGATTGATCTTCGCTCAGGCTACCATAAATTGAAGATCAAGTCCGAGGACGTGCCGAAGTCCGCCTTTCGAACTCGATATGGTCACTACGAATTTCTAGTCATGCCCTTCGGCTTGACCAACGCTCCTGTCGCGTTCATGGATCTAATGAACCGGGTGTTTCGACCGTTTATAGACAAATTTGTCGTCGTATTCATCGACGACATTCTCATATATTCAAAGAGCAAGGACGAGCACACGGAACACATGAAGACGGTGTTACAGACTCTGCGCGAATACCAACTTTATGCCAAGCTAAGCAAGTACGAGTTCTGGATGAGCAGCGTGACGTTCCTTGGGCACGTTTACTCAGTTGAAGGCGTCACGGTGGACGCAAAGAAGATTGAAGCAATAGTCGAATGGAAGAGGCCTACCTCAGCAGGCGACATCCGAAGTTTTCTCGGCTTGGCAGGCTACTACCGTAGATTCGTGAAATATATTGCAAAGATTGCGTTGCCTCTGACTCGCCTCACCCAGAAGGGAGTCGTATTCGAGTGGAACGACGCCTGCGAATCGAGCTTCCAAGGGTTGAAGAAATGGCTCATCTCAGCGCCGATCCTTGCACTTCCGGACGGGCCAGAAGGGTTTCAAATATTTAGCGATGCATCGCGGACGGGTTTGGGATACGTACTTATGTAAAGGGATAAGGTAATTTCGTTTGCTTCGAGACAACTGAAGCAATACGAGAAGAAATATCCTACGCATGATCTGGAGTTAGCGGCCATTGTGTTCGCGTTGAAGCTATGACGGCACTATCTTTATGGTGTAGCTTGCAGCATCTATACGGACCATAAAAGCCTCAAATACATCTTCACTCAACGGGACCTGAACTTACGGCAGCGGCGTTGGCTCGAACTCATCAAAGACTACGATCTGACTATCGAGTACACACCAGGTAAGGAAAACGTCGTGGCAGACGCGCTGAGTAGAATGTTCGCTGGGTGCTTGTCTATTAACCATAACATATAACGAGACTTGGCAGAGATGGGTATCGAACTCCGAATCTGTTATCGTAGAGCACGATTGGCCTAATTGCACTTTGAGTCAAGCTTGCACAACAAGATAAGGACCGCACAGGAGGATGACCCATTCCTGAAGAAGATGCGCGAGCTGATTTCGACGGGAAAGGCGACCGACTTTGTGGTGGACGAGGGCGGAATGACGTGGATGAAGGGAAGGATATGCGTGCCGGACCATGCCGAACTTAGAAAGGAGATTCTGACGGAGGCCCATTATGCGAAGTACTCATTGCACCCCGGGAGTACCAAAATATATAAGGACCTACGCACGACCTTTTGGTGGCAAGGCATGAAGAAAGACGTGGCAACGTTTGTGTCACAGTGCATGGCATGTCAACGGGTGAAGGCCGAGCATCAAAGACCAGGCGGGGAGCTACAGAACCTCGACATTCCAGTATGGAAGTGGAACGACATCTCTATGGATTTCATCATGGGCCTTCCAAAGACGTCGCGGGGGAATGATGCGATTTGGGTCATTGTCGATCGTTTGACCAAATCTGCTCATTTCATCGCTATTAAAGCATCATGGAGCATCGATCGGTTAGCTCAGATTTATCTCAACGAGATCGTCAGACTGCACGGGGTACCTGCCACAATTATTTCGGACAGAGACGGGCGATTCTTATCACGTTTCTGGACGAGTCTACAGGCGGCACTGGGCACTAAGTTGAACCTTAGCTCCGCGTACCACCCGCAAACTGATGGCCCGACAGAAAGAGTGAATCAGATCCTGGAGGATATGCTACGTCTGTGCGTGATAGATTTGAAGACTAGTTGGGACACGCACTTACCGCTTGTGAAATTCGCATACAACAATAGTTACCAATCGAGCATCCAAATGGCTTCCTACGAGGCGCTTTACGGGAGGAAGTACCGATCTCTGATTTGTTGGGACGAAGTCGGGGAGCGACAGGTGCTCGGGCCAGAACTAGTCGAACAAGCCGTCGAGAAGGTCCGCATGATTCGAGATAGGCTCCGTATTGCTCAGAGTCGACAAAAGAGTTATGCAGATACTCGTCGACGACCGTTAGAGTTCTTGGTTGGGGACCATGTGTTTCTGAAGGTGACGTCGATACGGGGCGTCATGCGATTCGGGGTAAAAGGCAAGCTGCGTCCGAGATTGGTAGGGCCCTTCGAGATCCTCGAAAGAGTGGCGACCGTTGCTTACCGGATCGCGCTATCTCCTGCCCTGGTCGAAGTGCACGACGTCTTCCATGTCTCTCAACTTCAAAAGTACGTGCATGACCCAAGTCATGTGGTTAGTTTCGATCAGTTGGAGCTACGTGCCGATCTATCATACTCAGAGGAGCCCGTACAAATTTTGGACCGTAAAGAAAAGATCCTACGGAGCCGATCGATGTCCTTGGTTCGCGTACTCTGGCGCAACCATTCCGTCGAGGAGTCGACGTGGGAGCTAGAGGCGGAGATGAAGGAGAAGTACCCTTCACTCTTCGCCGATGAAGGTCAGACCCTTGTTCTTAAGTTTCGGGACAAAACTTCTTCTTAGTGGTATATTATGTAGTACCCCGCTCCCGTTGGGGCGAAGCACTATGTAATAGGCTCGTGCCATGTCAGACATGGTCGGGAACATAGATGGCTAGTCTGACTCGGCGACGAGTTTGGTATACAAAAAACTACGGCATCAATAAAATCGATTTGGACGAGTGATATGAGTACCGTTCCAACTAATGGATCGACTACTGTTGGAAAAAGTCCTAGATGCGGTAGGCAACGTCTTGGTGAAGGAACTCTAAAGAGAGCGACGCAACCCGTCTGTCGTTGGTTTTATTGGTTTTCATGGCTTTCTGAATGAATTGTTGCGTGGATTTGATAGTGTGCTTTCGCGTCAATTTCTGAATGCGTCTGAGAATTCCGAAGGAAGGGTTCTAATTCGATGCTCGTGCCTTTGCAGGAGTTCGTGTAACTGACGCTTGACCGTCGTGAAGTGTTCTCCTACTCTCAGCGCAATCTCCTTAGGTGGGTGGTTCTTCTCTCCCTTCTTTTCTACTCCTTTCCGCCAACTAAATTCTTAAAGTTCAACGTTCAAATCGATGATGCTAACGGGATGTATGCTTGCCACTAAGATCAAGAGCTCGGGATAATATATCAACCTAGAGGAGTTAACTCCAAATCTATAAGTTCACACTAAGTAGAGAAAAGATAAAGTTCTAAAAAGAGATAGAATATATTTCATGCCATGCAAAACACAACGATGAAAAACCTTGGTGGCGGTACATCATGCCTCAGAGAATTTGGTGCCTACGGATGCTAAATCAGAACGTACGGTTTCGGAGAAAAGGACCCTTGCACGAGTAAGAATGATTATGTAATTTGATAATGGTTACGCTATGCAATTTACTTCATACATATTAAACTGTTCATACATTCGCATGGCCAAGGACGACTTGTGCACAAGGTGATCTTTCCTCGAGACGGTACCCGGGGCCCTGGGACCGGATCGGCCTATGAGGAAATTATGGAAATCGTGCTTCGGCGCGAGGCATTGCGAGACCTCCAGTTAGGCTCGCTACCTGGACTGGAGGGCGCGTCGCAAGGCTACGTAATCGTCCTTCATGGTGTCGATATCACCAATGACCGCATATAGGATAGATTGCTTGCTCACCTATTGTCTTGTGCAGGTGATAAGTATCATGTATATTTTTTACAAGAAAGGAGCACGGCCGTGGTAAGAATGCCTTTAAATTGGTTATGTGTTATCGTTTAAAATGTGCCTTCGAAATGAATTACAACTCATATAGTTATAAATAGAAATATCACTTCGTATGCTAGAATCCTTAATAAGCAGTGTCGGTTTAGACGAGTGGGTTCGTCCCATCCACTAGCAAGTGTGCTAACCCCCAACTCCCCAGGTAACGAGCGCGCTGCGGAAGCTCGAGACTAGACCGGAAGCTGAAGAACGGGAGGCGGCACGAAGCTCTCCTATTTTGAAGTATTTTGAAGCCCAACTCAGATCGAAGGCTTTGTTCAAATGTATAAAGGGGCGTGAATGTATGGAACGACAAGGATTATTTCAGGGCAAGCTTGTCGAGAGTTTTTCTTTTGTGTTTCAAGATATAGCCGCAACGGCATATGTAATATAAAAATGACCTTGCACATACTTTGCAAGCTTATGAATGAAAAGCTAAATTTCTTTCTATGCTATGTTTTCAACTCTCTGCACTGTTTAATTTCAACGCATCGAGTCAAAAAGGAATTTCCAATTGCACATCCTTGCCTTGTGCAAGTCCATTAAAGACTTGTACGGCATCACGTCCCGACCCGTGGGGATCGATTTATATCGAGTCAAGGCGATGGCGACCGATTCGGCGAGTCGGGGCGTGACAAGTTGGTATCAGAGCACGGTTCACACCTCGGACCTTTCAAAATACTTTTTTTTAGATGATGCCGTTGAGATTTTTCAAAACCTATGCTTTTCGACATATGCGGCCTGAAATAATCGTCCCATACATATAAGCCCGTAGATATTTTGAGAATACTAACGGGTTTGCTCAATTTTGTAGGAATATCGGAAAGACTGGGTGTCCCTGCTGTCAACGCCATATTGATCAGCACGGATAACACCGAAGGCACGACGCCTAGTGATTCTGCCATGGAGCGACTACTACGCCTCATAGAACTCCAACAACGCCAGCCGGAGATGCAGCAACGACAGCTGCAAGAACAGATCCAGGCCCAAGTCAGCGCCCAACAAAAGCAAATAGAGGCCCTGACCCGGATCGTGAGCACCATAGCGATGCAACAGAACTCGACGACCGTCATGTCCGAGGAAGAAGTCCAACCCGTAAAGGCAAAACATGTGTCTTCCTCCTCCCTGCTCAAGATGACCAAGTTCAAGAAAATGAACCCGCCTGAATTCAACGGTCAATTAGAGCCTAACGAAGTCATGGGGTGGCTAGTAAAGATTGAGGGTCTGTTCACTCTCCTCAGCATCAAGGGGTCCAAAAGAGTCGGGTGCGTAGCGTTGCAGCTCAACTTGAGGGCCTACGACTGGTGGGAGGCGAAGAAACAGGAACTCAAAGAGGCCAACCCCAACGCCAAGATCTCGTGGGAGGTGTTCAAACTGGCCTTCCTCAAGCAATACATCTCTCATGCCCTTCGTCGAAAGAAGGAAGAGGAATTCATGTCCTTGAAGTAAGAAAACTTGTCCGTTGAAGACTACGATGCGAAGGTTGCGAAGTTTGCCGGGGCCTTTCTGCTGAACACGGAGGCGTGGTGCGAGCGCTTCCAGCAAGGCTTAAATGATGATTTGCGTCGGGACGTCATGAACCAGAGATGCCAGACGTACAGAGAATCATATAACGCCGCCCTTGATAGTGAGCGGATCTTCGGTCGAGCGTCGCAGAAGGGCGGATCAAGCATCCGCAATAACTTTAACAAGCGTCCTCACGACGCGGGAGGATCTGGTGCTCCAAAGCGCCAGAACACGTCCGAGTATCGCAGGCCTCACCCAGGCGTACGGTGCCATCGCTGCGGTAAGATGGGACATCTGGCGATCGATTGCCGAGGGGGATGCTTCAAGTGTGGCCAGCTAGGTCACAAGGCAGTAGATTGTCGCATGGGGAGGGCGAACCAACATCCACCAAGGGACGTCCAGAGCCAGAACCAGAACAGGGCACCTCCCGCCCATGGCGTCGAGAGTTTTTCTTTTGTGTTTCAAGATGTAGCCGCAATGGCATATGTAATGTAAAAATGACCTTGCACATACTCCGCAAGCTTATTAATGAAAAGCTAAATTTCTTCCTATGCTATGTTTTCAACTCTCTGCACTGTTTAATTTCAACGCGTCGAGTCAAAAAGGAATTTCCAATTGCACATCCTTGCCTTGTGCAAGTCCATTAAAGACTTGCACGGCATCACGTCCCGACCCGTGGGATCGATTTATATCGAGTCAAGGCGATGGCGACCGATTCGACGAGTCGGGGCGTGACATAGTGTGCCATCTCATGTCCATGTTTGGTTGGGGGGATGGTACGCTAATCCAAAAGGTGAGGTATTGGACCATGTTATGATCCGATCTTACTTATTATTATTGAGCTGTATTTATTCAGTTTATATGGCATGATATTATGTATCTTGTTACGTCCCTCTGAGGACCTGGTTATCTCCCCATGTGTGTGCTATTATCAATCGCAGGTATTCTAGCCGAGGTCACGATCTTCTCTATTCATTCGGAGATGACTTGTCTTAGGTCTTTCTTTACTACTCCCGTCAAATCATTTCAGTTTCCATGTATATTTTTTCCTTACTTGTTGGTAGTGGATTTGTTTCCGTCCAACATATTGTACAAAGACTTATTACAGTTGATTATATGATATCTTTTATTCTTACATTTGTGGATGAGATTAGATTACTTTTGCTTTGCTGCATTTTACAGCTTATGTATTCATACGAGGTTTCCATATATTGGAGTATACTTCGTATGTATACAGCTGGCATATCTATGTACCTAGTTCTACGTATTTTGGGACTGCGGCGTTACATATTTTTGTGGTGGCCCATGCAGGTCGAGTTTGTCACTTCGATTACGTAATTGTACCGAGGTGAGCCTGCAATATAGGATTAGAGTCTAGGAATCTCATCCACATACCTGATCACCTTCCTTGATTTTCACATTCTGAACTCTCGTTGTCTCCCTTGATTTTTGTATCTTGCTTGAACTCTTTCTACCAACACCCTATCATCTTGTGCTTAAACATGGTTAGAAAGATGACTACACTACTATATACTTATTGGTCAACCATATGGCTTGAAGGATTATATTGGCAATTGGAATACACGGAGACCTTAACTAAGTCATAAAGGCATTTTGTAAAAAGTGTGATTTAATGGTTAGTTGTTTCTAAGTTGGGATATTACAAAAGAAGGTTTTAATCTTGTGAATTCTAAGTAGTAATCACCAGAGGATCGATGGAAATTTATGTGATACTGCAGGAACATAGCTAGAACCTATATACCATTAATTTAAGAAATTGATTGGATTTTTGAGTTTGATATTTTTGAATTATTGAGTTATAGTTATACGTCTTTGAGTAGATAAAATTTGTTTGGAAATGATCTTAAAATTTAAAAAGTGGAAGTATGAATTAGTTAAATTGAGTCGTATAAGTTGCGATTAATATGTTTATCAAATTTCAAATTTTAAGTGGAAGTAATGATATTGAAATCTTGGTAAAAAAGGGGAAGATATGGATACAATTTTTGAGAAAAAATTCAAATTTGAATTCATATCCTTTGTTTGAAGATTTACAAACTATTTAGATTTTGGGTTTAAAAAGTTGTGATTATGTTTGCATGACTTAGAAGTAGAAGTTATGGTTGGTGAGTGCGTTAAAATATTGAGCTGTAAATTTTATATTGATCGTGATATGCTAAGGGTTCATCTAGAGGATTATTTGAGAAAGTTTTGGAGTTTTAAAGTTATGAAGTGACATAGAAATTTTTATGGATTCAAGACTTTGAACTCTTGAGTTTAAAAGTCGGAGTAAAAAAATGTTAAATTATTATGGAAAAGATAGTAGTAACGTGATGAAAGTTCGTTGAAGATATATAGAAGGGATTAAACTTTTAATCATGATTAAATTAGAAGGCTTGGAGTGAATACGAATTATGGTAGTTCATTTTTGAGAAATTTATTAAGAAACTTTTTGGAGGAAACTCGAGTTAAAATTTTAATGGCAGGCCACCAAGATGACCCTAACGAGTTAGAAGTACCCCACACTAATTGCCATATCACTCAGGATCATGATAATAGTATATGCACAGTTATCGTTGGTCATCTACCAAGCTATGTGACTGTATCTCCACCTTGACTTACTCGACCTTCCCTCAATTCTAGATCTTTTGATTGTGACCTTCTAAACCATTTGCAATTTGAATAATGATTTAATTGTTTCGTAACTGTATTCATCTAGGAGACTATCTTCTCTCCGAAATTGTGTTCCTAAATTATTTTTACTGGATTCCTTAATTAATTATATTTCATTCTTTAACTTGATCTTCTTTATTTTTGTGCATTAATTATCACCTAGTGAACTCCTACTTTCTATTTTAGATCTTTTGGCGTCCCTTACCATGACTTTGATATTCGGAGTGTAATACTAGCTGTTATCTACCAACAAATTTCATATGTAAGACCTAGACGATCCCACCTTCCTGTAGACATATCATGTCTCACTAAAACTCATCTCCTTATACTCTTTTTTTATGATATGACTTTCTGGTCAAAAAGACTAAACTATAACCTTTACCATGATACTGATATATTTTTCGACCACGGATAGGAACTCAACCTCGACTCAATCCTTGACCCATTGTCCCATCACACTACTAGCTTAACTCTTGTAAGTTGGGTAGAATACCTCACGACCCAACAAAGCCTTTGTCCTTGTGACCCATGTTGATAAGTTTACTCAGACTATAAATTCAGAGCACCCTAACTTAGCTAGTCAACCAAGCCAACTGTTTAGGCCCACACTTCGGGCAAGACTCGATTTTAAAAGACCTTGGGCTATATAAATTCCTTCATCATTACCTCCCTTACTTATAGTTTAACAATCTGATGCTGCTAATTTAGTTTTAGTTTTGCAAGCTTATTCTTTTATCGAGCTTGTTCACGACCTATGTGTTATTGGGTGCACCCACTAACATATTGTCTAATCAGAACCGGTGCATGATGGTCTGATCAACCTAATTGTACTTTGGTTTACTGTACTTATATTATCCTACGTGGATGGAGACATAGTAAAACTTGCCCCTAGAGTCTCATCCGCGACAACCTTGGCAATTCATTTTTGAATTATTTTCGTCGCCTAAGAACTTCTTATTCGTACTCAATAGCATCGTCTTGAACCCTTTATTGTTCTTGTCTTTTACTTATTTTAGAGAGACAATGCACTGTACTTGAGAAATGGACCCAAGGTATCACTTTAGTTATATGGCTATATTATCGCCTTAAACTACTCCTTCTACCCCTCAACCCCATCTACCCTATTATTTCTAAATTTTGAATACGAAATTCTTATAAGTTGGGTAGGATGTAAAACCCCTAAATTTTTAAAAAAAAATTATTTATTTTAAAAAGGCTTAAAATGATTTTTTTTTACAATTTATGGTTTTTATTAAAGATGACCTTAGCGATTGTTGAGTTTTAGAGTACTAGACGACCATGAACTTTGGCACGGAAGATATAACAGTGTGCTTTAACCAGTATATTAGCCATGTCATGGGAGGCCCAGCCATAGCAGTGTCCGAACTAGGAAAACCAGGCCAAGTTGTGAATTAACTCAATTAAGTTTTTTTATTTAAATATTATTTATATATTGATTTTTAGATGAACCGGTTTGTCCAATTCAGCCCGAACAGGGCCCAAACCAATTTAAGCCCATGTAGGCATGTGGGGGGACCAAGGTGTCCATGTAGGCATATTTTATGTATGTACAAATATTTCCTAAGTTATTTTAGAATTTTATGTCTAATCTCGAATTATTTAATTATTGGTACAAAACTTATATTTTAAAATAATGTTCCCAATATTTATACAAATTTCTGGACCCGGATAAGGGTGTGCGGTATAATTTCACCAAAACCACCATCGGGCTATTTTTATTATTTTATTATTATTAAAGTATTTTTGTGGAATTAAATAAATAATTATTTAATATTACTATTGGTTGTCTTTTTATGGTTAATTGAATTTGGATATACAAGTAAACATGTTTTAAATAGAATTTTATATATGGTTAGATAATATTAAAATTCTTATTTGGATTGTGAATATTTTACTGGGTGTATATTTATATATATAGATATATAAAGATAAGAGTAAAAAAAAAATGGGCCTAACTCACGAGACATTGAGCCAAAATCTCGTGAGTTAGAAAGCACCCCAACCCGTGCACGGTTAGTGACCCCACGGCAACAGCAACCCATATATATATATATATTAGCTATATATATGAGAACGGGAACTCTAAAAACGGAACTCTAAAACCGTACCCCCCAATGCAAAACCCTAGCCGAGGCTACCACCACCATCTGGGAGACCACGTGCACCCATAGCGCGACCACCGGCCGGAGAGCGCCGCGCACGGTGGCCGCAGCCGCTGTGACAGCATGGACGCGCGCACAGCCGCGGGCGGAGACAACATCAAGAAGGCTGCAGACGCCCCAATTTACGACGCAATATCTCCTCCCCCAATCGATCAATTATTGAACGGATTTCACTGGTATGAAGACAACATATACGAGTTTAATCACCTTAAAATAGTTTTTTAATTAGAGACCTAGATCGTCCGAAAAATTTGACACAAAATTGCCAAAAAAATTTCTCGGAAACAGAGTATGAACTAATTCAATCAGCCCACTTGGAAGGCGATTCCCGGGCAATCTATCAACAGATTCAAAATTGTGTTTAATAGGATGTATAGACAACATATACGAGATTTTACCCTTCTCGTAGAATTCGATTTCATCGAATGAGCGCTAAGAAAAGAGACTTCAAAGTTTAAGAAAATTTGTTTTAAAAACATCAAAAAACTCCGATACGACGTGCGTCCCGCCAAACCGGGCAACGTGGTCGCAAACCGAAAGCATCAAAAAGTGAGTATCGACTTCGCGGACGTGTGGGCTTTAACGGAATTCAAATTGGTTGCATGTGCGCGATGAATTTGACGCGTATCGGTAGAAATTCACTATATCGATCTCTTTACAAATTTTCCAATTACTTTGTGCATACTCGTCAAATCGAGATAAAACTTGTGCCAGCAGGACCGTATCATTTTTCTGGTCCTGTATGCCAAGTTTGGTCCGATTCTGAGAAGGTCGACTGGAACGCCTATTTGGTGGGCCCGTGACCCGCTCCAACGGACAAAATTGTGCACGGCTCATCGGAGTCCAAAACTGGACATACCATTGAGTTTGTCTCCTCAAATCGGACTCGTAGACATACAGTTTGACGACTTTAGAGACAGTAGATTCTGGCACGCATTTCGGTACAAAATGGGTCCAACGGCGGACATCGTTTTGACCCGAAATTACGATTTTGCCCCTGTTCCAGAATTTGACTTTTGGACAGGTGTTTCCTAGACATATCTTTTATTCCAAACTCGTTCATGATGTTTGATGCAGCATCCGGAGTCATCTGCGGGATTTGGCTTTTCTTGCTTCGTTTATTTGTCGGTTCGAGCTACTGGATTATTCCCTTTTGCACATAACCTCAGGCAAGGTACCTTGCCATTAGATGATTATTTTACTTTAGCTCATATTCATACATTGTTCATTATTTATTTTCTGTAAAATAAACTGTGATACATGGCATAAGTTGATAGAATTTTTACTGTTTAGTTCTATTTCCTACTATGTACTATTTTCTTATACATTGAACTTAGATTTAAGGGACCACCCTTTGTGTGTTGCATTCATAGGCCTTGACACATTTATACCACGTTGTTGTGAGTCACATATAGGACTCGGACATGCGTGATTGGCTGGCTACCAGTACGTATAAGCCGTGCGTTAGAAAATAACTACTAATAGAGTTGTATGCTAGAAGACTTAGCAGTTATGAGTTGGCATTGGGCGGGGAGAACATGATTGTAAGTTGACTACCACCCTATCTATCGTAGACTCGCTCACTACTGAGGAACGATAGGTAGACTATATGCTATAGACTCGCTCGATACTGAGGAATAGTATATGGTGCTTTGACTCGCTACTGAGGTACTGTACTGCATTGGTATTTTCCTGACTGGACCCGGTAGTCATGCGACCATGAACTGTTCTTAAAACTGCATTCACTTAGATTGGTTAGGCGTCCTTATCCGTTAGGTATGAGTACTCTTAGTTTGGGTACTTGTATCTGACCGTGGCTTGGAACAATGACTTGTCGCGAATTAGTTCGCCACATCTTGTCCTTGTTTGGTTGTTGGTGTGGCTTACTACTCCGATGAGAAGGTATTGAACCTTGTTGGGGTCCGGATACCATATTGGATTTGTGACTTGGGAAGATATTTCACCGTGGGTTAGTATGCCATCTCCTGTCTTTGTTTGGTTGGGGGGATGGTACGCTAATCGAAAAGATGAGATATTGGACCATGTTATGATCTGATATTACTTATTATTATTGAGCTATATTTATTCAGTTTATATGACATGATATAATGTATCTTGTTACATCCCTCTGAGGACCTGGTTATCTCCCCAGGTGTGTGCTATTGTCAATCGCAGGTATTCTAGCCGAGGTCGCGATCTTCTCTATTCATTCGGAGATGACTTGTCTTGGGTCTTTCTTTACTACTCCCGCCAAATCATTTCAGTTTCCATGTATATTTTTCCCTTACTTGTTGGTAGTGGATTTGTCTCCGTCTAACATATTGTACAAAGACTTATTACAGTTGATTATATGATCTCTTTTATTCTTACATTTGTGGATGAGATTAGATTACTTTTGGTTTGCTGCATTTTACAGCTTACGTATTCATACGAGGTTTTCATATATTAAAATATACTTCGTATGTATACAGCTGACATGTCTATGTACCTAGTCCTACATATTTTGGGACTGGGGCGTTACAATCCCCTCGTCCGATTCCCGTCCTGGGAAAGCATGGCGAGAAAGACGACGGTTCTTGTCACGACCCGCACCCTAGAGTAAGGGCACGAGAACGTAACAACGCCCAGCCTACGCCGCAGTGTCGGCGGTAGAACGCTGTCCTAGGTCTCATGCATCTAGCAGTATAAGGATAAACAGTTTATACTCCCCGAATGGGGGTGACATAGCAGATACAGTCTCAATCACATCTAAGGTAGAGCATGATAAAAATAGATAAAATATGAAATCCAAAAGAGATACAGGAGATAGAAGTCTAAGTGTCTAAGATACATAAACCCAAAAATACATCTCAAAACTCAAATACAGTAATTCCACAAAGTAAATACAACTTCCGATAAAATGAAATAATTATCTAAACAACCTCTACTGTGTCTCCTCTAGGCTAGCAGGCAATCCCAGGCCATCTGTAAAATTTATCAACAGGTCCAGTCAGGACATGAGCGAGCATAATACATCTCATGCAGTTCATATCATGTCAGGAAATATAAAGCAGGCAATAGAATAAGATACATAAAATGCTGTAAGAAGATGTACATGAAAACATGAGAGATATTTGATAACTGGAAATATATATACATGATAAGTAAGAACTGTAAGTGACTAGTGATTTAGAGTACGAGATGGCATGTAATTGGCTTAGGTTGTACATGATGAACATAAAAAGTAACAGAGTATACATGATGGGTAAATCACATGACCATTTATACTCACCCCTACCCATAATCAATACACAAGGATCTATTCAAGTTATGTTACGGACATGATATTTTGGTTATACAAGAAACACATAAGGAAACATGAGCGTACATGAAAGAACATGAGAGTACATGAACGTACATGAAAGAACATGAGAGAACATGAGTGTACATGAATAACGCAGAAGCAAGAAATACATGATGTACATGAAACACATGTCATAAAGTATCCGATGCGCCCGCTAAGGGGGGTAACATCCCAAGAAGAGATCCGTATAGTACCAATCTGTGATGATAACGTGACAGCATCAAGTAAAAGTAATCTAGAGCAAGAATATAATTCGTGACAAGTATGAAACGATCAGAGAATGTACTCGCCTGCTATCTGAATGTCCAAAGAAAATGTACTGTCCGAGGAGAGGTGTCTGGCTCCTATTTAGAACAGCACAAGTCACAACATGTCCATAAGGGTAATATAAAGCACTACAATGCATTCTACATGAATCTAGGTCAAATTAGGCCAAAGTCAACCCTTGGTCAACTCTGGTCAACTGCACTAGTCAAACTAGGTCAAACTAGGTCATGTCCTAACCCAGCAAGTCTTACTAGGCCTAACCAAGACTATCCTAGCAAGCACACATCAATACAAGGCTATACAAGCCAACATACACCCAACTCTATATAGCATGCAATTATTCAATACTCAAATAGGCAAGAATTCACATTAGATATACACTAGTTAATCTATTACTTTAAGCTATACATGTCTACACATATATACACATGCATATATTGGTATTCAACATTAGGTCTATAATCATGGCATTTCAATGGCTATATAAACTTATATATTACAATACAATATGCTACCATATATATAATATACATACATAGCTAAGTTAACTATATTCATAAATACTTATTTAAGAGGCTATGTGTGTGTATGTGAACATGACAAAGGGGCAAGTGAGGGTTAAATGGGCATACATAGTGTATATATATCAAAGAGTGTCAAAGTGTAAGTGAACAAAGTGTCAAGTGTGATAGTGTCAACATAGTGTAAGGGGTACATGAGGTAATATAGGATTTGTGTTAACATAGAACATTATATCTCATTAACTTGTATATTGCATACATTACATCTATTATTACATTACATTCATGCTTGCATTCATTCATCATTCATTTATTCTCTTGCACTACTATATGCACCATACATTACAAACTATGGAACCTACATATTCATTACAAGCCATACTTATACATGCTTACATTAGATAGGATACTTACATCTCATACATCATTTATTTAACCATTTACTCATGCTTGCATTCTCTATTTAGTTACATAATGTATATACATTAACATGGGTTAAAATCAAATAGAACATTATATTACACACAAGGGTGCACAAAATGCATATGCCGAATAGTAACTCCTACTAATAATCAATACTGTACCAACTCAGCATGAATTAAATTCTAGGATTAAAGTATGTTATAGATCTATGTGTTAGCTTTCAGAAACTTCAAACGGATCGCGTTTTCGTTTCCGGAAACTCTCGAAATCGCGAAAACACCGAGAACGCGTTTGTCTTTCATATAGCTGACACTCAAATAATTCTCCAGAAAGTTACAGAAAGAATTAGGCCTATTAATACATGTTTTTGGAAAGCTAACTTCAATATGCTTCTTTTAAAAAAAATGGAAGATTAAACCGAGCTTTGAGCTAGAAGTTATGACATTTCTAAGTTAGGGCTGAAATTAAAAACGTGGATAAAAATCATGACGGATTTAGATAGTTTGAGCCAAAAGAATACACAATATATATCCTAATTATCCACAACAATAATAGCAATAATAATATGAGGAACCACACTCACAAACTTGATTATATAATCATCATGAACCATTTATTACATATATAAATATAGATACACTTTCATTACAATATATATATATATATATATATATATATATATATATATATATATATATATATATATATAAATCTATATATAAAAAAATATATATATATATATATAAATCTATATATGTAACATGAACACATCCACAACACAAAGGACACTCCTATGACCTCCAAATAGACACAAAATGGACACAAATAGAGATACAACCGTGGGGATCATTCCTATGGGTTTAAAATATTCCTATATGCATGTAGGGGTGGTTTAGAAGAGAGATTATACCTTCCGGGAGAGAGATTCAAAGGAAAAGCCTTCCGACACGATACCGACACGTAGAGATTCCAAAAGGACACGAACGAGCTCCGAATCCTCCCAAATTTGGCTAGCACCCTCTAACCATTGAGTAGAAGAGAAATGAAGAAGATTTGGTGGAAGAAGGGGTTGATTTGGAGATAAAATCAATGGAGGTTCATCTCTAAATTAATTTGGGGAAGAACAAGAGAGAGAAAGTGGATAAAAACAAATGAATGAAGGAGTGACTCATTCCTTATCCCCCCCATAGTTGGCTGCCCAAAAAGTGTGAGGTGTCCCTATTTTGAATGTCTAAAATGCCCTCAACTAATCTATTTGATTTAAATTAGGAATGGGTTAAAGGTTGAGGTCAATTTAGTCTAGTTTTAAGTCTCTAATTAACTAAACCTATCCATAAATAATTAGTCTAACTACTAACTAAAATTAATATCATGTGGACTAAAATTAATATCATGTGGGTCATGTCTAACTAGTGTGTGGGTCCCACTAGAGTCAAACTACCCCCCCGGGTCCCCGTTTAAGTCGAATTGAGTTAAAATTCGAACCCGACTCAAATAACCCCAAAACAATATCATAAATAATAAAATAAATTTCAACCCCAAAATAATATCATAAATAATAAAATAAAATTTAAAAATATTCAAAAATGTAAAATAACAAAAATACCCCTGTTTTTGAAAACTGGGGGTGACAAATCTATCCACCATAAAAAAAATTTCGTCTTCGAAATTAAAACAAAGAAATCACAGGAAACACATTCAGAAAACAATCTCCTTCAAATACTTTTCAAAAAAAATTAGCAATAAAAAAATCTCCTTGAGGCACATCAAACATTTGTAAATAAAAACTGATACGTGTCCGATACGGACACAAAATCATCACAAAATCACACCTATCAAAGATCAAAATTAACAATCACCAACGCAATAAATATCAAAATAATTCAAAGAGGTCAAATGCAAAATATCCTTAGGCCAGAAATGACATTAAAACATTCTAATCACATGGTTAGGCTCCAGGTCAACAGTCTCTAGGGTTTCACTAGCAAAACATCAAAATTACAAGTCATGATTTTAAATAGTTTTAAAATAATTTAAAAATTACCAAAAAATATATCATGATTTAAATGTCAAATCAATAAATGATTAAAATTATAAAATTTCAAAATTACTCTCATTTTAGAAAACTGGGTGTTACAAGTCTACCCACCTTAGATAAATTTTATCCTCGAAATTAAAATGTCCATACTCCCTCTAGGTCAAACCCCCACAATCAAAGTCCCAGATTAAAACAAATCATGTGATCAAAAGGACGACGTACAGGATCATTGCATACGGTGGTAGTGAAAGTCTCATCTAGGTATACTAGTCATGCTAAACCAAGACGGTCATAGGGTATCAAACACACAAGAAATCTAGAGTGCTAAATTGGAAAAGATACAGAAATAACAAATCATCAAAATTGTAAGACAGTCTCCATCCTATGGGAAAGCTGGTACTTATAAAAAAATATATAAAAATAAGAAAGGTAACTTCCAATAATCTAAAAGGGTACAGAAAAATCAATTTCAAAGTTAAAGAATTGAAAGTCACTTGCATTGAAATCCAATCACAATATATAAATAGAGAGCGTTAGAGAGGGAAAAGCTGGCATTATATAATATTATATGGTTTGTGTGTGTATGGGTGTATGTGAACAGGTTAATATGGTTAGATAGTAGGCATGTGTGTAGACGAAATATACATGAAATTGTATATGAGAAATTAGGTTTCAAAACAACGGCTATCAAGTTACACTAATCATGGCATATTGGTTAAACAATCTACAATACGCAACTTATTTACTCACAACATGCATGGCTAACCTTATACATATATATATAAAGAGAGGTAGAGATTTAGTCATGTATCTATATACATTATAACATGTATGCCTAAGCTCTATATATATCTATCTAGATATATAATCATAACATAGAAAGGACGGGTTAGGTTACATGACAGTGTATACTAAGTTAGGGTGTGTGTGTGTCCTTGTACAGGGTTATAGGTTAGCATTGAAAGGTTAAACCAGTTTTAGTTCAGCATTTACATGCAAAGTCTGAAAATAAGCTAACATTTAAACAAGTGTAATATTAACATGATGCAGTGATGTAAACATAACTAATAACATGAAATTTATATTTAAATCACGAGTTAAGCCAGAAAAAGCAGAGAACCAGAAATATTGGGGTTTTGAGAATTTAAACATTAACGACATATTAATATGTATTCAGATAGGTGAAAATCAAGTGTAGCATGCATAAGTGTCAAAAAAGTGTCTGCTATATATATTCATATACATATTCTCATGTCCCAAAATAAAAATTTAATTCTACGTTAAGACCAACATTTAGATTCCTACCAAGATTGTAAAGCAGGTGATTGACGAAATCAAGACAGTTTTATTATTATCTAATACAAGAATAATAGCAAGAAAGAAATAACGATAAAACCTGTTTTGCTTATCTGTTTAAAGAAGAACCATTTTGAAACCCTGAGCTAAATTATCAAATCCAAGATAAAGTCTAGCAAAATTATCGATTCATTGTATTAAGAAGAAACTCATAATAAGAAGTTATACAAGGTTTATAAAAACAGCTAAACCTACTCCTAAGTTAAATAATTAGAAACTAAACAAAAACAAACCAATTAATAATTCTTTTTTTTTGAAGGACTGCTACAAAAGTAGAGAAACATGCTCAAAAATATTTAAGGTACAATCTGATAATCATATGCGTCTATCCAAAATCATGGTACTCTAAATCCTCGTCATACTAGTGAGCAAGGCTACGATAATCACAGAGCCCTTGACTTATGCACATACCTCTAGAATCATGGTATTTAACATTTTTGCGGTGCCGCTAGCTTGGCTGCGAAAACCTTAAATTCTGACACCTGAGAAATATATCCAGAGTCAGACTATATGTCCTCACCATGCTGGCTAATGTGACTATAGAAGACTAGATTCCAAAACTCAGATGACCTAGCCCATATAATTTTATCTTGTCAAAAATTAAATTAAATCAACAATGAATACCCAAAATCAAATCAAATTTATCAACGAACTTCAAAATTAAAAAATGAACAAAAATCCATCAAAATACAAACTCGGATGCAACAGCTATCATCAAGATTCAAAATTCGACAATCATCCATCAAAATCAATAAATACAAACTCAATTCAACAATAATCCATCAAAATTAAATTCAACAACAGAAAGTAAAGATAAATCAAATCAAGGAAAAAAAAAGAGTTTTCAAATCGAAGTTAAGATAAGATTCTCAAGGGTTGTCCCAGGAATCTCTCAAGGGATCCTAATTGTGATTGAGTACCTTTAAAAATATATCCTATTCCTACTGCAGGCTGTAGTGGTACTCTAGTTCGAATACCACTACACAAACTCGACCTGCATGGACAATCACTAAAAACGTGTCACGACCCGTACCCTAGAGTAAGGGCACGAGAACGTAACAACGCCCAGCCTACGCCGCAGTGTCGACGGTAGAACGCTGTCCTAGGTCTCATGCATCTAGCAGTATAAGGATAAACAGTTTATACTTCCCGAATGGGGGTGACATAGCAGATACAGTCTCAATCACATCTAAGGTAGAGCATGATAAAAATAGATAAAACATGAAATCCAAAAGAGATACAGGAGATAGAAGTCTAAGTGTCTAAGATACATAAACCCAGAAATACATCTCAAAATTCAAATACAGTAATTCCACAAAGTAAATACAACTTCCGACAAAATGAAATAACTATCTAAACAACCTCTACTGTGTCTCCTCTAGGCTAGCAGGCAATCCCAGGCTATCTGTAAAATTTATCAACAGGTCCAGTCAGGACAGGAGCGAGCACAATACATCTCATGCAGTTCATATCATGTCAGGAAATATAAAACAGGCAATAGAATAAGATACATGAAACGCTGTAAGAAGATGTACATGAAAACATGAGAGATATTTGATAACTGGAAATATATATACATGATAAGTAAGAACTGTAAGTGACTAGTGATTTAGAGTACGAGATGGCATGTAATTGGCTTAGGTTGTACATAATGAACATAAAAATTAACAGAGTGTACATGATGGGTAAATCACATGACCATTTATACTCACCCCTACCCACAATCAATACACAAGGATCTATTCAAGTTACGTTACGGACATGATGTTTTGGTTATACAAGAAACACATGAGGAAACATGAGCGTACATGAAAGAACATGAGAGTACACGAACGTACATGAAAGAACATGAGAGAACATGAGTGTACATGAATAACGCAGAAGCAAGGAATACATGATGTACATGAAACACATATCATAAAATATTCGATGCGCCCGCTAAGGGGGGTAACATCCCAAGAAGAGATCCGTATAGTACCAATCCGTGATGATAACGTGACAGCATCAAGTAAAAGTAATCTAGAGCGAGAATATAATTCGTGACAAGTATGAAACGATCAGAGAATGTACTCGCCTGCTATCTGAATGTCCAAAAAAAATGTACTGTCCGAGGAGAGATGTCTGGCTCCTATTTAGAACAGCATAAGTCACAACATGTCCAGAAGGGTAATATAAAGCACTACAATGCATTCTACATGAATCTAGGTCAAACTAGGCCAAAGTCAATCCTTGGTCAACTCTGGTCAACTGCACTAGTCAAACTAGGTCAAACTAGGTCATGTCCTAACCCAGCAAGTCTTACTAGGCCTAACCAAGACTATTCTAGCAAGCACACATCAATACAAGACTATACAAGCCAACATACACCCAACTCTATATAGCATGCAATTATTCAATACTCAAATAGGCAAGAATTCACATTAGATATACACTAGGTAATCTATTACTTTAAGCTATACATGTCTACACATATATACACATGCATATATTGGTATTCAACATTAGGTCTATAATCATGGCATTTGAATGGCTATATAAACTTATATATTACAATACAATATGCTACCATATATATAATATACATACATAGCTAAGTTAACTATATTCATAAATACTTATTTAAGAGGCTATGTGTGTGTATGTGAACATGGCAAAAGGGCAAGTGAGGGTTAAATGGGCATACATAGTATATACATACCAAAGAGTGTCAAAGTGTAAGTGAACAAAGTGTCAAGTGTGATAGTGTCAACATAGTGTAAGGGGTACATGAGGTAATATAGGATTTGTGTTAACATAGAACATTACATCTCATTAACTTGTATATTGTATATATTACATCTATTATTACATTACATTCATGCTTGCATTCATTCATCATTCATTTATTCTCTTGCACTACTATATGCACCATACATTACATACTATGGAACCTAAATATTCATTACAAGCCATACTTATACATGCTTACATTAGATATGATACTTACACCTCATACATCATTTATTTAACCATTTACTCATGCCTGCATTCTCTATTTAGTTACATAATGTATATACATTAACATGGGTTAAAATCAAATAGAATATTATATTACACACAAGTGTGCACAAAATTCATATGCCGAATAGTAACTCCTACTAATAATCAATACTGTACCAACTCAGCATGAATTAAATTCTAGGATTACAGTATGTTATAGATCTATGTGTTACCTTTCTGAAACTTCAAACGGATCGCATTTTCGTTTCCGAAAACTCCCGGAATCGTGAAAACACCGAGAACGTATTTGTCTTTCGTACAGCTGACACTCAAATAATTCTCCAGAAAGAATTAGGCCTATTAATACATGTTTTTGGAAAGCTAACTTCAATACGCTTCTTTTAAAAAAAACGAGAGATTAAACCGAGCTTTGAGCTAGAAGTTATGACATTTCTAAGTTAGGGCTGAAATTAAAAACGTGGATAAAAATCATGACGGATTTAGATAGTTTGAGCCAAAAGAATACACAATATATATCCTAATTATCCACAACAATAATAGCAATAATAATATGAGGAACCACACTCACAAACTTGATTATATAATCATCGTGAACCATTTATTACATATATAAATATAGATACACTCTCATTACAATATATATATATATATAAATCTATATATGTAACATGAACACATCCACAACACAAAGGACACTCCTATGACCTCCAAATGGACTCAAAATGGACACAAATGGAGATACAACCGTGGGAATCATTCCTATGGGTTTAAAATATTCCTATATGCATGTAGGGGTGGTTTAGAGGAGAGATTATACCTTTCGGGAGAGAGATTCAAAGGAAAAGTCTTCCGACACGACACCGACACGTAGAGATTCCAAAAGGACACGAACGAGCTCCGAATCCTCCCAAACTTGGCTAGCACCCTCTAACCATGGAGTAGAAGAGAAATGAAGAAGATTTGGTGGAAGAAGTGGTTGATTTGGAGATGAAATCAATGGAGGTTCATCTCTAAATTAATTTGGGGAAGAACAAGAGAGAGAAAGTGGATAAAAACAAATGAATGAAGGAGTGACTCATTCCTTATCCCCCCCCCCATAGGTGGCTACCCAAAAAGTGTGAGGTGTCCCTATTTTGAATGTCTAAAAGTCTCTCCACTAATCTATTTGATTTAAATTATGAATGGGTTAAAGGTTGAGGTCAATTTAGTCTAGTTTTAAGTCTCTAATTAACTAAACCTATCCATAAATAATTAGTCTAACTACTAACTAAAATTAATATCATGAGGACTAAAATTAATATCATGTGGGCCATGTCTAACTAGTGTGTGGGTCCCACTAGAGTCAAACTACCCCCCCCCCTCCGGGTCCCCGTTTCAAGTCGAATTGAGTTAAAATTCGAACCCGACTCAAATAACCCCAAAACAATATCATAAATAATAAAATAAATTTCAACCCCAAAATAATATCATAAATAATAAAATAAATTTTAAAAATATTCAAAAATGTAAAATGACAAAAATACCCCTGTTTTTGAAAACTGGGGGTGATAGTTCTATGTTCTATGGTTGATCTGACGAAGGCACGTCGCCAAAGGAAGCGCACATCGGTCCAACCCCTTACGACGAGAGCATTGTCGGTAAGAAGATCTATCTTCGATAGAATCGCTTTTTCTTCAAGTGAGCCTTCGACGGACTCTGAATACTACTCACTCGCTGGAGGTAGTAGAAGGTGATCCCAGGTGGTTCGTGCTTTGTGCAATAAGCGCACGACACCTATGGCAGACCAGATGTCGGCGTTGAGAACAAAGGATCCACGGCTCCGAGAGCCAAGCTAGGGGGTACATCCTACAGAGAGGGAGCCACGCGAACAGCGTTCCCGCAGAAGCGATAAGAGGCTTCCCTGCCAGACCCGCTTTGACCGTACTCGCGTGCAGCTTCTTGTACGTACAATGGGCCTACCATGGCAGAAGATCCGACCCTCTCCCAAGTGGAAGAAGAATATGTGGTGCAGGGCGTGCATAAATCAAGGCACTCTTGCACCCAGATTACCATCAACTGCTGCTGCCAACAGACGGCTTCGCCATCATCGAGTTGGCGTTCTGTCTTCCAGAGACTTCACTCCACGTCGACCCTACGCCAGAGGCTCAACAAGGGGTCGGTGATCCATAGAGAAGATGAACCCCGCATCGTCATGTGCTACGTGGCACAGGGTTCCAGAGGTTTCAAGAAGCCCTACCAGAATCCTTTCGTATCGGTCGCTAAAACGAAGAGGAGGCTGGAGAGCAGCAAACCTAAGGTACCCGATGCAGGTGTGTTCTAAGGCACTCGTTCCAGATCTGTATTGGGTGCCATGCCAAATACTAGGGGTAGCCAGCCTCCTTCCATGTACGACAACCCTGTGTTCCGATCTAAGGAGGAGTAATACGACACAGATGCCTCCATCGACGTAGTCAGTCGCCAGACTGGGGGTAGCAACCGTGTTGAGTTCGAGGAAGATCACAATCATACGGTAGATCCTCAAGATGGCGAGGCTCGGGCGTCTGAGCCAAAGAGCGAAGGATCCATGGCTCCCTCGACTCATCCTCATACTTAGTCCTTGTTCGTGGCCGGTGGCAATGAGGAAGACAACAACGAAGCTCTCAGACGTATCGAAGCCCTCGAGACAAAGTTAGATACGATGACGGATACCATAAAAACTCTGTCCTCGGTCATAATCGACCTCAACAGCAATATGGCCCCCGCTGCCTCTACACCTGCGCTTGATCCGCCAACAAATGATGGATCCAGCAGGCTGT
The DNA here is from genome assembly GCA_029216955.1 of Iris pallida. Taxonomy (NCBI): domain Eukaryota; kingdom Viridiplantae; phylum Streptophyta; class Magnoliopsida; order Asparagales; family Iridaceae; genus Iris; species Iris pallida. Next base: position 1,302,405 of record JANAVB010031618.1, read on the forward strand.
CTGTCGCCCACTAGGCAGGATCCTCCTCGTCTACTCCATCGGCTACATGTTCTGCAATGCAAACCAAGATACAGCAGGCCATCAAGAAGCTGTATGCTCGTTATGATGCCAAGGAGAAGCAAGAAGCACTCCAGAAGATGGGTATCTGGCAGCCATACCTTGTCGAGTGGGACAACGTCGTCTACCCTCCCAAGTACAACCCACAGACGTTTACACCTTACGAAGGAAAAGGGTCTCCTCGATAATACTTGAGGTAATTTTCTTCGGTAATTGGGCACCTGCCAAAGGATGACGCCTTCATATCCAACATATTCATAGGAGCCCTGCAGGGGGTAGCCTATGAATGGTTCTGCAGTCTTTCGGACGATTATATCTTATCATTTGAAGATCTGAAGACTCTGTTCGTGGACTGATTCTATGAAGGAGGGATGGACATGGCGATGTCGACCCTCATAGAGATTGTCCAGAGGGAGAAAGAGCATGTTCGCGTATACATCGAGCGCTTCCGCCAGGCAGCCCTCAGATTACCGTCCGGTATACCTGAGCCCATGCTTATGGACTCATGCTGCAAGAACATGCTACTGCAATCAAATTGTGGCACAGTGCTCCCTGTACGGAGTGGATGCCTTTAATTACAGAGGCAGATGCCGCACAGAGGAAAGCCCAAGACGCGCAGATTCTGGGGCTACACTTTCCTGTGCCTAAAGACAAGAGGAGACGCTCGTCTAGTAGCAACCCCAAAGATGAAAAAGACAAGCAGGCCATGACCGTCAATATCTCTAAAGGTTCAGCATACGTGAACCCCAAGTCCGCAAAAACATAGAGGCTGAAGGATATACTACTTCAATGACGAGGATATGCTGGAGCTCTTCGAGATGCTTACGAAGAGTGGCAAATTGTCCATCCCGGCACCCAGTGTCCTGATGAAGTGGGAAAGGTGGACCATCCCATGTACTGCTATTACCACTAGTACGTCCACCACTCAACACGAGATTGCTATGTATTAAGAAGGCAAATCCAGCGCCTCATCAATGCCAACATCATATCGTTGGATTATGAGGAGAAGACCGTCATGGCCAACATGGCTACTCTCCAGTTTAGGATTTTTCCAGCCACAGAGGTACGAGATGGCATCGTTACCATTCCAAAGGCAACAATGAAAGTAGTCAACCTTCCATCAGCACGAGACAACGCTCAAGGGTGATGGAACTGGAGATTTCCAGGACCCTAGTTTGGTGTGTGTATTGATTGACAGAAAGTTAAACAGATATAAACGTGTTCTAACCCTTTATCGGCAAAAACTAGGGTTCACGAATTATACCTAAGACGGGAAGAAGACAATAGTTCCTAGTAATCTCAAGCATTCATGATCCCAAGATCTTCTGCACATATTCCTTCCTCGGGTTGGACGTTATGTGGGCGATGATCTTCCAACCTTTTCTTCTCCTTAGTAGCCCCTTCTTTCTCTCCTTATGTGGATCACGAATTTAGAGAAATCTTCTTAGTTCTAATGATAATTTTGGCAGCCAGAGTATAGAGGATATATATAAGGCTACGGCAGGGACCATGAGGAGAAATTAGGATTAGGTCTCATAACGGATCTAGGTATCTTGTGTTCAGTCCGAACACACATTCCAGGCCCATTAACAATAGCTCTATCCATTAATGAGCTATTGTTGCACTACCTTCCTAATCCTAAATTATGATTGTGGGCTCCTTCTATTATATGCTCGTTTGGCTCCCCATATTAAGATATCGAATGTCCGTCGATCAGATTAAGTTATTGACAACTATATTGATCGATATCTTTTATCCTTAAGTAGTACCACTCAACTTTATTTGTCATGTTGGATATAATCCACCTGCAGGGTTTACATGACAATCCTTATGAGCTCCTTAAGGGGACATCATCATCCCGACATATCGGGACATGGATTCCTTTAATAATCAACAGCCCATCATACATACAATGTTATTACCCAATTCATAGAGGTTGTTAACCCATAATGAATTTCACTCTTCTATGAGTCAAAGTAATGCACACTATATATACATGTCTGTTATTATATCCGAATTAAGGGCACAAGCATCCATAATAACCGAGGTGTCTGTTCTCCTATGTAGTCAGTATAAAGAGAACAACCTCAAGTGGTCCTGTTCAATACACACAAAGTGTACAATATAAACCTATAGCCAAGATAGACTAATACCAGATTACACTACAACCTTTCCAATAGATTGTCCAAGTCCATCTAGGTTGTGAACCATTTATATATTCCATAGGGAACTGATAATATGATCTTCTGTGTGACACCAGACACCATATTATCTACAATATAAAGTATCAGACACTTGCATCAACACTTGTAACAAATACAATATGCAAACATTGTCCATATGATTCTTATTCAAAATTTAAAGAAATAAAGTTAATACAAAAGTGATGCTTTTAGTATATAACCCTAACAAAGGGCTCATCCCGTTCTCCATACCTCAAGGCAAAGTCATGTAGATTCATCCTGACTTAGTCTCCGACATGATGGCACCTATGACCCTTTCTACCAAAGGAAAGAAAAGCAAAATATGCCGCATGGTCTCGGCTTTGACCGATGATACTTTGGTGACCACCCGCTCAGCGTAGCAACAAGAGGAGAGCCAGGCTCCAAAGCAGGAGTTGTCTCCACTGACTACTTCCCCTGTCCCAAATATATCAGGAGCAGGTCCATCTCAAGCTCCTGACGCACCAGAGGCAGGTCCATCTCGGGCTCCTACCACGGATAAGCAAAAACAGAAGAAAGTTTGCTTTGAAAAACCTCGCAGAAAGGATCCGACAATTGTTTGCCATTGATTATAAAAGAACAGAACAATTTTATGGGAGGACTGGACTTTTACTTCACAGCACAAACTCTCTCATACAAAGAAAGCCTAGGGACGAAAACCTAGGTACAGTAATCTAAGTACAATTGTTTAGTTTTTCTGGGAGGTGACGGTAGAGGCTCGAGAAAGCGACGGCAGCTCTGCCTTACTCCTTGGACGATCGGACGCAGCCTCGACTCCGAGGAAGAAATACTCCTGCTCGGGTATGAACCTCTCTGTGTCTGGCCTTGTGCGTATGTCTCTGTGCTCTTTTTTACAAGGGAATAGCACCTTGCTATTTATAGGCATCATGGGTGGAGATGTATATCCACATGGTGGATTCTGAGCCCCGGGCCATTATGTTGATTGCCATAAATCTGGTTTGTTACGATTGTAATATATCTGGGTAATTATGTTGATCGCCATAAATCCGGATTATAATGATTGCATTAAATCTGGATGATTATGATGATAGCAATAAATCTGGCTTGTTTGATTTGACCAAATCTGGACGGTTATGTTGATTGCAGTAAATCTGAGTTATTGAGATTTGATCGACTCCTGCCACATGTTCTTTATTGACTGCAATAAATATAAATTATTAAGATTCGATCAGCTCCCGCCACGTGTCCCTCATTGACTGCAATATATATGAATTATTGAGATTCGATCAGCTCCCGCCACGTATTCCAACTGCTGCGAGCCGCATGGAGGACTGTCATGGTTGGGCTGCATGAGTGTGGCCTCGTGTCAGAACCGCATAAGGGTGGCCTTATCTGAACCGTATGAAAATCCTTTAGTCTGAGCCGCATAAGGGTGGCCCCATGATCCGAGCCGCATAGGAGTAGCAGCCGCATGAGGGTGGCCCCATGATCCGAGCCGCATAGGAGTAGCAGCCGCATAGGGGTGGCCCCATGATCCGAGCCGCATAGGAGTAGCAGCCGCATGAGGGTGGCCCCATGATCCGAGCCGCATAGGAGTAGCAGTCGCATGAGGGTGGTCCCATGATCCGAGCCGCACAGGAGTAGCAGCCGCATGGTGGTGGCCCCATGATCCGAGCCGCATAGGAGTAGCAGCCGCATGGTGGTGGCCCCATGATCCGAGCCGCATAGGAGTAGCAGCCGCATGGGGGTGGCAGCCGCATGAGAGTGGCTGCCGCATGAGGGATGGTAGCCGCATAGGGAGCTTTTTGGGGTTAGTGGACTGTGCCAGCTGTGAAGATTTTCTTGTCTTTCCTAGGAGCCTGCTACTATGTCAGGGTCATTATTTCATTTTTATGTCAGGGTTGTCAAACCTTCGTGTCAGAGCCGTCGCTTCGCATCAGGGCATTAAATGAGCCAGCTGCATAAATTAATTACGGCCGATTTGTGAAGGACTTTTTGAACCGCATAAAGCCACGTGGCTCGCTGGGAACTTCTAAGCCGCATGAAACTCTAATGAACTTTTGAGCCGCATGAAACTCTCCTAGTCTTGAGCCGCATAGGATTTCCTGTTCATTTCCATGCTTCTACAAGACCCCCTTCAAAGTTTTCAATTTGTAAAATTAAAATACTTTGAATAAGAAGCATGGCTATATCCACATAAGCTCTTTTGACCGCATAAGATGTTCTGGCCGCATGGACGTCCTAGCCGCATGAACTTCCTAGCCGCATGGACTGCCTGGCCGCATGGACTGCCTGGCCGCATGGACTTCTTAGCCGCATGGACTGTTTTGGCCGCATGTTATCCTATCTGCCACGTAGGCGTCTCATTTAATGACCCTTGATTTTGTCTTGATTTGTTTCAGATTTGAAGCCGCTTTTTGGGGCAGGATCCCAAGGGTCAGATTTGCCTCGATAACCGAAGCGTCGATTTTGTTCTTTAGGCGGCGCACGGATCGAAGCGTCCCTCGGTCTATGAGCCCCCTGTCCGCCTATAAATAAGAGTAATCTTTTTAGAAAAACTCTTTACTTTCTTCTTTTATTCGAACCTCTCTTGCCCTAGACTGCCGTCTTCTTCTTCTTCTTCTTTTTCTTCTTCTTCGATCATTCAATGGCCCCCAAGACTTCTAAGGTTGCGACGAAGGGTTAGGGAGTGGCTTCTACGCCGACTGTGGCACCTGACATTCATCCCGACGTTTATCCCGCCATTGTTGGTAAGGGTTTTGGCAGAAATTGTACGAACTCAGAACTTTAACCAACATGGCTATGTCGCATATTTTATGCGCGGGCCTTCTTCGTCTTCCTTGTACTGTTCAAATTGTATGTGTCGTATATACGTCCCATATCCGAGCCGTATGGGGGTATACCCCATGTTTGAGCCGCATGAGAGTCGTCTAGTGGCTGCATGAGCACTTCGCAAACTGAACCGCATAAGGACCCGTCGAACAGAGCCGCATAAGCCCCTCTGAAATGAGCCGCATAAAGCCCCGCTAGGCAGAACCGCATAAGCCCCAAAACAGTAAGTTAGTTTCACCTGGCCATCTTCTAACTTTGTTTCTTTTATTTTTGATTCTTGCAGCATCCCTGCCGAAGGCTATCATTGTGAAGGAGGAGCTGCTGCCTTCTTTCATCAAACAAGAGTCATCGCTCATTAAGGAGGAGGTGATACCAAAAATAGAGGAACAAAAAGAAGAGCTGGCGCCTATAGGGGAGGGAAATACTCCTAACATTGAAGTTGCTGTAAAGGAGGAGCCCCAGTCTGAAGGTGGTAGTATTGGAAGTTCTGACCCTCCTGCTCCGGACGAGGATCTTACTCAAATAGATCTTTCATATGAAAAATGGTTGAGGGAATGGTATATGCGCCCCCACAACTAGGATTCGTGGGCTCCCATAAATGTCCATCTTTGTCTTAAAATTTCTGTCTATCTTTAGCTGTAGTTTGTGTTTTGCTTCTTTTGGATATCAATATAATCTTTTTTCTTCTTGTCTGAATGAAACAATGAAGAACTTTTCTGGCTTGCTGATGAGATGTAGTCATGTGAATGTAACTGATTTTGAATGAACAGAATACATTCGCTTTATTCTTTGCTTGCAGTAGTTGCCCTAATGGGAGACTTTTTGTGGACCTATTATCCTTAGCGTATCCTGGTTCTGGATACGGATAATAAGACGAGAGAGAACCAACATACTTACTCAGAGGTAATGAGGACATGGTAAATATGAGGGTTTCTTCAATGGAGCCTTCCTACTCAGAGGTAATAAGGACATGGCAGGAGTGGGCTCCATGAAGAGTACATAGAACAACTCAGAGGTAATGAGGACGTGAAAGTTCTACGTGAGGGGCGGTTTGTTTTTTATGGAAGTAAAAACAACTCAGAGGTAACATCGACTTGGTTGTTTCGGGAAATTTGTGGATCTGTTACCCTTTTATGCACTAAAAGTGCGGGTATTGGATCATGAGAAGGAAGCTCTTTTTAGGAAGAAAGTTCAGAGGTATGATCATACATGACTTACTACCTAAAAGATGTGATATAGATTCATCTGGAGTGACCAGAGTGTAAGTTCAGCGGTACCTGCGGGTACATAACTCGACAATCTGGAAGATTTGGAGTCAGAGGGTGAGTTCAGCGGTACTAGAAGGTACATAACTCAACATCCTGGGAGATGTGGAATCAGAATGTAAGTTCAGCGGTACCAGAGGGTACATAACTCAACACCCTGGGAGATTTGGAGTCGAAATGTAAGTTTAGCGGTACCAGAGGGTACATAACTCAACAATCTGGAATATTTAGAGGATGTCATTTCAGACATAATACTTCTTTAGGAACTTGCCGTTGATAGGCAATATGAGCAAGTCTCCATTTTGTTTTGCGAGGCGGTAAGCTCCATTGGAGAATACAGCCTCAATGATGAACGAGCCTTCCCACTTTGGCTAGAACTTGCCGACGGTTTTATGAGTCATAACCATCGGCCTCCGAACAGCCAAAACGAGATCGCCCACTTGGAATGTTCTGATTTTACCTTCTTGTTGAAGGCTCCGAAGATACGTGCTTGGTACAGCTCGATTCGTTGTTGAGCTAACAGGCGCTTCTCATCTAGGGCCTCCAACTCTTGTAGTCGGCGATGGTGATTGTCATCTGTCGTCAGTCGGTAGGTGAGAGCGACGCGGAGTGAGGGGATTTGAGTCTCCAGTGGGAGAACTGCCTCACTCCCATATACCAGAGAGAATGGTGTGTTTCCGATGGCAGTCAGTACTGTAGTACGGTACGCCCATAAGCATTCGTCGAGTTTTTCATTCCAGTCGCGTTTGTTTGATGACACGAACTTCTTGAGAAGCTTGATGATTATTTTGTTGAACGCTTCAGCCAGACCATTAGTCACCGGGTTGTACGGTGTTGAAGCAACATTCTGGATTCGGTGTTTGTCGCAGAACCGATAGAAGGCGTGGCTTGCGAACTGCGGACCATTGTCGTGGATGATCCTTCGGGGCAGTCCATAGCGGTAAATAACGTGATACTTGAGGAAGCTGATCATATTTGAAGTCTTCACTTCTGCCAGCGGAATAGCATTCGCCCATTTGGAGAAGTAATCCGTGATTGCGAGTATGAAGCGATGTCCTCGGGACAAAGACGGAGTGATCGGACCAATGATGTTCATTCCCCATGCTTCGAATGGCCAGGATGCCACCGTCGAATGTAGAAACTCGGATGGCTGGTGAATGAAATCTGCATGGACTTGGCAGGCTTTGTACTTTCTTGCATAGTCTACCGCATCGGCAACCATCGTGGGCCAGTAATAGCCCATTCGGCGAAGGCGATCTTGTAATTTTGGGCCAGGCTAATGGGCCCCACAGATGCCATCATGAGCTTCACGCACGGCTTCTTTGGCTTCTGTATTTGACAGACATCGAAACAGTAATCCATCGTATGATCGTAGATATAGCATTTTCGTCTCCGTATCATAGAAGAATCTGAAGGAACGCCTTCTGATAGAAGTGGCTTCCTTCAAATTTTCTGGCAAGATGTCGTAGACAACCAAGTCGATGAATGGCTGTCTCCAGTCTGGTGCTTCGTTAGTAGTCAGAGCGGAGTAACTCTCAGCACATTGAACATTGTCCTTGGGATAGACTAATTCACGGCCTATTATGTCAGCCAAGTGGTGAACATGATTCGGAACTGCTAAGGAAGCGGCAAAGCCTGCTAGGGCATCGGCTTCAATGTTCTGGAGCCTGGGAATATGTTCTATGAAGAACCCTTCCAAGGACGAGATGATGTCAATCGCTATTTGGTGATAGGGGGTCATGTCTTCATGACGCACTTCGTATGAGCCCCGGATCTGGTTAACGATTAGCTGCGAATCACCGTATGCTTCAAGATACTCTACCCCCAGCTCCCTCGCGAGTTGGAGGCCAATGACCAAAGCATTGTACTCGGCTACATTGTTTGAACAGGGCTCCGTAAGGGAATAAGCCCGATTGATCACCAGCCCGGAGGGAGAAATCAGCACCACTCCGACTCCAGCGACGATGTTGCCCTTGGGCCCAGTTCTAGAAGCGCCGTCAAAGAACATTCGCCATACGGCATCATAAGAGGCCACATTTGAATTGGCGACCTCATTTGGAATCACTTCGTCAATTTTGGTTGACTCCGAACCTGGATGAGCTGCTAAAAAGTCTGCCAGAGCTTGACCTTTAACATCCTTCTGCGGGACGAAGATCATGAGGTAGGGAGACAATAATATTGGCCAGGTAGCGAGGCGAGAGCTAAGTGCACCTGGCTTAGTCATGAGGACCCTGAGGGGGATGACTCTTGATACGACATGGATGGTTTGTCCCGTGACGTAGTGTTGCATCTTCTGAATGGCAAACACTAGAGCAAGGCACTCTTTCTCCACGGTAGTGTATCGATGTTCCGGCCCCATCATCATTCGGCTGAGGTAATATATAGCCTACTCATGGCCTGCATCATTGTTTTGCGCTAGTAAAGCACCGAGAGAATGCTCCATTGCTCACACATAGAGCAGGAATAGTTTTCCAGCAACCGGGGCTACCATGACTGGAGGGTTCGACAGATATTCTTTGATGCTGTCGAAGGCGCGTTGACATTCTTCATCCCATATGAATGAAATACCCTTCTTCATGAGGTGGATGAATGGTTGACATCGTCCGAAGAGGTTCGAGATAGACCTCCTGATGTAAGCTAGCCTCCCTTGAAGGCCTCGGAGTTCACGGAGGTTTCTCGGGGGACCCATCTCCGTGATTGCCTTCATTTTTTTAGGGTCTATGTTGATACCTTGGGAAGTAATGATGAAACCCAAGAACTTCTCGCTGGATACGCCCAAGAAGGATTTTATGGGATTCATTTTCAAATTGTGCGCTCGCATCAGGTCGAACACTGTCCTCAGATCATGCAGATGATCTTCCTTAGAGCGACTCTTGACGGCGATATCGTCGACATAGCATTCCACTGTCTTGCGCAAGTGGTCTCTAAAGATGATGCCCATAGCTCTTTGATAGGTGGCGCCAGCATTCTTTAAACCGAAAGGCATGACTGTGTAGCAGTATGTGCCAATTGGTGTTCGGAATGATGTGTGATTTTCGTCAACAGGGAACATCTTGATTTGGTTGTACCCCGAGAAACCATCCATGAATGACATACGCTCGAAGTCGCAGGTGTTGTTAATCATGATGTCTGTGATAGGGAGGGTGAACTCATCCTTAGGACACGCCTCATTCAGATTGCGAAAGTCGATGCAGATTCGAATCTTTTCATTCTTCTTGAGGACTGGTACTATGTTGGTGACCCAGTCTGGATGTTGTTCCTCACGGATGAAGCCGCTAGCTATCAGTTTGTTGACCTCAGCTTCAATGGCATTCATGATGTCGGGGCAGAACTATCGTTGCTGTTGCTTGACCGGTTTTGCGTCCAGACGAATGTTGAGTTTGTGAAGTGCAACCTCGGGGTTCAGTCCTGGCATGTCTTCGTAGCTCCAGGCGAACACGTCGACGTATTCTCTGACGAGTTGTAGTAGCGATTCCCGCTCTTTATTTGTCAGACTTTTGCTAACGAAGATTGGTTTTGGGGAAGACTCATTACCGAGGTTAACTTGTATGACCTCATCTTCAGTAGGGGCTCTCTTTGTTCGAACCGCTTTTTTTATTTTGCATCTAGCTGTTGTGCCCACGGCTCTAACTCAAGAAGCTCGGGAATGTCTTCATCCTCTTCATAGGCATCGACAAATGCCATATTGATGGACAAGACTTGCCTATATACGTCTTCGATGCTGACATCCGAATCGGAGATTGGTGATCCGGTTAAGTGTGAATGCCAGTCGCATTCCTCATCCGAACTTTCAGGGGTCGTTGTAGGTGTAACGTAACCTAGTCCACATCTGGTCTTGTTGTAGTAATCCCGTGGTTTCCCAGCTGGGACAGGCAATTGTAAGGATAATCGCCGTCTAGTGCCGTAGTTCAAGCCTGGCATAGTTTTCAGATCATACACCTGTTTTTGCATGAGGTACTTGGATCGAAAACTATACAGATAAAGGGGAAGTCTCCCGGGTTCGAGATCAACCTCTTCTATCCGGAAGGGTTGTGGATCATTCTTCCGGCCGAAGATGATTGGATGATCCTCTCTTTCGACTATGCGGTAAGCGTCTTCCATGGGAGTAAGTTGGTTTGCGGTGTAGACATTTGTCACCTGTGTGTGCAGGTGGGTGCCTATACCGTGTTCCATAGCATACATTGTACAAAGCTTATTAAGCTCAAGGTAGTTCAAAGATAGCCCTTTATTGATAAAATAAGGTATCTTTTCCAGTCGGATTACATCATCTACGGATGGAACATCAGTATGAGCAGCCACATACTTGGCCAGTTCTGACTCTTTTTCAACCACCCCCTGTATCAATGAAGACTGGGAGGATGACTTGGGCAGCTTAATCATCAAGGGCTCCATGGGTGGAGCAGAATGTGGAGTTGTTGGTGTACTGGCCACCCCCAATTTGGTGCTCGGTGCTGGGCAGGGAGTTGTTGGCTGGCTATGTCACGACCCGTACCCTCTTTTCGGATACGAGACGTGTCCAAGCCAGCCTACACCGCAGAGTCGGCGGTAGAACGCTGTCAAGCCCACAAGAAATAAATGCTCAAAATATAACATTTGCTGCTCATTCACATTTCTAAATTTGTTACAACATTTACAACATTTATAATTAAAGAAAATACAAGATTTTACAATTAATGAAATTGATACAATTGTTTTCTATTTCTAGGTTGACCTCAGCATACCCAAGCCTTCCTAATGCTAAGAGTGGTCGCGACTAAACCTGAAAAATGTTGGTTTCCAGTCAGGAATGGAACAAGTACACAAACCAACGGCAATGCGAGAACACAATAGAATTAACAAGACATGAAAATAACATATGAGATATGAAAACTGAAAAGTACTGATGACATGGCACGGTGGAGATAAAAAGGAAAAATAAAAGACATCTACCTAGGTGGTGTGAAATATCTGTTTCGACATGTGAACGGCTAGGGGGTAAATTTGGCTCACTGTACGTGTCGTGTGCAGCTGCTATCATGCAAGAATAGACATATTGGGGATAGTTCTGGGTAGCCCACATGTCTACTAAGATATTTCCCCTCCCGACTACTCCGTGTGACGAGCGTGTCAACAAGTAGCAAGATATATGTATAGACCTGAAATGAAAAGACTACTATGAATCGAAAGCAATCAGAAAGTGTACTTGCCTGAGTTCTTAGCTGGAGAAACCAATAATACTATACCACTCAATGAGCCACAATCAGTCAACACATGCAGAAGTCTCTAGATGCTGAAATAAATATTACAAATATTCTCAGAATAGTCAACTTAGCTAGGATTGCCTGTCCTTAAGTCCAATTATGGACACAGGGGCAAAACGGTAATTTTGGGCAAAAATAATGTCCGTCGTTGGACCCGCTTTGTACCGAAAAGCGTGCCAGAGTGAATGGTCTCTAAAGTCGTCAAACTACATGTCTACGGATCCGGTTTTTTGATACAAACCTAACCGTTTGTCGAAAGTTGGATTCTGGTGGGCCGTGCACAAAATCGCCCGTTGAGTCGGACCGTGGCGCCCGTAAAACGGCGTTCCGATTCAACTGTCTCAGAATTGGACAAAACTTGGCATACAGGACCAAAAAAATGATACGGTCCTGCTGGCACAAGTTTTGTCTCGATCTGACGAGCATGCACAAAGTAATTAGAGTTTGTGCAAAGTGACCGATACGGTAAATTTTTACGGATACGGATCAAATTTATCGCGCACACGCGACCAATTTGAATTCCGTCAAAGCCCACACGACCACGAAGCCGTTACGCACCTTTCGATGCTTTCGGTTCGCAACCAAGTCACCCGGTTTGGCGGGACGCACGTGGTATCGGAGGATTTTCAATATTTTGAAAACATATTTTGATGATTTTTTCTAAACTTCCACAACTGATTTCTTTGTGCATATTTAATGAACTTCGAATCTACAAAATGATTTATGAGCTCCTATATATGATCTAAAAGATTGTTCAAATGGAATTTCTAATACGGTACGGGATCGATCGGGATCGATCTCCGAACGTGGATGGTTGGACTGAAATTGTGTTCTATTTTTTTATAGGTTTTCGACCAACTTTGGGTCGATTTCGGGTACAGGTCGTGCGACTTCATCAAAACCTAATTAATGGAGATCCTAGATGGTCATATGGGCATTCCATAGGATTTTACGAAATTGAATTCCGTTGAGTGTACGGGAAGAAACCGGGTGGTGAAAACCGTACCTTGCTCGTGCCTCGCTGTAGTTGTTGCGCTCTGTGCGCGCACGCGTGGCCCGGTCGCGGTGGTGGTCCGGCCGCGCGTGGTGGCGACGGCGGCGAGCGGCCGCCTGGGTAGGAGGTCGGCGCAGGTGTTTAAGATTAGGGTTTTCAAAAACCTCTCGATCTCGTATATGAAGCCGCGGGGGGGAGATGTTCGGTTACTGCTGCTAGCTTCTTTCCTTGTGGGGCTGGGATATTGCTCGGGCTGGGCTAGGCTGGGCCGGGCCTGGCCTGAGCTCTTGGGTTTTATTTTTATTTCTATTAACATATATATATTTATCTATATATATAAATATCTATGCACATATCTACATATATATATTTACACACATATACATATATATATTTATACATTTATATATACATACATATTTACACCAATATATATATATATATATATATATATATATATATATATACATTAATATATATACCAATACATATACACCTATATTTATATATTCACCTACACATATACACCTACACGTATATTTATATATATAAAATATATATATATATATATATATATATATATATATATATATATATATATATATATATATATTAATCCGAACCCCCTCCTTTTATTAAAGGCGGCGCAACGACCGTGGATAACCGTATACAAGGCGCAAAATGACGAAGCCTATACAAGTATACCTCAAAAGGAAGGAGAGAGAGAGAAAAGCTAAAAAACGGAGCTACAAGGGTAGCACCGACCAAAATGTTATAGAACCGTGGGAGCACAGGACCTGCCGCTTCCGACATTGTCGGGCGATCTCCCGGAGGAGTTGGTTTGCCGAGAATGGGTTTCCTTCATATCTCGCTTTGTTGCGATTCTTCCAGATGACCCATATGGCCGCCGCTGCGACGATCTGGTGTCCGTGGGATACGGAGCCCCATGAGGCCAGAAGATCGTGGAAGCGACCGCCTCCCTGCTCCAAGTTAAAAAGCTGGTGAAGGGTGGTCCAAATCCTGTCCGGCAGCACCCCCTGACGGAAAATGTGATCGATTGACTCCGTCTGTCGGTCGAGGCAGCAGGAGCAGGCTGATGCTAAGCTAATCCCGATGGTGTTGAGGATGTCGTCTGTGGGTAGCTTCCTTCTGATGACTCACCACAAAAGGAAGGACCACTTCTTGGGAATGCAGGAGTGCCAGAAGTTGGCCATGGGGAGGTGGGGCTGACCGGCGCCAATGATGGCGATTCTCGCGGACCTCACTGAGAAAGCCCCCGAGCCTTCGAGGGTCCATCTTAACACGTCGGCCTCATCGCTGATCCGAATCCCTCTCTCTCGGATACTATTCGCCGTTTCGTCACCGGACCACACGCTAATCTGCTCCCAGTTCCAGTCATCGGTGTGGAGGTCCCATAGGTCTCTGATCCTGCAATCTCTCGGGGCCTCTGTAAGATACGGGATCAAGTTGTCTCCAGCCCACCGCTCAAGGAATGGGTTCGAATTGCCTGCTCCTACCTGAAGACTAATCGCGGGCTCGGCCAGGTCTCATCCGCGCAGGATGCGACGCCATGCCGCCGATGATCTGCAGTTGGAGATAGCCCTTGACGGGTGAATGTGCTTGAAGTACCTAGCTTTCAGAAACCTGCTCCATAAGTTGTTGGTCGTACGGAGGTTCCACCATAGTTTCATCGAGAAAGCTTTGACGATGTGGATGAGTCTGGTGAATCCCAGACCCCCTACGCCTGTCGGATGAGCCATGGATTCCCAGCTGGCCCAATGGTGCTTATCGTGGCCGTCGCTATGCCCCCAAAAGAAATTACAAAAGATCTGTTCGATCGAAGAGAGAACCTTGATGGGCGGTGAATACGCTGCCAGGGTGTGGATGGGGATGGATGAAAGAACGTGGTTGATGAGGATTATCTTACCACCTGGGGATAGGGTGGCGTTATGCCATCCTTCCAATTTTTTCCTGATTCTTGTAGTCAGGTCCTCGAAGATGCTGGCTTTGTACCTGCCGTACACCAAGGGGCAGCCGAGGTAGGAGAACGGGGGCTTGGCAACCTTAAAGGAGGTTAAGGTTGAGAGTTTGTTGGCGTGGTCTCTGTTGGTGTTGTGGTAGACGTAGATAACGCTCTTGGTGTGGTTGATCTTCTGGCCGGAGCATCTGGAGTACCTCTTTAGGGTGTTATGGACAACCTCCACCGCTCCTTCGTCCCCTGAAGAGAAGATGAGTAAGTCATCGGCGAAGGCCAAGTGGGTGATGATAGGGCAGCCACTGGCAGTATGATAGTGCTGGAAGTTAGGAATGTTGACCATATTGTTAAGGTTCCTACTCAGCGCGTCGGCGGCAATAATGAAAACAGTGGAGGATAGGGGGTCGCCCTGTCTCACCCCTCGTTGGGATTTAAAAAATCCTTCTGCATGGTCGTTGATAATCGTGGAAAACCACGAGTTGCTAATGGATCTCCAGATGATATTGGTCCAGGTTTCCGAGAATCCGAAAGCTCTAAAGACCCAGATCATGAATTGCCAGTCCAGCCTGTCATATGCTTTCTCCATGTCGATTTTAACGGCGATGTTGCCTCCTCTCACAGGGAACTTCATGCAAGTGATTAATTCCTAGGCCAGCATAATATTATCCTGGATATTCCTACCGCGGACAAACCCGCTTTGCTCCTCCGAAATGATCTTGGGGAGAAGACCAGCCATTCTGGTAGCAATGACCTTTGATATGATCTTGTTGGTGAAGTTACAAAGACTAATGGGCCGAAAGTCACGGAATGTCTCCGGGTTGTCATTTTTAGGGACGAGGATCAGGTTGGCGCTCGAGATAGCCTTTGGGTAAGTAGCTCCTTCGAAGAAGGCGATGGCCGCTTCGGTGATGTCGTGCTTGATGATATCCCAGCTAGTGCGAAAAAATACACCCGAGAATCCGTCCGATCCTGGCGTACTATGTTCGTTCAGGGCCCACACTGCATCTTTAACCTCCTGAGCTGAGGGGGGATGGATCAACTGGGCGTTGTCTGTGTCACTGATGAGAAGGGGGATTTGGTCTAGGAATAATCTGTCTTTGTGGACAGTATCTTTGGAGAAGAGATTGGAATAGAATTTCGTTGCTGCTTCATGGATGCTCTTTTGGTCGGTAATGATGTTCCCGTTCTCGTCGGTGGTCCTGTGAATTGAGAGCTTCTGTTTGCGCCCTTTGACGCAGGCATGAAAGTACTACGAGTTTTTGTCCCCCTCACTGTCCCATTTTAATCTCGCTTTCTGCTTCCAGAAGTCGGATTCCACTTTGATCCTGAATTTGAGCATAGCCTTGGTAAGGTTGAGAGCTCTTCTAGCCGCGGGCGATCGGTCCGTGACGACGAGGGCTTCGGCGCGGGTGACGTCGTCCTCGGCGACACGAACGGCCTGAAAGATGTCCCCGTAGGCGAGCTTGCTCCAATTGGACAGAGCTTTCCTGGTGGCCTTAAGCTTGTTGCAGACCCTGACTAGAGGGTTGGGAGAGTCCTCACTGTTCCAGGCCTCCGCAACGATGTCCATAAACTGGGGGTGCGAAGTCCATAAGTCGAGAAATTGGAATTTCTTTCTGGGGGAAAAGGTATTGTTCTTGATCTCAAGCAGCAGGGGGTTGTGGTCGGATTCTGTGGAGTTGAGGTGGGATAGATTAGTGGTGATACCCATATCATGCCAGATGGCATTCGTGAGGGCCCTGTCAAGCCTAGAGTATTGACGCCGGTCACCTTCTTGCATGTTGCACCAGGTGAAAGCGTTGCCAGTGAACTGGGTAGGGGTTAAGTGGGCATTGAAGATGAAGTTGTTGAAGTCATGCATGGCCGTGACGGGGGGGGCGGCCACCGGATTTCTCAGCGCTGCAGGTGATCGCATTAAAGTCCCCTATGCAAATCCAAGGAGAATTAGGATGAAGGTAATGAGTATCGAGGAGGTCGTTCCAGAGTTGTTTTCTCTCCGTAACTTTGCAGCTGCCATGGACTACAGAGAGGATGGCGCGGTTGGGGAGATTAGGATGGTGAAACCAGCATGAGAGGACCTGCCTGGAGTCCTGGATGGCTCCAAATTGGACGTCCTTCGTGCCTAGGATCCAAATATCGTGGCTGCCTGCAATGGCTACAGGAAGTCCAAGCTGCAGTTGGATGGACTTTAGTCTTTTGGGGGGGATCTTGGGTTCGATAATGACGAGGATGTCAATTTTGTGGATTTTCTGCAGAGAGGTTATTCTCCTTATCGTCGGTTTGTTCGCCAGACCACGAACGTTCCAGGATAGGATGTTAAACATTAAGGGAGTTGTTGGAGGGGTTTTTGTTCCGCTTGGAGGCGGATCTGGTTTGGATGGTTCCCATTTCTGTTGGTCCTTGGTTGGCTTTGGCCTTTCTCGAGGTTGAAGGTCCTTCCTCAGTGGGAGAGGAGGTATGATTGTGTGGTTGCTCCTTCGTTTCTGTTTGCTGACTAACCGATTCTCCTGCAGAGTCAACAATGGGATGTTCTGGGGGGATGATTATGGAGTCACTGGTATTCCCTGTCAGGATATTGGATTGTTGAAGAGGGAAGCCTGCAGCTTGAACTTGGATGCCTCTCTGAACTAGGTCGGGACCTAGAATAGCTAATGTCTCAACCACTGAGTCTTCGGTGTTGGAAGGTTGATTAGCCTCATTCCCGTCGGAGTATTGTTCTTCGCCTTCCGGAATGGTGTGAATCTCGGTGAGCTCGTGTTCGGGGACAGCAGAATCCAGTGGGACTTCCGCTTCCTCAGTGTCGAGGGCGTCAAACTGATTGAAAATGGTAAGAGCTTGGATGCTATGAGGAATCAGAGCTTTGTAGGGAGATGCGGTACAGACCGACGAGGCGTCCCCGGAGTCGAATCGAGTGTGCTTGTTTGGGCGGGGGAGGATGGGGGGCAAGGGTGTCCTCCCCTCGGTAGACTCACTAGCCTTTCGGGTTGATTTTTGCTTGAGTTCTGGGTGGAGTCGGTGGCAGTGCTTTGGGATGTGACCTCTTAAGTGGCAGTGGTTGCAGTACATTATGTGGTTGTCGTAGAGGATTTGTTGGGTGTGGGTCCGGTTGCCCAGCTCGATGTTGATAAAGTTTGGTGGTTCAGTGGTAAGGTCGAGTTCCACACATATTTTGGCGTAGTGGGCTTTGGTGAGGTTGCTGGTCTCTGGTGCGGCGGCCACATACGTGCCGAAGGAGTTGGCAATACGTCTGAGATCCGCCGGGACGAAGCAGATGAGGGGAAGGTTGGGCATGGTGATCCATGCTGCGACGGTCGCGGAGTCCTCTTTCGTGCTAAAGTTAGCTGACCACTTAACGATCTTCATCTGGAATGAGTCAACCCTGCACGTGCCTTTGGACCAGACGGTCTTATGATCTGATTCGGAAGAGAGGTGGAGGAGGATGTGTTTGGAATCAAGGGGGGCTACCCGGTAGTCCGTTGTGAGTCTCCAGCTAGCTACCGTCTCCTGCACTCGAGAAAGCTTGGGACAACCTGAAGAGAATTTGAGTATGAAAGTGTGGGGGAATGAGTTCGAAAGGGATGACATCTCCTGGTCCGAGAAGGGGATCGAGGGCACCGAAGATTCCTGTGGGTACTCAATGTCTGAGAGAATGATGTCGGGGACAACGGAAGCCTTGGCAGGGGCCAGGTCCGGGTGCAGCTTGTCTGCGAAGGTCGGCGGGGAGGGAGCGGGGTGGGCCGAAGACGGATTGGAAGCAAAGCCTGCTGAGGAAAGGAGGACCGAAGGGGGATGCGCCCCTGGCAAGGCACTGGCGACTGGGATTGAAGCTCCCAACGCTACCTCGGGAGGGGCATCCGAGGTGCGGCCTGCCGATGAGGGGCTGGTTCTGAGGAAGGAGGAAGGAGGGGGAAGAGGGGGGGCTAGGGTGGTAGGGGAAGGGAGTGAGATCGGTGGGTTGGCGCGCGAGCAGGGAGGGGCGGCCGTAATGGTTGCGAGGAGTGGGGTTCTGAGCGAGGAGGAAGGGAAGGCGTGGAGAGAGGGTCCCCCAGCCGAGTGGGGGGGCAACCGGAGTGGTGTGCGCTGAGCCGGGAGCGTAATGGGACGGGTGCGCGTTAAACTCAGCACAAACGGGAAGGGAGGGGTCCTGATAGGTCCCGGCCGGAGTAGCGCAAAGGAGGTGAAAAGGATCCTGGGAGGGCCCCACAGGATGAGCAAACAAGGGGTGTACTGGAGTATGCGCAAGCTCCTGTGCGCAAACCGCACTGAGGGACTCAATGGCACTGGTTTGCGCGGGCCTAGGGTCCTGTGCTTGAGGGACACAAGAGGGATTCTGATCAGAGTGCGCAGGGGCGTTGAAGGCCCCGCCCTAGTAATTGCTGGGAAATTGGAGGGCCCCACTGGAAAGACCTGCCACTCTGGGTACTGGATGAGACCCGCCCACGTGATGCTGAGAAAGTGAGCCTCCCAGTCCTGCACAGCAAGCGGGTGGGACTCCCGAGGAGCTGGATGCGTGTTTCGAAATTTGAAACACTGAAGGGGAGTTGGCGGGAGGGACTCCCCGGCCTGCACCGCTGAAGGTAGAATCCCCCGGAGCACAGGGAGCTCCGATCGGACCGAGCCACGATGGTGGATGGGTGGGTGGTAACAGATGGGAGGTGCCGGAGCCCAGGTGGCCCACGCGGGATGGGGGGTGGAAGCTGGATGGCGGTGGAGAGTGAGATGACAGGCTCGGACCAGCGGAGAGGTTGGGGGAGGGGCGTATGGCAGAAGGGGAACCCGACACCTGCGCGTGGGACTGAGGGTGGAGAGGCAGGGGTGGGGCGGAGGGGGATCAGGGAGGAGGATCGGAGGGAGAGGGTGGGAGGGAGGCGTAGAGGAGACGGATCAGCTCCACGCACTCTGCCGGCCAGGGCTTGGCCATATGCGAGCGCCAGCTACCAGGGGAGAGCGGAGGATGGCAAGCCCTAAGGGCTTCCCTAGGGGGAAGGGGAGGAGAACACAGCAGGGGGAAGAGGAAACTCCATTTTTATATATAATATATATATATATATATATATATATATATATATATAAAAATATATAATATATATTTTTTTTTATATATAATATATATATATATATATATATATATATATATATATATAAAAAATATATAATATATATTTTTTTTTATATATAATATATATATATATATATATATATATATATATATATATATATATATATATATATATATATATATATATATGCACGTACACACCGGCATATATATTTATCTATAACATACATAATATATCATATTTATTTATATATTCATACACATACATAATATTTATCCATATATATTCGTATATACATACACATGCACACACATATATATATATTTCTATACATACACATTTATACATATATAATTCTATAACTATATATATATATATATATATATATATATATATATATATATATATATATATATATATATATATATATATATATTATATATATATATATATATATATATATATATATATATATATATATATATATATATATATATATATATATATATATATATATATATATATATATATATATATATATATATTATCACATTTATCTATATATATATATATATATATATATATATATATATATATATATATATATATATTATCACATTTATCTGACCGAAAATAATATAACCAATAAAATAATAATATTAAATAATAATAACCTCATTAATAAAATAATAATAACGAAATTAAATAAACCAATATTGGGGTATATACCATTTAAATAAATTAAAATAATAACTAAAATATTTTAAAATTTTCGGGAAGGAGAGCTACAAATCTACCCACCTTAAAAATAATTTCGTCCTCGAAATTCTAACTCATAATCATGCCTAAAGTTCCAATTAAAATAAAAAAGGTAAATCCATTATTACCACAATTTTCTTAAATTTTATTTCTCAAAATTATTTATACCTCCTCCTAGTCATTTCGTAATTACGAATATTCGAGGACTTCTACCCACCTTTGGTCACTCTACTCCTCAAAACTAAAATCTTAAATCTTCTAACTGGTTGCTAACAATCCTACCAACAGATATCTAGGCATATGGTATCTATAATCATCTCATATTTATCAAGCAACCCAAAATTTAACAAGCAACCAATTTACACAAATAGCTAAGAAATATTGGTAATTCTATTAACCTTGACCATTCATCGCTCCGCAATAGAATGGGCATGAAGATAAGGGAAAATAATCATGAGCGAATATGAAGTTTCCAGAGCGGTAGAGAGTTTCCAATGATACAGGTAGAAAAAAGTTTACTGACCATTGACTAATTTGCTAGATGGGGCTACTATAGTCTAGTCACTTGCTAAATCGAAGGACACTTGTTTCTTAGAGGGCTAGCAATCCGTGCAATACAGAAATTCCGTTCTCGGAGTTCTAGACAATATTCCAAAATATGACTGAATTTAAGAAATCAAGATTGTGATCTTTTTCGTGGTTATTTAAACCAACGAGCAAGGGATACGAATGTAATTCAAGATCGTATCTCGACTTCTAGGTAGATGGAATAAAGGTTACGTATGACTTCATATTCTAAGAGATGGGGACTACCTAATAGGTATGGGGCCTATTTCAGATAGTTCAGTTTTATTGTCCAAGTATGGTGGTATGCCTGGATGGATTTTAATAGGTCTCATGATTGGACATCAATCGTTGGTTGGGTAAACCTTGGATTGCGATCTATATGGACTGGACAAGACTCCAATAATAAAACTATTCCTACTAGATTAGGGTATTCTAGAATAGGCTTCTATTCAAGTGTTTGAGCTAGTTGCTAGTCAGGTTGGTTAGCTAGGTTCCTAAGGCCCAAAAATGCGCCTTCAGTGACTTTTGTGTTTAAGTAGCACATGAGGCCTCAATTGGGTGGCATACTAGTGGCATGTGCGTAGTGGGCTTCGAGTGGATCACAACCATATGTTGGGTCGATTGAATTGAGTCAAGGTTGAGGCTCTGGTAGAAGTCGGAAAGTATACCGGGTAGGTACTATGGTAAAGGTTATAGCTACTCCTTTTAACCTGAAAGTCATAGCACAAAAATAGAGTACAACTGGAAAGTAACAACTGGTAGGTAACAACTGGTCTCGTGCTCCGAATATTAATGGCACGGCCGGGGACACGAAATGATCTAAAGGGAAAGTGGGAGTCCATAGGCACTAATTATCGTCCTAATGCAAATTACTCTAATCAATCGGTAATCCTCGTATATCCCAAAATTTTGGGAGGCTCACAACAATCGGTCTCTTGAGAATAGGTAGTCTCCTAGGTTGGCATTTGATCAAGGGAAAAATCCGAATCATTCTTAGACTCCAATGACTAGAAGATCAGGATAATAGATTTAGTATCGAAGGGAGGACGAGTAACTCAATCACATGGCTGGCCGATGGTAGCTACACTCATATATACAACTATCATAGCCACGGGGATACTCTGTATTCTATTTACCAATCACGAGCTTTCATCTTTCCAAATCGGTGGAAGACAAAATAATAAAGAGTTCAAGGGAGATGTCACTGAATACAATTTCGTGATTCAAAAGGCGAATGCATAATACAAGAGAAATTGTCAAAGCAATCGTGGATGAGATCCTGGATACCTCTATATCTCAATCCACATAGGGTAATTAAATGAAAAGCGAACCAAATGCATCATGGTTGATCAGACCGTGATACAGTGATTCTGATTAGACAATATGTTAGCGGGCGTCCCCAATAAACATATGTCTTGAATCAAGCTCGATAAAAGAGTAAGCTTGCAAAAACTAGGCTGTAATTGTAGCGTTGGTCAAGATGGTCAAAATATAAGTACGCGAGATTTTTGGAAAGGAGGCACAAGTAGTTCGAGTTTTGTGAGAATCAAAATCTAACTCGAGATTCGTACACGAATAACAGAATCAGAAATTATAAGCAAACTCCTTAAAGCAAAAGAGAATTTAAAATAGACAATTCTAACTTATGATATAAGATTTATATCTAATACAGCAAAAAGAAAATTAAACAGTTCATCAAAATTAACGCCTTAATTCTAGGTAAGTCTAACATACCAAGCGAATAGTATATCCACATTGGATCACATTGTCATATCAAAAGTATAGTGTACCTATAGGGATCTAGCAAGCTATCTAAATTGTATGGCCTATCTAATAACCTTAACTACCCAACGGTCAATTTAAACAAGGGACTCCTAGTCCTAGTCATTCTCTTAAATCAATTCAATCCTAATTGTGAATGAGCATTTTTTGAGCGCAGGCTCGCAATAGTACGACTAATGTACCATCACAAGTTCGCAAACTTTTGCAAAAATGGACCTGCATGGGCCACCACAAAAACTTGTCACGACCCGCACCCGCTTTTCGGATACGAGACGTGTCCAAGCCAGCCTACGCCGCAGAGTCGGCGGTAGAACGCTGTCAAGCCTGCGATAAATAAATGCTCAAATTATAACATTTGCTGCTCATTCACATTTCTAAATTTGTTACAACATTTACAACATTTATAATTAAAGAAAATACAAGATTTTACAATTAATGAAATTGATACAATTGTTTTTTATTTCTAGGTTGACCTCAGCATACCCAAGCCTTCCCAATGCTAAGAGTGATCGCGGCTAAACCTGAAAAATATTGGTTTTCAGTCAGGAATGGAACAAGTACACAAACCAACGGCAATGCGAGAACACAATAGAATTAATAAGACATGAAAATAACATATGAGATATGAAAACTGGAAAGTACTGATGACATGGCACGGTGGAGATAAAAAGGAAAAATAAAAGACATCTACCTAGGTGGTATGAAATATCTATTTTGACATGTGAATGGCTAGGGGTAAATCCGGCTCACTGCACGTGTCGTGTGTAGCTCATGCAAGAATAGACATATTGGGGATAGTTCTGGGTAGTCCACATGTCTACTAAGATATTTCCCCTCCCGACTACTCCATGTGACGAGCGTGTCAACAAGAAGCAAGATATATGTATAGACATGAAATGAAAAGACTACTATGAATCGAAAGCAATCAGAAAGTGCACTTGCCTGAGGTCCTTAGCTGGAGAAACCAATAATACTATACCACTCAATGAGCCACAATCAGTCAACACATGCAGAAGTCTCCAGATGCTAAAATAAACATTACCAATGTTCTCAGAATAGTCAACTTAGCTAGGATTGCCTGTCCTTAAGTCCAATTCTGGACACAGGGGCAAAACGATAATTTTAGGCAAAAACGATGTCCGCCGTTGGACCCGCTTTGCACCGAAAAGCGTGCCAGAGTGAATGGTCTCTAAATTCATCAAACTATATGTCTACGAATCTGGTTTTTCGATACAAACTCAACCATATATCCAAAGTTAGATTCCGGCGGGCCGTGCACAAAATTGCCCGTTGAGTCGGACCGTGGGGACCGTAAAATGACGTTCCGATTCAACTGTCTCAGAATTGGACCAAACTAGGCATACAGGACCAGAAAAATGATACGGTCCTGCTGGAGCAAGTTTCGTCTTGATCTGACGAGCGTGCACAAAGTAATTGGAGTTTCGTCTCGATCTGACCAAAAATAATATAACCAATAAAATAATAATAACCTCATTAACAAAATAATAATAACAAAATTAAATAAACCAATATTGGGGTATATACCATTTAAATCAATTAAAATAATAACTAAAATATTTCAAAATTTTCGGGAAGGGGAGCTACAGGCTAGCAGTCCCTGGCTTAGCGCATGGCTGCCGATTCATTCTGGGAAGACGAATCGTCATCGGCTCGACAGAGGGATTGAGCTCCTCTATTTGTTGCTGGCTAGCTCTAGGCAGCCTAATTGTCAGTGGCTCTGTCGTGGGTCTTGGCGCTTGGCCAGACCTTGGCAGTCGGATTATCATCTGTTCCTCTTGTGCAGAGAGGATGATTGCGTCCTTACGCAGAGTGGCCGTAAGGGGTGCAGTTCTGCCAGGTTTGTGAGCTTGGAGGTGGATCGTCAAAGGTTCTTCCGATCTAGTTGCCGCCTCAGTTTGAGCTTGAGTATCTCCTTCGACAAGGTGCCTTTTCGACTTCTCGTACAAGCATGAGTCTGAGTAGTAGGATTCGACCCCTTTAAATAGATCGATGTCGGCAAATTCTATCCTCACGAAGCCATGCTTGTCAACGTACTTGAAGCACTGGTGCAGTGTGGAAGGCACAATCATGTAATCGTGTATGCAAGGATGCCCCAGAAGAATATTGTAGGAAGTGTCCGCATCTATGACATAACAGGTCACTTCTGACTGAAGGTCGCCGATTTGGCACTTCAGACGAATCTTCCCGATCGGATAGCTTCTACCTGAATTAAAACTGCTGATAGCAGTACTTGTTGGCGTCAGGCGATGCATTGGGATGCACAGATGGTGTAGCAGGCTCTTCGGTATGATGCTTATGGAAGAACCGGGATCAATATGCATCTGATACACCTTGATATCGCCAATGTACCCAGTATAATACAGGGGGCGATCGTGCAGGTTGGTCTTGATAAGCATATCTTGCGGAGTGAAGACAATGTTCGGCATTGAACCTGTGCAAGCGCTGTCCTGAAGATCTGTGGGCGAGCTTTCTCCAGTGAGATTTGACTGAGCCAGGTATGCGTCGGCATTCTGGAGTGCCTCACTCAGTGCGACGCGAACATCTTTAGAGAGTCTCAAGAGCTCGTATAACGACAATTTGGCCAGTGTGTTGGCCAATTGTGCCAAGATGTCAAAGTTGTAGGGCCTCTCCAGCCCATGGGGTGTCTCTCTTCGGAGCGGTTTGTCGAAGCAAGTCTCCTTCGGCCTAGGCTTGTCGGTCGTCGAAGGCTGAGAAGGTCCTGAAGCATCAGCAGCTGTCTGCTGATGATCTTCAGTCGAGTTACCCGATGGAGGTTGGGTTTGTGCACCGGATCGGGTAACAACAGTAGTAGCTTCTTCGACCTCTGCCGAGATTGTGCGACATGATTTGATTTTCCCACTCTTCTTCTTGTTGGTGGAGGGTGGTGCGGACTGAGTCACTTCAGGTACCAAGTCCGGATGGACCGACATGACCTCCCCCTGTGATGTTGTAAGGGGCACCAAACCAGCAGCCTGGTCTCGAGGAGGTGGAAGGTTAGCGACCTCCATTTTTGCTCTGGGGACGGGTACTACTCCATTTTGAGTCTTTGTCGGAGGGAAGCTGCCGAATAGTACTGACACCATGTTGGCTGCCACGGTCACCTCTTCGAAATCAATGGCTAGGGCCTTAGAATCGATGAGATGTTAGATGTATCACTTCAGTTGGTAGCAGTCTTGTGTAGCATGGTAGACATAGCGGTGGTTGTGGCAATACTTGGGGCTCTCCATCTCTGCAGGACGAGGTTCACGCCTTGGAGGAGGGAGCTGAATTCGACCCCCTTGTATAAGCATGTCCAAGATGGGCTTGACATGGCCGTCCTCGAAGGAGTAGGTCATCTGAGGCCACTGCTTTTCTGCCGGCTTCGATTCGGGCTTCAGAGTTGTGTTGGCCACCATAGCCTGTTTGCCCTTGTTGTCTCGATTGTTGGAGGGATTGTTGGCCCATTGGTCATATGGTCAACCTGATTTTAATAATTGATCAAAACTCTGTCTGGATATACAAAGCTAGACGGGACATCTCGGTTTCTTGGACATAAGCAAGATTGGATATTCACTCCGTTCAAGACTGAAGATCTGTTTGCCTACTTGAGTCTGTATTTCCTATGCAATGTAATTTTCATTTTATTTGAGTCTAGGAATACGTTGTACACCGAGTCGTACTGGCAAATAGGCTATCCCCAAAATAGTTCAAAATGTTTTTAAAATGACCTATCAAAAATGTTTACAAAAAGGTTTTCAAAAAGGTTTTCAAAAATCACCAAAACCTATTTTTAAAACCCTAACCTAACCCTGACAGAACTCGGCCAGAGTTCGGCCATAGTTCGGCCAGAGTTCGGTTGGTGGCCGTTTGATTTTTGAATTCTCTGGAACTTGGTCCTCCTGTAGTTGCGGATTTGACCGAGATTTGCTCATCGAGTTCTGTCCGAATTCTGCCCGAATTCTGACAGAGTTCTCCCTTTGGAATTCCTATAAATAGAGAAGGATTTTGATCATTTCAATACACCAATTCACTTTCAATCTTCTCTCTATCTAAAGCTTTCTGCCTTCCAAAGAGTTTTCTAGAGCTTTCAATTTCAGATCCCAAGCCAGTTACAATCCTCTAGTCGATTTGCCAGTGCGGTACGGTCTGAAAGTTTCTGAGAGATTGTAATCAGAAGGCTTGATTGAAGAATACCTCTTCACATTTTGAAGTTGGACGAGTTCTTCGTATCAAAGCTCGCGTTGTAGAAGTTGCAAAGACTTCGTAAGAAAACTTGCAGTTTTTCCTATAGTGGATTCAACTGGTAGCAAGAGTTCTACCGACTGGATTAGTCCTCAACAGAGGGATACCAGTATACATCGCTGTCTTTGCGTTTGCTTTCTGAACTCTGCCTTTACATTATTTTAATTGTGATTATATACTGTGATTGTGTTGCTAACAATTTTTATTTAGCATTATTCCGCTGCCAACTCTATTCACCCCCCTCTAGAGTATTACGCTTTACTATATCGTTCCTACAATTGGTATCAGATCGGGTGTTACAGGTAAAGCGAGGTAACAGTACTATTATTTATTCATTATTTATTAGATCACAGCACATCACATGGCTACTATGAAATTCACAAGTGAAGGTCAGGCCACAAACAGACCCCCACTGTTTGATGGTACTAACTATACTTATTGGAAAACACGGATGAGTTTCTTCTTGAAATCTCTTGACTTTGACTTATGGGCTATTGTTCTTGATGGCTATCAAAAGCCACCTCGTATAACTGTTGAGGGAGTTTTGGTTGAAAAACCCCAAAGCAGTTATACAGAGGAGGAAAAGAAAAAGGCCAGTCTTGACGCACATGCTATTAATGCTCTTTTTTGTGCCTTAGACAGAACAGAATTTAACAGGGTATCTACATGCACAACGGCAAATGGTGTGTGGAAGCTTCTCGAAGTTACACATGAAGGCACGACTCAAGTCAAGGAGTCAAAAGTCAACAGACTTACTCAAGAGTACGAGGCGTTCAAAATGAAGCCCAATGAAACAGTCACACAAATGTTCAAGAGGTTCTTGGATATTGTAAACCCTTTGTCCTCCTTAGGCAAAGATTACAGTAACCACGAAAAGATTCGCAAACTCCTGCGAGCTCTCACCAAGAACTGGATTCCGAAGGCTACAGCTATCATTGAAGGAAATGACCTCACCACAATGTCACTTGAAGTACTCATGGGTAAGCTACTCATCATGAACTGGAGCTACAAGATTTTGAAGAGCCTACACCAAAGGAGAAGACGATCGCCCTCAAGGCTCAGCACAGAAAAGCTGCTGAAGATGACTCAGACAGCAGTGGATCTGACGCTGAAGATCAAGCACTCCTAGCAAAGAAGTTCAAAAGATTCATGAGACATGAGACGAGAGTCAAAGAGAACAACAGCAACAACTGGTACCAAGAAGATGCTGTCTGCTATGGCTGCAAGAAGAAGGGACATATGAAGAAGGACTGTCCCACCAACTCATCATCGAGCAAGAAGAATAACAGGTATGAAAAAGGCAACCTGAAAAGATCAACGTCTCGGAAATATGCCAACACCAGCATATGGCATGAGAGTGAAGCCAGCGACTCAAAAGATGAACATTCAGAGGACGCTGCAAACATCTGCTTCATGGCAATCGATCAGGTACCTACTGAACCTGTAGAAACATATGATAACTTTACCTTTGAGCAATTAGGAGATGCCTTCAGTGACCTGATGCTTGACTACAGGAAACTGCATAGTAAATATCATACCGCTAAGAAGGTACTCAAAGAGTACAAAGGAGAAATAGGAAGACTTACCGACCTACTAGCTGAGGTTAGAACTAATGTTAGTGAGTCTGGTGAGCTTTCCTCTATAAAGCTCTTATTACACGAGACTAAACAGTCATCCGAAGAGAAAGACAAGATTATAGACCAATTGAGAGAAGATCTTTCTAAAGAAAAGAAAAGTCTTCAATCTGCACAAATCAGAATAGAATCACTCACTTCTGATTATACTAAGTTATATGACACCTCCAAAAGGTTGGAAATTAGGTTAGAAAAACAGCCTGAGCCTGCTGCTTCCTATCCTAACACGTGTCACTTACCGAGAAATCGAAACATTCCCAAGCCAAACACTGTCAGACCAAACCATATAAAACCTTTACCCCAAAAGGTTAAGCCCAAACATGATCATAGGTATGCATTCTTCTATACTAGAAAACCCAAACCTACCAACCATGCACACCACTCAGCTTTCAACACTCGACATGCACAATGTTATTATTGTGGCCTCATTGGTCATATATCATCTGCATGTAGAATGAGAAAGCTTGTAGATCTAAATGTTTATGCTTGGATACCTAAAGCTAACAATTCAGGACCCTACAAGAAATGGGTACCAAGAGTTTCATCTGCAAACTATTTTGTAGGTAGAACACCCTTCACATGCTAGAAGCAAATGGATCCTCGACAGCGGTTGCTCACGGCATATGACCGGTGACGCTACTCTATTTGCAACACTGTCGAAGAAGAAGAAGGAAGGTTATGTTTCCTTCGGTAATAATTTGAAAGGGTATATTATTGGTATCGGTGATGTTGGTAAGTCTCCCTATCCCGTGATTAAAGATGTCTGTCTGGTTACCGAGTTGAAACATAACCTACTCAGCATAAGCCATCTAGCTGATCATGGTTATGGCATCAACTTTGGCAAAGACAAATGTACTATAGTTGATAGCTCAACTGGTAGTACTATCTTTGAAGGAATCAGGGAAGACAATATATATATTTTCTATCTGCTGGAAGAAGCTAACATTTCAGGTAGATGCTTAATGGCCAAAAGTGATGAGAGTCATCTATGGCACATGAGACTCGGTCATGCAAACATGGATACAATTTCAAGATTATCCACAAAGAAGTTAGTACGTGGTTTACCAGACATAACATTCAAGAAGGATTCGGTATGCAGCCAATGTGAAAAGAACAAGGCTAACAGATCCACATTCAAGTCTGTAAACGCAGTATGTACTACTAGACCTCTACAATTGCTACACATGGATTTATTCGGTCCTAGCAGAGTTGCTAGCCTCGGAGGTAAATTATATGCATTTGTAATTGTAGATGATTTTTCTAGATACACGTGGGTATATTTCTTGACACGCAAGAATGACGCATTATCCGAATTTGTCGCCTTTTGCAAGAAAGTACAAAAATGAAAAAGGTTACATGATCACTCGAATTAGAAGTGATCATAGAGGCGAATTCGAGAATGCTGATTTCGAGCAATTTTGTGACACACACGGTTTCATACACGAGTTCTCCTGCCCTAGAACTCCACAACAAAATGGAGTTGTGGAACGTAAGAACAGAACTCAAACCGAAATAGCCAGAGTGATGTTAAATCAATTTAGCCTACCCAAATACTTCTGGGCTGAAGCTGTCAATACAGCTTGCTTTGTGCTCAATAGAGTTCTAATTCGACCCAAATCGAAGAAGACTCCATTTGAGTTATGGTTTGATAGAATTCCTTCAGTTTCATACTTTAAGATATTTGGCTGTAAGTGCTTTATTCTTAATACTAAAGACAACTTGGGAAAGTTTGACGAAAAGGCCGATAAAGGTATATTTCTAGGTTATGCGGCCAAGAGCAAAGGGTACAGAGTCTTCAACAAACGTACCATGATCATCGAAGAATCAATCAACGTCACTTTTGATGAAATGAACCAAATGACTCTCGATGACAGTGATGAAGATCTGCCTACATCAAGCTCAACATCAGCTGTACCTGAACCAAGCTCTGTACTAGCTGAACCTCCTAGAGGAGATCCAGGAACCAGCTACCTACAGAGTCTACCGAAGAGGTTAAAATTCACAGCTGATCATCCAAAGGATTTGGTAATTGGTGATATTACCAAGGGAGTAAGTACTCATACATCCTGTAGAAATATTGTTTCTAGTGTTGCATTTATTTCACAGCTAGAACCCAAATCTATTGATGAAGCATGTAGTGGTAGTTTCTGGATAGATGCTATGTAAGAGGAATTGAACCAATTCGAACGGAATTAAGTTTGGGAACTTGTTCCCAAGCCTATTGATCATCCGGTCATTGGCACCCGTTGGGTATTCCGAAACAAACTGAATGAGGATGGTTTAGTAACTCGTAACAAGGCTCGACTCGTAGCTCAAGGATACAATCAAGAAGAGGGTATCGACTACGATGAGACTTATGCCCCAGTTGCGAGATTAGAATCCATTCGCATGTTATGTGCATTTGCATGTTTTCATGATTTTAAACTTTTTCAAATGGATGTAAAAAGTGCTTTTTTAAATGGCTTTATAAAAGAAGTAGTTTTTGTAGCACAACCTCCGGGTTTCACGG
This sequence comes from Iris pallida, assembly GCA_029216955.1. Taxonomy (NCBI): domain Eukaryota; kingdom Viridiplantae; phylum Streptophyta; class Magnoliopsida; order Asparagales; family Iridaceae; genus Iris; species Iris pallida. The sequence continues at coordinate 1,333,504 of JANAVB010031618.1, forward strand.
ATTTCAAAAATCCTGACCATGTTTTCAAGTTGAAGAAAGCCTTATACGGTTTGAAACAAGCCCCTCGTGCTTGGTATGATCATCTAAGCTCTTTTCTACTTGACAACGGATTTTCAAAAGGAAAGGTTGACACTACACTATTTATCAAATTTTTTAATGGCAAGCTGCTTTTAATTCAAATCTATGTTGATGATATCATATTTGGATCCACTGATGAATCTCTTTGTCAAGAATTTTCTAAGTGTATGTAGAATGAGTTTGAGATGAGCATGAAGGGAGAGCTGAAATTCTTTCTCGGATTGCAAATCAAACAAACCAACAATGGGACGTTCATTAATCAAGCCAAGTACACAAAAGATTTGCTAAAGAAGTTCGATCTGGACAATGTCAAACCTATTGGCACTACGATGGCAACTTCAACAAAGCTTGATTCTGACGAACAAGACAAGCCAGTCGACACACGTAAGTATCGAGGTATGATTGGCAGTTTACTTTACTTAACTGCTAGTCGTCCAGATATAATGTTTAGTGTTTGTCTGTGTGCAAATTTTCAAGCTAACCCAAAGGAATCACATCTGTCCGCAGTTAAGCGTATCTTCCGATACCTTAAGGGCACTTCTTCTGTTGGCTTGTGGTATCCCAAAACTAAATCCTTTGACCATATTGGTTATTCGGATACAGATTTTGTTGGATGCAAGGTTGATAGAAAAAGTACCAGTGGCACATGTCATTTCTTAGGCAAGGCTCTAGTCTCTTGGTTTAGTAAAAAGCAAAATTCTGTAGCCTTATCAACAACAGAGGCTGAGTACATCGCCGCAGGACGTTGTTGCGCTCAGATTTTGTGGATGAAACAAACCCTAGAAGACTTTGATTTATTTTTCTCACATATTCCTATTTTCTGTGATAACACGAGCACTATTAATTTGACTAAGAATCCTGTATGTCACTCTCGTACTAAACATATCGAGATTCGACATCATTTTCTTAGAGATCATCATCAAAATGGAGATATAAACCTTGTATACATATATACTGAAAATCAATTAGCTGACATCTTCACTAAACCTCTAGCGGAAGATCGCTTCAATTATTTACGTCGAGAATTAGGAATTTTGTACATCAGTAATATTAATTGATTTTATTTTATGATTATATATCATTATGCAAAACTGTGTTAGAGACAAGCTAATAAAGAGTCTGTCTGTCACCACAACTACTGTTGAAGCGAAGCGGTACTTAAGAGTTCCCCGGTGAACCTCCGCCAGCTGGGACAGTACTCCTACAGCTAATCTGAGACAGTCACTGTGTAAACGACATTTAATTCATAAAATATTATTAATTATGTTATTTGAAGGCTAAAATAACTAATCTTTGAATTAAATATTTGAAACGAGTCAATGAAAAAGAAGTGGCAAAAATCAACCTGGAAGAACTCTAGGCGAATTCGGCCAGAGCTCTGACCGAATTCGGCCCGAGTTCGGTTGTAGGTATCTGTGTATATATCCAGAACCCGAGAGCTTCTTCTCTTTCATTGCTTCCAAACTAATTACAACAGCAGCAGCAGCCGACCCGAACCTCCAAACCCTAGTTCTTCACCAATCTATTGCTTCCAATCTACTTGGTGAAATCTCTCCAAAATTTGGAATCATGCGGAGATCGTCATTCTCTACAACATATCTTGATTTCGTGAGGTATAACTCCCTCTCTCTCCACCTTTCAATTAGTGCTTTTTATTCCAATGGCACCTAGATTTAATCCATCTAAGAGGAAGAAGACCACTCCTACTGAGGAAGGGTCGTCTTCGAATCCTCACACGGATTCACTGTTTTCGCCGATCCAAACGAGCGACGGTACTTTCGATGGGTTCTTCTTTCAAACCCTCGATCAAGCCTTATTATGGTACGGTGACTTTTCCACCCGATCCATATGCGGCGGCGCTCCGGTAAAATGGACGGTATTTCCTGATCATCGTCACTTGTTTGAGGCATTAGGGTTACACTTATTTGTTAAACTGTGCTTCCCAATAGCTACTAATGCCATTAGATTGTTCTATTGCAATCTCGGAGTAAACACTTTTGAAGTGAGCACACGTGTCGGAGGCATAGACATTGAGTTCAATGATGCCCTCCTAGCGGAGATTCTTGGTATTCCCAATGAAGGTGAACCGCTAGTTGACATCACGGAATTCGATTTCCCCGAAGGCACAACACTCACTAGTTTCAAAGCGGAACTCTGTGCACCTGACAGAGTACGTTCTGAAAAGTTCAAGGCTAACAACCTGAACTTGTTTAACTACGAATTGCATCGCATCATCTACTCTACTCTACTTCCCAAATCCACTTCCAAGGATGATGTGACTTCGCTTGAGCTGTCCGCCATGTACCATCTTATTAAGGGGATTCCTTTTTCCGCCCCTAAGACTATCATTCAGATGATGGGACGTTGTCGTGCTAGAGATCGAAATCTCTCTTACGCGATGATTCTCCCTCGTATCTTTCAGCGATTCGAGATCGATCTATCGACTTATACTCAGGACTATGAGCCCAAGTTTCTCTAGCTATCTCGTCGCAGCCGGACTGCTTCAGCTCCACCTCCTGCTCCTCCTACTGCACCTCCTCCACCACATCAGCCGTATGCCATAACTTTTGAGGGCATACATCAGCACTTATCAGCTTTGCACGTCTCGATGACGGACATGGCTCGCGAGCGTGAGTTCCGCGATGTCACCCGTTATCAGGCGATGGCAAACTCCTTGGCTGATCTTCGTTTCGCTCAGACTGGTTATTCAGCCGGTTCCATCCCTCGTGATCCAGCTTTTTTGGATTACCGCTGTGAGGATGAGGCTGTCCATGCCTACTTCCTGCCAGGTAACGCCTATGATTGGAATCGTGCTCCTCGAGATTACGTCGGTGAGTTCTATGTTGGCGCCCCTACTCATCCTTCTGGCGCTGGTACCTCTGGTGCTGATCCTTCCGGTCATGCTGGCCGAGCTGCTGATGATGATGATGATGAGGATAGTGATGAGGAGATGTGATTTGATTATTAGTGATATTCTATTGTATACTTGGAAATGCTCCGACATTCCAAGTTTTTATCATTACTTTTTTAGTTCTTATCAGTACTTTGTAGTATGCTTTCAGTACATTTTATCTTCATAGACATGCTTATGATGTTTCATTTATGACATCTCAGTTTATTTCAGCACTTTGTTTTTCTTCAGCACTATCTCTTTATACTGCTTCTTCATTACAAACTGCCTGTGAAATAGCATGCCTGAGATTTTTTTTATATTTTTGAAACAATACATGCCTGTGATGATAATCTATAGAATCTTTACATGCCTGTGATGCTATCTCTCTAATTTTTATGCTTTATTTCTTTTATATGTTTTCTCGCTATTTGTTACTTATGCATTGATTGCGGGGGAGTCTTCTGCATTAAATGCGGGGGAGCCTTCTCTTGTGTAATTATTTTGCTAAGTGACAAAGGGGGAGAAAACTAAAAGGATATAACATTTTTTTGAGTTAAATACAGGTTATGAACAATTTCTACTTTTTGATATTTTTTGAACAAGCTTTATGTTATATCATTCATAGTTTGTCAATTATCAAAATGGGGGAGATTGTTGGCCCATTGGTCATATGGTCAACCTGATTTTAATAATTGATCAAAACTCTGTCTGGATATACAAAGCTAGACGGGACATCTCGGTTTCTTGGACATAAGCAAGATTGGATATTCACTCCGTTCAAGACTGAAGATCTGTTTGCCTACTTGAGTCTGTATTTCCTATGCAATGTAATTTTCATTTTATTTGAGTCTAGGAATACGTTGTACACCGAGTCGTACTGGCAAATAGGCTATCCCCAAAATAGTTCAAAATGTTTTTAAAATGACCTATCAAAAATGTTTACAAAAAGGTTTTCAAAAATCACCAAAACCTATTTTTAAAACCCTAACCTAACCCTGACAGAACTCGGCAGAGTTCGGCCAGAGTTCGGCCAGAGTTCGGTTGGTGGCCGTTTGATTTTTGAATTCTCTGGAACTTGGTCCTCCTACAGTTGCAGATTTGACCGAGATTTGCTCATCGAGTTCTGCCCGAATTCTGACAGAGTTCTCCCTTTGGAATTCCTATAAATAGAGAAGGATTTCGATCATTTCAATACACCAATTCACTTTCGATCTTCTCTCTATCTAAAGCTTTCTGCCTTCCAAAGAGTTTTTTAGAACTTTCAATTTCAGATCCCAAGCCAGTTACAATCCTCTAGTCGATTTGCCAGTGCGGTACGGTCTAGAAGTTTTTGAGAGATTGTAATCAGAAGGCTTGATTGAAGAATACCTCTTCACATTTTGAAGTTGGACGAGTTCTTCGTATCAAAGCTCGCGTTGTAGAAGTTGCAAGGACTTCGTAAGAAAACTTACGATTTTTCCTATAGTGGATTCAACTGGTAGCAAGAGTTCTACCGACTGGATTAGTCCTCAACAGAGGGATACCAGTATACATCGATGTCTTTGCGTTTGCTTTCTAAACTCTGCCTTTACATTATTTCAATTGTGATTATATACTGTGATTGTGTTGCTAACAATTTTTATTTAGCATTATTCCGCTGCCAACTCTATTCACCCCCCTCTAGAGTATTACGCTTTACTATATCGTTCCTACAGTTACCACCGTTGTTGCTATTGGTGTTAGGGCGTTTGCCCTTGTCCTCCCCTTCTGAGATGTGCAATCCCAGTTGGCGAGCTTTCTTCAACTTGTCTTCTGCACTAGTGGCACTGATGATGAACGTTTTCCAGTCCTTAAATTGACTTTCGTCCATCCAGAGGCTGATCGTAGAAAGCAGCCTCTTTTGGCAAATTTCAATCAAGGAGGAATCCGGGTTACCGGAAGGCAACTTCATCGCGGTTTGGCGAAACCGCTCAATATAGTTCATTGTCAGCTCCTTTTCTTCTTGAACAACGTCCATGAGGGTGGACATCGTCACGTCTTGTCCTGATTCGTAGAACCTCTCCAGGAACATACGTTTGAAGAATGGATGCATTTGTCCGGCAAGTTGCGGTACCAGTCGAAGGCGACCCCCTCCAGTGCCCCGATGAACAACCGCGTAAGGATGGCGTCGTCATGAGGCAGATGGTCGATTGTGACTTCGAAGTAGGTGATGTACCTGCTTGCAGATGTCTTCCCATCATATGGATTGATGTTGAATGGTTTATATCTTGGTGGGAAGGGAACATCTCTCCACGCAGTAGGATACGATTGTCGTATCCTGAGGTCTTGGCAGGTTTCTCGGGCGTGGAACATGGCTCAGAGCTCCTGGACCTCTCGTCTTGCCCCTCTGGCCTCATCTGCAGCAGTGGGAGCCGATATTTCAGGAGGATTATCACCCGGGTTTGGTGCAGCTGAGTTCGAGTCCGCATTGACCGCGGGACCCAAGTTTGTTTGGCCAGCTGTTCTTTCTTCCAGTGTTGGATGGGTCGCTTTGATCTCGTCCACGGATTTACCCAAGGTATGCAATATAGCCTCCAGAGTGTCGATGCGTTGGCGATCACTGGAACCGTCTTGGTTGCTGTCCGTCATGAACACCGTCCTTACATGAGGAGAGATGGAAGGAACGGTGGAGGACGTGCCCTCTGAGTCATACCCTTGTACAGAAAAGTCGTCAGGATATGTGGGAATGTTCTCCTCTAGTTCGGACTCAGAAGGAGTGGTACCCCCAGCTTCAGAGCTTGCCTCGTCTTGAGAGTTGTGGAAGTCCTCAGGGACGTCGGACCTTGCTGCATCTGTTGGAGGAACTGTTTCCCCTGGATTATCTTCTTGGAACACTGGATTGTCGTGGATATTTGGAGGAGTGCTACCCCCGGCTCCAGCGCCTCCCAGAGATGTGGACGACGAATCTCCAAGTGTGGCAAATTTTGTCTTTGAGCGGGTACCCTGGTAAACCCCTCCTGTAATGGTGGTAGACAACCGTTTAGAAGAGAGTTTCTTGGTTACGTCGGTTGAGATTTTTGGACTGGAGACGTTTGTTTTCTTCCCTCTCCCACTGCCAGGGATCTTCAGAACAGAATTGCAGGATGCGATGAGAAGTGCCTCGTCTTCTGAATTTGGGTGTTCCAGCCGTTCGAAGAGGGACCGCCGGTCCTCTTGTACTGCCGCTTTGTTGCAGCAGCAATTGACAATGACTTGGGTGCAGTGATGTCCCTGACACGACTCTCTGCCTACCAAGTTTTCGTCTCTTTTCTTGCGTTTATGAAGAATCACGTTGCGCAAGTCACTCGTTTTGTGGGCCCGGGAGTCCTGAGCACATGAGTGTATTAGCATCATGCCTGCTCCCTGATGTGGGGGTAGTAAGAGTACTCGCCCCTGATCGTTGTTGGGAGATTATTGATAACTATTCTGTCCGTCGGCCGCCGGGGGCGGGACACGAATTGTTCTGTACAACCTTCAGTCAGGGGCCCGCGTAATAGTCAGCGGGATGCCCTGATGGTCGGAAGTTGGGACAGCTGACTGAGCTTGGCGAGCCCATGCTGCCCGAGACTTCTACCTTCTAGCACCTGACAGTGCATAGTAGGAAGAGTCCACAGAGACTGGCACATGAGAGCATCTGGGGTCAGGACTGCCTGAGAGGCGGTCGAAGACTGAGCCCGAGCCGCATGAAGTAGATGGCCTGCGGCTGCGATTATTAGCCGTATAGCCTGCCTGTATGCGGCTAGCATTTGTGGCCCACATACGGCTGGCAGTTTGCATGCGGCTGGGAGCTGTAGTGGCCGCGTGGGCCTCTTCCATGCGGCTGGAAGTCATAGTGGCCGCATGAGCATCCTCCATGTGGCTGACAGCTCTGGCCGTACGAGCCTTTTGTCTGCGGCTGGCTTTTATGGTCGTATGAGTCTTCATGCGACTGGTGCCCTTCTGTGGCTTCTTCCTAGACCGTGTAGAGTCACCCTTTGCCCCTGTAAGTCCAGCATCATAGTGTTTTCCTCTGCCGACTTGGGGACAACAGAGTCTTCTATGGTTTGAAGTGGGGTCTCCTGCGAGACTTCTCCGCCGTCTTGAGCAACAGAGGGTACTTCTTCGAGAGCTTGGGGAGGAGCGAATGATTTGGGCCTCCACTCCCTGCGGGCCTTCTTCGTGCGGGCTCACCGCTGGATCGGGCCAGCGCTCCCGTCGGAGAGCATTTCTTCAAACGCCTGTTGGTCGAACCGGGCGACCAGCATCTGTTGAGTGGAGCCAAGTTTGGCTGCGTCCGATTGCGTCACCAACTCCTCAGTCGTGGAGAAGTTCGTCCCCAGCAGAGTTGCCATCGTGTTTGCCATTGATTATAAAAGAACAGAACAATTTTATGGGAGGACTGGACTTTTACTTCACAACGCAAACTCGCTCATACAAAGAAAGCCTAGGGACGAAAACCTAGGTACAGTAATCTAAGTACAATTGTTTAGTTTTTCTGGGGGATGACGGTAGAGGCTCGGGAAAGCGACGACAGCTCTGCCTTAAACCTTGGACGATCGGACGCAGCCTCTGCTCCGGGAAAGAAATGCTTCTGCTCGGGTGTGGACCTCTTTGTGTCTGGCTTTATGCGTATGTCTCTGTGCCCTTTTTTACAAGGGAATGGCACCTTGCTATTTATAGGCATAATGGATGGAGATGTATATCCACGTGGCGGATTCTGTGCCCCGGGCCATTATGTTGATTGCCATAAATCTGGTTTGTTACGATTGTAATATATCTGGGTAATTATGTTTATCGCCATAAATCCGGATTATAATGATTGCATTAAATCTAGATGGTTATGATGATAGCAATAAATCTGGCTTGTTTGGGATTTGACCAAATCTGGACGGTTATGTTGATTGTAGCAAATCTGAGTTATTGAGATTTGATCGACTCCTGCCACGGGTCCTTCATTGACTACAATAAATATGAATTATTGAGATTCGATCACCTCCCGCCACGTGTCCCTCATTGACTGCAATAAATATGAATTATTGAGATTCGATCAGCTCCCGCCACGTGTCCCAACTACTGTGAGCCGCATGCAGGACTGTCATGGTTGGGCCGCATGAGTGTGGCCTCGTGTCAGAACCGCATAAGGGTGGCCTTATCTGAACTGCATAGAAATCCTTTAGTCTGAGCCGCATGAGGGTGGCCCCATGATCCGAACCACATAGGAGTAGCAGCCGTATGAGGGTGGCCCCATGATCCGAGCCGTATAGGAGTAGCAGCCGCATGGGGGTGGCCCCATGATCCGAGCCGCATAGGAGTAGCAGCTGCATGAGGGTGGCCCCATGATCCGAGCCGCATAGGAGTAGCAGCCGCATGGGGGTGGTCCCATGATCCGAGCCGCATAGGAGTAACAGCCGCATGGGGGTGGCGGACGCATGAGAGTGGCGGCCGCATGAGGGATGGTAGCCGCATAGGGAGCTTTTTGGGGTTGGTGGACTGTGCCAGCTGTGAAGATTTTCTTGTCTTTCCTAGGAGCCTGCCACTATGTCAGGGTCATTATTTCACTTTTATGTCAGGGTTGTCAAACCTTCATGTCAGAGCCGTCGCTTCGCATCAGGGCATTAAATGAGCCAGCTGCATAAATTAATTACGGCCGGTTTGTAAAGGACTTTTTGAACCGCATAAAGCCACGTGGCTCGCTGGTAACTTCTGAGCCGCATGAAACTCTAATAAACTTTTGAGCCGCATGAAACTCTCCTAGTCTTGAGCTGCATAGGATTTCCTGTTCATTTCCATGCTTCTACAGCAATAGGACCTATCAAGCCCTATAACTTCGATATTCTAGCACATCTGACCAATACTCTGGCTAGATTGTCACTTTTCGAGTTCCTCCGCCTCTCTAAAGAGTCCCGAGATGCGCTCAGTGAAGCCTTACAGAATGCCGAGTCCTTCCTTACTCAGGTTCGGCCACCAAAAGATGATCCCGTAGCTTGTCCATATTGCCATAGCGTGGTCGAAGTGATTCCCAGTATCACTTTCATCCAGTAAGACATGCTGCTAAAGAATAACCGGCACAATTGCCTCCTGTATTATACAGGGTATGTCGGTGCCATTAAGGTCGATCGTATCCACATCGTCCTGGGTTCCTCTCTAAGCATTATCCTAAGAAGCCTCCTTCAAACTCTAGGGATTCTGATGCATCGGTTGACAGCCTCGAACACAACAATCAGCGACTTCAACGCAGGAAAGAGGGAGCCTCTGGGCAAATTTTGCCTGAAGTGTCAGATTGGTGACCTCCATACTGAAGTAACTTGCTATGTCATCGATGCAGACATAAACTAAAATATGTTGCTAGGACGACCATGGATCCATTAGTACATAATTGTCCCTCCCACCCTACATCAGTGCATAAAGTATGTGGCCAGCAATATGACCATCAAAATGGAGTTTGCTGATATCAACCCGTTCTGAGGACTTGAAGCCTACTATACGGATGTTGATCTGTACAAGTTAGCCCCCTGGGATAACGATAGCAATGATGCTGATGACGAGGCAGAGACAGCCTCAGAAAGCGCAGCAGCGACCGAAGAACCTCTAAAGGTTCGACTGAAAGGAAGGCCTCCCAAAGTATCTGTGTCTCTCGTTGTTAAGCTTCGGGGCAGAGCTCCACCTTCGCCTCTAGTGACGATAGAAGATGGTCAGGGGCCGATAGGAATAAGGCTACCCCAGAGGTCTCCAAGGCCAACCACGAAGGCGCAGGAGCATGTGACCACAGCCCCTTTAGTAGTCAAACTGAAAGGGAAGCATCCTCTCCCTCCTCCCGCAACAGCTCTAGTCCTCACTGACGAAGAGCTAGAAGACTACGTTTGTGCCAACACAGAGGCACACTCTTTCGATGATGTAATCCCCCGGGATAAGATATCCCACTTTATTAACAGGAAGTTATCTTCGAACTACTTTGGTGCATGCTGGAACACCAAAGATTTCCTAGACAACTCTCTGCATAAGCTACAAACGCAGGTGACGACCGTCAACCATGTGAGCCGAGTTGTCCCTGCACGGGGTGCCTACTTCGTAGTTCCAGCCAGAAAAAAAATGAGGAACCCATCATATTCGGTCGATTGGAGCATCCGCAGTGAATAACTCTTGAAGACCCAGACGACAGTGGCAAGATGCAGTTCTATTGCTACACTGCACAGGCCAAAAACCTCATCCAGAAGATGGGTTACGACCTGAATAGCAAAAGGGGCTTAATTATGGCTAGGGCTGTCGTCTTTCCTTACAGATTCATGCTCTAAAGGAAAAAGCTTAAAACTATAACCAACGTACCCGTCAAGAGTTGGGGTACATTACACCAACTTCCACCTCAGAAGACTCAGAGGAAGAAATCAGGAGGCACTCACACTCTTCTGACTCCTCCACTTGGGACTCTGATACCAGCACCGGTCAAGTCTTTAAGAAGATGTTGTCTGCTAACGTGGCCTCTGCAAGCTTAACCGTTGAAGATAATCAGCGCAGGCGGTTACAAGAGTTAGAAGTGCTGGAGGAAAAGCGCTTGCTCGTGCAGCAAAGGATTGGGCTTTACCAAGCCCGCATCTCTGGGGCCTTCAACAAAAAGGTCCGCGAAAGATCATACCAAGTGGGCAACCTCATCTTGGCAGTATGAAGAACGATGGTAACGACTCGCAAGACGGCTGGAAAGTTCGAGCCCAAGTGGGAAGGATCGTTCGTCATAGAAACGATATACTCCAACGGTGCTTATCGGCTAGCTAAGCCTAATGGCGACTTGCTAATGATGCCCATCAATAGCAAGTTTCTAAAGAAATATTACGTCTGAATACAGAACCAGCATAGACGCCCACATCCCCTAAAAAGGGTGCCTATGAGTTCTGGTAAGGGGATCTCCCTCTCTCTCTTATATATTCTCTCAAGTAGATGAGGCACTTCACGTCCACATTACCTCTGGATTGCTCCTCGACACCTAGAAGATGCGGCTACCATATCCATATTACCTCTGAGTAGTCGTTCTTCTCGTATCAGTTCTATGGTTATTTCGACGATCTAGAAAATAGTTCACGTCCATATTACCTCTGGATTGTTGTTCTATATTCCGACAAAGATTAAGCCTACTATATCCATATTACCTCTGGTCAGGCAAATCCTTGTTGAAGATTCCATCTTTATTTTGAAGACAAAAGCAAAAGGGACAGAAAAGCTTCTATATATAAAAATATGTGGCTACAAAAATCTATTACAAACTCTTTATAGTTACATACACAGAAGCAAAAAAGGATAAAATTGTAGTACAAGCTCTCAATAGTGCAGGCAAGATGGTGACAGGGCCAATCACTTCCTGATCAAAAGGAAGCCACCGCCCGAAGCAGCTATTGGCCCGAGCCGGGATGAAGACCAACACAAGATTCCCCTATCTCCCCAGCTGGCCATAGGAGCAACCACAGCTGTAGGCCTTGCTATTCCTCGGAATGGCAAGCAATCCAAATCCAAAAAGCAGAGGTCCAAGACGCCATTGACGCCCACGACATCCAGAGCGTAAGGACGTCTCGAGATCCAGTGGTAGTTCTACTACAGCTTCTTCGGATGAAAAGGTTTGCCACCGACGGCCGCCTCAAGAAAACTCCAGGGTCGTCAGCAGCCGAGTGTCGGGCAAGCAAGGCTATTATGGAAGTAGTTGAGTCTTCTCTTGGAATGGGTAGTCCTTTATATAGACTATTCGCGTGGTCCAAGCACGAGCCAGATGTCGGTCAGAAGGAAGCTTACAAGCTAAGCCAAAGCTCCACTCCATGTCAAATGACAGTACTGCGAGTGATCGAAGGAACGTGACTCTGAACCACCTCTGCCAAAGAGATTCGCAATCCCTGCAAAGATGCAAGAGGCTCCAATATCAAGAAGTCATCATGAGCTCTTGCCCTGAAACGATGACTCAGGACAATTAATGCTAAAGAGCTAGGCGTGACACCAGCCATCACCCAGCTCGTACAATCATGCCACGTGTTCATGCTTTTATTCAAAGTATCCCGAGCTTGACTCAAGTTCGGGACACTTTGAAGGGGGTCTTGTAGAAGCATGAAAAATCTTAGCTGATGACATCCCTTCGTCGCAGAGCAGATGATACAAAGGCTCAGCCCAAGTGCTAAAAAGGCAAAACAGAAGATATGGAAAAAAGTCCCTTATATGTCACGTATACCAAAGTCTAGTACAGATACATCGAGACTACACAAAAAGGACTAATTTTGTTCGTCTACAAAGGATCTGGTACAGATTCAAGAGCCTGGAAGGGTCTACAAGGGATTCGATCTTCGTCAAAGCGCAACCCTTCTTCTTCATGCCAAAAGATTGACCTCCATCGAGGAGTATTCTGACCTTTTTATGGGCACAGCCTCCCAGAAGTATATCAGCCACGCGGCCAAAACAAGCAGCTTCCTGAAGCAGTCATTGGCCCGAGCCTTCAAAGAGCTCAGCAGGTCGCGAAGCCTGAATGGAAAGGATATAGCACAACCTGTGGCTCTTCGGGTTGGCTATCCACCCATGACCTAGGTCGTCAGGACATCGAAGATCCCTCAAACGTCACTCAGAGTTGAACTCCCTATGGAGGACATTTACATAATTTTTAAGGGCAGCGATGGCTCCTTCTATACAGTTTTCTATAAGAATATGTCTCCTATGAACGAAAAAAGCCTCAACCAGCAGCCACCTTATACAAGGCCGATCGTCGCTCGAAGTTAAGTTTCGATCTCGCATGGTAGTGAAGAATGCCAATAAGAAGACAGCGACTCATCAGAGGAGAATTTCCCCTTTTATAGGACCGAGAATGGCCCAGAGTGCACCCCACATAGCCGACGGTCAGAATTCCCATATTAATGGGATGAACCTAAGACTCAGCACGATGAGTGTCAGTCTTAGACCCCTGGAATTCCCCATATTGCGGTGGAAATTAAGAGAGAAGTCCTTAAAGAGCGGGTATTTATCGCTCTTTACTCCAGAAGCCAAAGCCTTCAAGCTAGAGGCGTAGCTACTCGCCTGCTCCAACCTCAGAAGTAAGATAGTGGTAGGCCCCCCTTTTTTTTTGCTTCAGAAACCAGTATCTTTACTCCAGAGGCGCAGCTACCTGCCTGCGCCAACCCCAGACACACAAGGGTGTTATATCCTTTCCTCCAAAGCTAACGCCTTCAAAGTTCAAAGGTGCAGCTACTTACATCCATCCACATAAGGCACAGGATGGTGATATGTTCACACTATCTCCATTCCCATGGTGTAGTCATCTGCTCCGATCCAGAAGCTAAAGTCACTTCTCTATAAGAGACTTAGGAACTCCCACTCTAACAATGCAAGTCAGCCTGTCGCTCCAAAAGCACAGTAACCTCGCCAACCTAAAGCATAAGCCTACTCGTCACCTACAGCACAGTGACTCTGTTACTCCAAAACACAGCTTCATCATTGCTCTAAATGCACAAAAGTCTCGTCGTCATTCAAAGCCAAGTCCACTCGTTGCCTGAAAGCAAAAAGGCTCCGTCGTCGCGAGAAGCACGGTCTACTTGTCGCTCTAGAAGCACGGCAGTACTTAGTCCTCAAAAGAGGCACAGAAAGCATAGGTCTACGCCTATTCGTTTGTTTAAACGCCTCTTGCAAAAAAGATTGGGATTAAATCATGATTGATATAATATCAGATTGATTTAAATCTTAGACGAGGATCAATTAGACTCCAAATCTAGGATAAAATCCTAAAATTTACTCGACTGTATCCGAGCAAGCAAATCGGCATGCACCATGTGTCACCTCCTTCAGTTACGTTGTATAACCACCAGAGATCTCGATTGAGGGAAATCTCGATGTCCGTCACGTGTCAGCGCCGCAGAAGCCCACACCGTACAATGACGGCAGATTCTTTTATATTTCAGGAACCCTAATGCACATCGTATATGTTCTCGGTTCTCTATAAAAAGAAGGAGTTCTCCTTCAACTAAAGAGCGACAACCTACATCTAAGAAGGAACAATCCACCAACCAACCAACAGAAGAACAACCACCTCCAAGGGACCTTCTCCTACAGACAGCCTCTTGATCGGTGACCCTAGAGTTCCATCAAAGGCACCAAAGTGCCAGAGCAAGGTTGATTTGTCATCAGATCGTCAACGGAGTAAAGGAGGCGCTATAGTGCTCGATCTCCACCGTCACACTTTTCCAGAAACCTCTTCTCCCTGTACTTAGAATATCCTGTTTAGGACTTCCTTCTTTGTACACGGACACCTTATACTTTCAATAAAGCAAAAAGTTCGTTCAACCTTTTGTTATGTCGAAGAGCTGTGCGCCAGTTGGCTCAATCGTGTCTGTGCACGATTTGAGCAATTACGGAACATTTGGAGTAATTTTTCCCATGTCTCGAACGTTCTGCACACCGAGCAGTTACTAGGTGCACCTATATAATGTCCCTCTCTTCTCTCTCAGGAATATATACTAGGTATCAGAAATTTCCTTATAAAATTGTCTAAGCTCAGAGCAAAGAAGAGAGATACTTTGTGAGCAGAGTTCTACGCCATCCAAGGAGTCAGACGAGCAGAGTGTTCCAAAGTTCTCCGTTGAACTTGCTAGTTCCTGGAAGATATTCATGTGGGGTGAATGTAACGCCCCAGTCCCATAATAAGTAGGACTATGTACGTAGACATGCCAGCTGCATATATATAAAGTATACTCCAATATATGGGTTTCTTGTATGTATACATACGCTGTAAAATACAATAAACTATGACAACTAAATCTCATCCATGAAAATAAAAGAATAATGATATAAATCAACTATGAACTGATATTTTGTATAAGACGTTGGGCGGAGACAAATCCACTACCAACCATTTAAATAAGAAGAAAAAAATACATGGAAAGAATTTATAAGAGTGATAAAGGATGATCCAAGAGCAATCCTCATTGATAGAAAAAAAAAAGAAGTTCACGATCTTGGCTAGAGCACTTGTAAAATATCATAAAAGCACACACCTGAAGAAATCACCAGGTCCTCAGAGGGACGTAACAAGATACACGAAGAACATGCCGTATAATCTGAATATAACTGCTCTACAATAATTTGGATGATAACATGGTTCAGTACTTTATCATCGAAGCAATGTACCACACCTACAACCAAACAAGGACAAGGTGTGGTATACTAGTTCGCGATAAAATATCGTTTCAAGCCATGATCAGGTATAAGGACACCTAACCATTCTATGTGTAATGCATTTTGGAACAACACTCAATACAAGGGCAGACTGACTGACCACAACAACACGGGTAGCGCTCAAGCTAGTCGCTAGCACAATATACGGGTAGTGCTCCGGAGAGTCACTAGCAAGTACACGGGTAGTCCTCTATTGAGTCACTAGCAAATACACTGATAGGACTCAAACGAGTCACTAGCAAGACCGACATGACCCGACACATCATTGTCCAAGCATCTAGTGTATGTTTCCCCCACCCAGTGGTCCTATCTATGTATGTCCTCTAAAACTATGTCAACATGTATAAAATAAATAAAAGCAACATAAATGGAAATAAATAAGCAAGTAATTAAATAATAAAAATAAATATACTAAATGACAAAAAATAATCAGAATATAGTGGCAAGGTATCTTGCCTGGGGTATAGCAGTAATTCAATAATGTCCTGCAGGTAAATCGTCAAGTCCAAGAAAGGTACAACATAGGCGTCTCCACGAACGTCGCCGGATGCTGAAACAAACATCACCATCATTACCAGAATAAGGAAAATAGCTAGGATAGACTATTCATAAGTCTAATTCTGGACACATGGGCAAAATAATAATTTTGGATCAAAATGATGTCCGTTGTTGGACCCACTTTGTACCAAAAAATGTGCCAATACCAACGGCCTCTAAAGAAGTTAAACTATATATCTATGGATCTTGTATGACGAGTCAAACCCAACTATTTGTCCAAAGTTGGATTCCGGTGGACCGTGCACAAATTTGCCCGTTGGATCGGGTCACGGGCCCTCTAAAATGGCGTTCCGGTCGACCTTCTCAGAATTGGACCAAACGTGGCATAGAGGACCAGAAAAATGATACGGTCCTGTTGACACAAGTTTTGTCTTGAGATGACGAACGTACACGAAATTATGGACTAGTTTGCAAAGGGGCCAATACGGGATATTTCGACGGATACGCGTCGATTTCGTCGCGCACACACAGCAAAATCGAGTTCCGTCGAATCTCACACGTCAAAAACATCCATACGCGTCTTTCAATGCTCATGGGTTATGACCACGTCTCCCGGTTTGTCGGGGCTCACGGCATATCAAAAAAATTTCCTAAAATTTTACTGTTTTGAAAACTATTTTTCTCGATTTTTAAAATCTATTTTCTCGATGCACAGTGGATGAAATCAGGAAATACAAAAAGTGTTTTGAATCCCTACAGGTTATCTACGAGATTGTTCAATTAGTTTTTCAATTCGGTCGTCGGTTTGGCAGAAATCTGACTTCCAACATGGGTTCTGTAACTATAAATCTATTCAAGTTTGAACAGATTTTTCGTTAAGTTTGGGCTCAATTTTCGACGTGTAGACGACGATACAATCAAATCTATTTACATGAAGTTAAACTAGGTTAGGTTGGTTTCATACCTGTGAAATCGGTTTACGAAATAATAGAGCGACCACGGAGGAAGGTTGCTGTGAAAATGCCTTGATGGCTACAGCGGCTACTGCTACAAGTGCTGCGACAGCAGCTTGCCGCTGTATGCGTGCGGCTGTGGCCACTCCGAGCGGTGGCATGTAGAGCAAGGGGTCGCCGAAGAAAAGGGATGGCCGGGGTGGTCGAGTTGTTCGGAGGGATTTCGAAAAAGCATCGAGTATTCAAATACATATTTATATATATGCTCGACATATCAATGTTTGCATTCGTATTAAATCCAAATTCAAATAGGATTTTGATTGGATTGGGGGGATTTGTATTTGAGTTTAGAGAGAATTTGATAAGGATTTAGGTGCAATAGATTTGATCAAATTTTGTGTATGAAGAAGTTAGATTTTTATTCACAGAGTTTTAATCTATTTTGAGTGTGGGTGTGTATAGCTCAGCTTTAATACCTGGTAAATTTGAACAGTACATTAGTATTGTTCATCTCTTTTCTCTTTTTTTACTTTTTCTTTTTTTAAATATAGTTATTATATATACCCATTTATATATATATAAATGCCAAAGGAATAATATTTAAAAAAAATCTTGAATACTTCCTACATAACGAATTTGGTATCATGCACAAGCTTTTCTTTTTCTTTTTCTTTCTTTTTACCTAGTATATAATTCCTTGCAAATTTTGTTATTTAATAGAAATGAATACTAGTTGCCAGTTATATATATATATATATATATATATATATATTTTATATATATATATATATATATATATATATATATATATATATATATATATATATATATTTTATATATATATATATATATATATATATATATATTTATTTATTTATTTATTTATTTAATTATTTATATAATATATATATAATACTATATATATATATATATATATATATATATATATATATATATATATATATATCTTCAAAATATTTCACTAAATATGTGAAATAAATTTAAAATCCTTTAAAATAAAAATATTTAAATGAATAATTTGTACATTTACCTTTTATGAGAATAGCACGACTATTAAAATCAATACAAGCTACTAATATTTAAGAAATACTTTAAATTATCTAAATAAATAAACATCTTTCTTAAAAAGCCTCAATATCAAAAACGTTCTAGAGCATTTTACTAAATCCTGTACAAAAATAATTACCATATATATACATATATAATATCACTTACTTGCTAGTTTTAATATTCATGAAAATCACAAAATTAATTACAAGGCTAGAAAAATAATATACAAATACTTAAGAATATAAATAAAAATCAGAGGGTTTACATCCTACCCAACTTATAAAAATTTTGTCCTCGAATTTAAATAAATCTAATTACCAAAGAACAATGGGATTAAATACGAAGGGAGAGTAGGTCTTCCAAAACGTAACTCGACGGTAGAGGTAATTAATAAAAGGAATCCAGATCGATGTCATATTCTATAAGCTGGGGTATTCTTTATTCAAGACTCTAGCCAACATATAGAAGTTGGCTTACCATAAGATCGTTGTCACAAGCTTCTAAGACGGGCAATTTCTAATGAGAGACACGAGAATATTGGACACTTTTGACCGCAGTCTCGGATTCTAGGTGAGCCTAGATATTGTCATGGCGTTCTTGGTCATTAACTTCTATAGAAGGATTATAATAATCTAACATCCTTCCTATCGACCATGCTTCAACAAGATAAGTAGGCATCCCTTGTTTGATTATAACTAAAATATGTTGTTTCAAGGAATTTTCCTCTTCGTCTAACATGGGTAACTAAGAGGCGAGGTTGAAGAACCTAAGAAAAGAAAAATTCATAGCCATGAGATAGGAATCTATAACAAGTACAGAACCTTGCTATAGTATATGATAAGGTAAGTGTTTGGATTCTTTAAGTCATAATGACTACGGTATACTGGTCGGTGTTTGGTATCGTATAGGAGGCATGTGCCTGCTTGGGTGAAATGTATACGTCATAAGTGTGAAGCATCATGCATGGATCATGGGCCTTTAATTTAGTTAAGGGAGTGGGTTGATATTATATGGTTAAAATCAAATGGAACAAAAATGGACATATATGGTTTATTCTAAGAAAATATGTCATATATGTGGTGTAATTAAAATAGAGCATAGGAAGGTGTTTATGTGAGACATGTCATATGTGTAGGTTGACTAGTCTAGTTTATGAGTGTAAAATTTGTTAGAAGGAAAAGGCTAGTGTTGTGCTTCAAATATCAAAGCCATGGTAAAGGGTATCAAATGATACAGATAAGGATGGACGTTATGAACCACTGGTTTATTAACTAAATTAAAGCTAATCCGTTCCAATCGCTTGCTAATTCAAAGAACCCTATGTTTCTTAGAGAGACTTGCAATCTTATGCGCTACGAAAACTCTCGTTCTCGAAATTAAAACTAAGTCATCATTCTAAGATAGAATGGGATTTGAAGAAGCACGGTCACGATCCTTGTACCTTGATTGTTGGAATAACTGTACTATAAAGTAAAAACAATATACAGTACGAAAAGAAGTCATGTATAGAGCTCGTGTTGTGGTTTTGAGCAATTTGGAAGAAGTGATTGTATATGTCATTCTTGCATTCCCAGATTTAGAGTTTTAATAATGACACATGAATCGAGGGTAGCGTGTTTAACCCTTCCTATGGCATATACAAGAGTATAGTTGAGGGCTGCGACTTCTATAAAACGTCAAGAAATACCTTGGACGACTAAATCTTTAATTTTCTGCTCATAACAAGCTTGCTCACTTACGGCTATAAGGCCACTAACGGCGTTAAGGTAGTACTTTACGAGATTATTGCTAACTGACAAGTCCAAATATGTTTCTAGGTAATGATGGGTTAACTATATTAAACAAGACAACTAAACTACTTAGGTGGTTGCTCCACTATCCACTAGTGTCTTAACAATAAATGGCATATCTAGGAAAATGTTCTACATGATTACTCTATGTTGTAGCTGAGGTTCTACGGATCGTCTAATAGACCTGCTCCGAGTTATTCTAGCTTGTAATAAGGCTAGGTTGATCAAAAAATCAATCTTTGATTGAATAAATCATGGGTTTTATCTATATTGGTTGGACAAGATTCTATAAAATTAATCTGAACCATTCATATTTGGTTAGGGTAATCTAGAATAGATTCCAACTCAAGTGGTTAGGCTAATTTCTAATCATGTTAGTTAACTAGGTTCCTTAAGCCCACAAATGCGCCTTCTGTGACTTTTGTGTATAAGTAGTACAAGGGGACTCAATTGAGTGGCACACTAGTGGCATATGCGTGGTGGACTTCGAGTAGATCACAACCATATATTGGGTCAAAAGATTTGGGTCGTGGTTGGATCTCTAATCACAGTCGGGAAGTACATCAATATTACGGTAAGGATTATAACTAGTTCTTTTTGGCCTGAAAGTCATATCATAAAAATAGAATACAAGGGGACATGTTTGAGTGGGACATGATATGCCTACATGAAGATGGACTAATCTAGGTCTTGTATATAAAATTTGTTGGGAGGTAACAGCTGGTCTCGCGCTCCGAATATCAATGTCACGGTCGGGGACACCAAATGATCTAAATGGAAGGTGGGTATTCATGAGGCACTAATTTATCACCCTGATAGAAAGCACTTATCCTAATTAATCGGTAATACTAGTAAATCCTAAAATTTAGAGGGGATCACAACTTATATGTTTTAAAATTTCCTTTCTAGAAGTTAACTAAGACACAGTTCTATGGTTTAATGAAGTTGGAATGATTCAAGTCTGGATATCCTACCTTAAATTTTGATTATGGAAGAATACTATACGACATAATAGGAAATATGGTACGGTAGATATGAATCAATTTTGAAGATCGTTCTTCGATTTCAAACAGATAAAAAATGATTGTGTATATGTAGCTTCATGGCCATAGGTAGTATGGCGAACTAAGGGGGACATTCTGGGTCTAGCTTCCCTCAATACGAGCATTTGTTTTCCTGAAATCAGTAAAGGCGAAAAACAATAAGGGTTCAAGGTAGAGGGAATCGAATGTGAATACGGGGTTCCAAGGGCGATTGAATATTTTTAAAGTGATTTGTCCAAGTAGTTGTAGATAAGATCCTAGAGACATCTATATCTCAATCCACGTGAGATAATTACATGAAGAGCGAACCAAGTGCACTAAGGTGGATCAGACCATAATACACTGATTCTAATTAGACAATATATTAGTAGGCATCCTCAATAAAGACATGTCCTGAGCAAGCTCGATAAAGAATAAGCTTGCAAAAACTAGGCTATAATAGCGGCGTTAGTAAAGATAATCAAAAATATAAGTACTCAAGATTTATGATTGAAAGAAAGAACAAGTACTTCAAGTTACTTAAGAGTCTAAGCCTTGTCCGGTGTTCATGCTTATACGACCGTCATATTGTCTTCTTATCTAAGGCCTTGGTTCACCTAATGGGGTATCGACCTTTTAGATCTACAATTTAGGTAATAATCTTAGTATCCTCTTTAATGGTTTGCAAGAACAAATAGAGTGATAGGTTATGAGGCATACTACCCAACTTATAAGGGCTCAACTAGTGGGGTGATTGAGCAATATAACACATATACCGAGTATGAGTCATCTTCCTAACCTCTCTATCAAGCACGAATGGAAAAGATAAGATTTATGGTAGAAAATAGGTCAAACAAGAGGCAAATCAAGGCTTGTCAAACGAGAGTTCGAAAATTAGAATTCAATGGAGGAGATCAAATATGTGGATGAGATCCTAGACACTAATCCTATATGCAGACCCGCTTGGTACAATAACGTAACCGAAACTGCTAAAATGACCTGCATGGGCCACCACAAAAATATGTAAGGCTCCAGTCCCATGATACGTAGGACTAAGTACGTAGACATGCCAGCTGCATATATACGAAGTATACTCCAATATGGGCTCCTCGTATGTATACATAAGTTGTAAAATACAGTAAACCATGACAACTAAATCTCGTTCACAAAAATAAAAGAATAATGATATAAATCAACTATGAACTGTTATTTTGTACAAGACATTGGGCGGAGACAAATCCACTACCAACCATTTAAATGAGAAAAAAATACATGGAAAGAATTTATAAGAGTGACAAAGGATGATCCAAGAGCAATCCTCCTTGATAGAGAAGGGAAGACCACGATCTTGGCTAGAGCACCTGCGAAACATCATAAAAGCATACACCTGGAGAAATCACCAGGTCCTAAGAGGGACGTAACAAGATACATGAAGAACAGACCGTATAATCTGAATATAACTGCTCTACAATAATTCAGATGATAACATGGTTCAGTACTTTATCATCGAAGCAATGAACCACACCTACAACCAAACAAGGATAAGGTGTGGTATACAAGTTCGTGAGAAAATACCATTCCAAGCCATGATCAGGTATAAAGACACCTAACCATTCTATGTGTAATACATTTTGGAACAACACTCAACGCAAGGACTGACTGACCACAACAACACGGGTAGCGCTCAAGCGAGTCGCTAGCACAATATACGGGTAGTGCTTCGGAGAGTCACTAGCAAGTACACGGGTAGTGCTCAAATGAGTCACTAGCATATATATGGGAAGTGCTCAAACGAGTCACTAGCAAGACCAACACGACCCGACACGACATTGCCCAAGCATCTAGTGTATATTTCCCCCACCCAGTGCTCCTATCTATGTATGTCCTCAAAAACTACGTCAACATGTATAAAATAAATAAAAGCAACATAAATGGCAATAAATAAGCAAGTAATTAAATAATAAAAATAAATATGCTAAATGACAGTAAATAATCAAAATATAGTGGCAAGGTATCTTGCCTGGGGTATAGCAGTAATTCAATAATGTCCTACAGGCAAATCGTCAAGGCCAAGAAGGGTAGCAACATAGGTGTCTCCACGAACGTCGTCGGATGCTGAAACAAACATCACTATCATTCCCAGAATAATTCAATAATGTCCTGCAGGCAAATCGTCAAGTCTAAGAAGGGTAGCAACATAGGTGTCTCCACGAACGTCGTCGGATGATGAAACAAAATCACCATTATTCCTAGAATAAGGAAAATAGCTAGGATATACTACCTATAAGTCCAATTCTGGACACAGGAGCAAAAAAGTAATTTTGAATCAAAACGATGTCCGTCGTTGGACCCGTTTTGCACCAAAAATCGTGCCAGTGTCTATGGTCTCTAAAGAAGTTAAACTGTGTGTCTATGGATCTAGTTTGATGATACGAACCCAATTGTATGTCCAAAATTGGATTCCGGTGGGCTGTCCATAAATTTGCCCGTTGGATCGAGTCACGGGCCCGCCAAAATAACATTTTGGTCGACCTTCTCGAAATTGAACCAAACTTGGCATACCGGACCAGAAAAATGATATGGTCCTGTTGGTGCAAGTTTCGTCTCGAGATTACGAACGTTCACGAAGTTATGGACTAGTTTACAAAAGGGCCGATACGGGATATTTTGACAGATACGTCTCGATTTCTTCGTGCGCACACATCAAAATCGAGTTCCGTCGAATCTCATACGTCAACACCATCTATACGCATATTTTGATGCTCCTGGGTTGTGACCTCGTCGCACAGTTTGTCGGGGCGCACGGCTTATCGAAAAAATTTCTAAAATTTTACTGTTTTGAAAACTATTTTTTCGATTTTTAAAATCCATTTTTTTGGTGCACAGTAGATGAAATCAGGAAATAAAAAAAAGTGTTTCGAATCCCTATAGGTTGTCTACGAGATTGTTCAATTAGTTTTTCAATTCGATCGTCGGTTTGACAGAAATCTGACTTCCAACATGGGTTTTGTAACTATAAATCTGTTCAAGTTTGAACAGATTTTTCATTAAGTTTGGGCTCGATTTTTGACGTATAGACTACGATACAGTCAAATCTATTTGAAGGAAGTTAAACTAGGTTAGGTTGGGTTCATACTTGTGAAATCGGTTTACGAAATAATGGAGCGACCATGGAGGAAGGTTGCCGCGAAGATGCCTTGATGGCTACAGCGGCTACTACTACAGGTGCTGCGACAGCAGCTTTTCGCTGTGTGCGTGCGGCTGTGGCCACTCCGGGCGGGTGGCGTGTGGAGCAAGGGGTCGACAGAGACCAGGGATGGTCGACGTGGATGAGTTGTTCGGAGGGATTTGGGAAAAGCATCGAGTATTCGAATACATATTTGTATATATGCTTAACATATGATTCTTTGCATTCGTATTAAATCCAAATTCAAATAGGATTCTGATTGGATTGAGGGGATTTGTATTTGAGTTTAGAAAGAATTTGACAAGGATTTAGATGCAATAGATTTGATTAAACTTTGTGTATAAAGAAGTTAGATTTTTATTCACAGCGTTTTACTCTATTTCGAGTATGGCTGTGTAGAGCTCGGCTTTGATGCTTGGTAAATTTGAACAGTACATTAGTATTATTCATCTCTTTTCTTTTCTTTTTCTTTTTCTTTTTAAAAAATATAGTTATTTATATATACCCATTTATATATATATATATAAATCCCAAAAGAATAATATTTAAAAAATTCCTGAATACTTCCTACATAATGAATTTGGTATCATGCACAAGCTTTTTTTTCGTTTTCTTTCTTTTTACCTAGTATATAATTCCTTGCAAATTTTGCTATTTAATAAAAATGAATACTAGTTACCAGTTATTTCTATTTTTTTTTTTACTTCTATATATATATATTTTTTTCTATATATATATATATATATATATATATATATATATATATATATTTCTATATATATATATATATATATATATATATATATATATATATATCTTCTTTTCAAAAACTAAAGCCGGTCGACGACTCCACCCGACCTTGGCCTAGAGGCTGTGCCCACCGCCACCCAGCCACCTCCGTGGGAGATAGGGATCGAACCCGGCCCTCACCCCCTGTGCACGGTGGTGTTACCAGTAAACCACGACTCGATGTGCAAAATATATATATATATATATATATATATATATATATATATATATATATATATATATATATATATATATATATATATATATATATATTTATATATTTATATATTTATATATTTATATATATACTAAATATGTGCAATAAATATATATATATATATATATATATATATATATATATATATATATATATATATATATATATATATATATATTACTAAATATGTGCAATAAATTTAAAATCCTTTAAAATAAAAAAAATGAATGAATAATTTGTACATTTACCTATTATGAGAATAGCACGACTATTAGAATCAATACAAGCTACTAATATTTAAGAAATACTTTAAATTATCTAAATAAATAAACATCTTTCTTAAAAAGTCTAAATATTAAAAACGTTCTAGAGCATTTTACTAAATCATGTACAAAAATAATTATCATATATATACATATATAATATCACTTACTTGCTAGTTTTAATATTCACAAAAATCATAAAATTAATTACAAGGCTAGAAAAATACTATACAAATACTTAAGAATATAAATAAAAATCAGGGGGTTTATAGTGAATCAAGCTTTGAGCGCCGGTGATCATTCATCCCAGCAGGCCATCTCACCATTTATGTTCATTCATTTTTATCTCGTTCTAAACGAGAACGTTTCTGGTCTAACCAGAAAATATTTGTGGACTTTCACTGCAGCTGCTACGATTCTACTGTGCTTTCCTCGAAGTGACACATTCGTGTTCATTTTCTCATAATCCTTCATGATCTCTATCGTGCACCTTCTTCAAAGTGTTGCATAATTTTAGTTTTCCATCAAAAAAATTATGCCCTGGGAATAAAAATCTCAAAGCTTGATTTCACAAGATGGAAAACTTTCGTCCTTCACTCATCAATCCTAACTTCAACAAGTTAGAACAATTTGATAGAGAGCATTATCAAGTCTGGAAGAGGAAGGTTAGGCTTAATCTTTAACTTTCTGAAGTTGACCACGTGCTAATCAACGAAGAACCGACTATTCCAGAAACTGGATCTGCAGTCTCTATTACTGCCGCCACTATAAGTCAGACCAAATGGAGAAGGGATAATAGCCTCTATAGGCTTCTCATTCTAAATACTATGGAGGACTCCCTGGCAGAATTATATTCTAAGAAAACTATTGCCAGAGAGATATGGGAGTCTCTGAAAAAATTGTACGAAGATGACAAAAATATGAGCAAAATATTTATGGTCAAAAAATATCACAAGTGGCTCTTTGAAGACGAGAAGACTATGCTGTCGCATGTGAAGGATTTCCTGGAGCTGCAACAAAAGTTGGATGATGAGGCGATGTCCCTCACTGACAAGTTTGTTGTTGGAGATATCGTCTCAAAGCTCCCCGCTGGTTGGAGCAAGTTCTACGCAAACATACATAGGTAGAAATTGGAGATCAGTCTCAAAGATCTCCTACAAGAAATCCATGTTGAGGACAAGATGGGGGCTCAACTGAAGGTGGACGCTCTGTCAAAATAGATGGCTAACGCTAATTTGGTTCACACCAAGGAATCCAAGGGAAAGCAGACGGCTTCCTACAGCAAGAAGAATGACTCCAATAATCTGAAAGTGGAGGGGACTTCCTTCAAGCAATAGAAGCCAAAGTCCCATTTGGCTTGCTTCAAGTGTGGCAAGAAGGGCCACTTCAAGAGTAAATACAAATCTAAGCCCAAGCAATCAGAGCAAGGTGAGCCTAGTAAGGTTTCAATGATCACTGACATTATTGTAATAATTGCTTAGGTCACTACGGTGGAGGCTGACTCTGACTGGTGGGTAGACATTGGTGCCATCTACCATGTCTGCTCAAGCAAAGAATGATTCACCACCTACACACCAACTTCTGAAGTTGTTATGGTGGCGAATCAGGCACAAGCTGAAGTACAAGGGATCGGGACGGTGTTATTGAAGCTAACTTCAAGGAAGTCTCTGACGCTTCAAGGTATGAAGCATGTACCTGCTATCGCAAAGAACTTGATATCTGGAGGCCTACTCTATAATGTAGGCGTAAGGATGGACATCAATGCTGGCCAAATGGTGATGTCCATAAAGGGAACATACTTCGGAAAAGTATTTTATATCGAAGGAATGTTTAAAGTTCTGCTTGTAAATCAGTCTAATGTTATAAATGCAATCGCTCATTCTGCTTATACTCTTGAGTTGTGGCATAATAGACTAGGACATGTTCATTGTAAAAGAATAAACAGAATGTCTAGTCTAGGACTTATCGCCAAATGTGGGGGTAAAGTAGAGAAAGGTGAAGTATGTTCTCAGACGAAGATCACTAAACCCTTTTCTCGGGTTAATCGAAGTACAGATCTTCTGGAGTTGGTACACTCCGATATCTGTGACTTCAAACTGTTCTCTACAAAGGCAAGGATAAAGTATTTCATAATCTTTATTGATGACTTCTCAAAGTACAAGTTTGTTTACTTGCTGAAGGCTAAAGATGAAGCATTCGAGAATTTCAAAGAGTTCAGGGCCGAAGCTGAACGACAAACTGGACAACAACTCAAGAGAATAAGAAGTAATCGAGGCAGAGAGTACAAGTCTTATGAATTCGTATCGTTCTACAAAGAATATAGAATTATCAATGAGACTTCTGCTACGTACTCTCCTCAATCTAATAGAGTAGCAGAAAAGAAGAACAAAATATTGACAGAAATGATAAACTCAATGTTGTTGACTGCGGGTCTTCCAAAATGCTACTGGAAAGAAGCTGTATTGACGACTACTTCTATTCTGAATAGAGTGCCGCATGCAACTTCAAACATCACTCCTCATGAACTCTGGTTCAAAGTCATACCAAACTTAAATGTTATTCGAGTATGGGGGTGTCTGGCATATGTGAAGCTCCCAGATCTGAAGATTCAGAAGCTCGGGACAAGGACTATGAAGACGATCTTCTTGGGTTATGCCGAGAAGAGTGATGCTCGAAGATTTCTTGATATTGGATCAAATTACATCATTGAATCTTGCAACGCAGAATATTTTGAAGATAAGTTTACAAGGCACAATAACATTGTTCTTGCGGATATTCTGGAGAACAATAAGGGTGTACAAGAAATTAGAGTTTTCAATGAGAATGTATTCCAAGAAAAGTTGTTGTTGAAACAACTGTTGAACCAGAGCTCGCGGAACTGTCAACTAAGCGAATGAGGAGGTCGAAAGACTTCGGAAATGGCTTTGTCATCTATCATGTGGAAGCATATCCGCTTACCTATGATGAGGCGATGAAGACCAGAGACGATATTTTCTGGAAGGAGGTGATAGACGATGAATTTGATTCAATCACCTCTAATAACACTTGGGTGTTGGTTGATCTTCCTGAAGGAGCAAAACCTATCAGATGCAAATGGATCTTCAAGAAGAAGATAAAATCAGATGGAACTATTGACAAGTTCAAGGCTAGGCTAGTAGCCAAGGGATTTTGTTAGAAGCAGGGATCAACTACTTTGACATATATACTCCAGTAGCCCAGATGACCACCATCAGAATGTTGATTGCTCTTCCGGAAAAAAATAGTTGGTGATACATCAGATGGATGTAAAAATGACTTTCCTAAATGACGAGCTGACCGAAGAGATTTACATGCAACAGCCAGAGGTACTTGTCGTCAAGGGTCTTGGAGACAAAGTTTATAAGTTGGTAAAATTCTTGTACGGTCTTAAACAGGCTCCCAAGATGTGGCATAAGAAGTTTGATAAGGTTATAAGGTCAAATAGCTATAGGGTCAGCGAGACAAACAAGTGTGTTTAATAAAGTTTATTAGTGAAAGAAGTATAATCGTTTGTCTGTACGTGGATGACATGCTGATCCTAGGTACGGATATGGGTTGTGTCACAGAGACACAGAATTTCTTTTCGACTAAGTTTAGTATGAAGGACCTGGGAGAAGCTGATGTGATCTTAGGATCAAGATCATCCAGACAGACACTAGACGGACGTTGTCACAGTCTCATTATATTGATAAGATGATCACACACTACGGGTATCAGGATCTTCCAGTGATCAATACGCCTTACAGGTGTGATCTAAAACTGAAGCCTAATTCGAGGGAAAGCATCAGGCAGCTGGAGTATGCAAGCATCATCGGGAGTTTGATGTATGCTACTACTACCATATCGCCTGATATAGCTTTTGTCATAGGAATGCTGAGTCGTTTCATGAGCAACCCAGGCATTGAGCACTGAAAAGCTATGAAACAGGTAATGAGATATCTCAATAAGACTCAGACATAGCACTGTAATACAACGGAGATCTGTCGGTAGTTGAAGGCTTCAGTGATGCTAGCTAGTGCTCAGAGTTGGAGTGCGAGAGGTCCATAGGTGGATTTATTTTCACAATGGATGGAGCTGCAATATCGTGGAAGTCGAAGAAGCAGACTATGCTTTCTTGTTCCTCCATGGAATCCGAGTTCTTTACACTTGATACTGCAGCGGAGGAAGAAAAATAGCTTCAGGAGCTCACATATAATCTTCCCATGGTTGGGGCACAAATACCGATAATTCTGATATACTGCAACAACCAGGCGACTACGGCGGTGGCATCAAATGATCTCTTCAAAGGGAAGAAGAGAACTGTATGGTTAAAGCATAGGACAGTACACAATCTCATCAAGAGGTGTTATTGCATTGATTGATGTTCGGAGTCAGAAGAACCTGCGGAACCGTTTACGAAGGGCCTCAAGCGCCAGCTGGTCGATGACATAGCTTGTAAAATGGTCTTGAACGTATTCTGATATTATGTTATTGCAATCCTACTATAAAGTTTTATGCTATTAGTTCAAAGAGAAATCTACTAGGCATCTAGTTTTTGGTTCAAGGGAGGACCACTAACTGGAAAAATATCAGGAACAGTAGGTACATGTCCTATGTGGCATGGAAAGGTTACGGACCTACAACCACTATTGTCTACTAGATGTTTTCTACGGAAAAGGGATCCTGTGATGAGGATGGCTTAAACACCTTAATAAGTTCTCAGGCAGAATGAATGCCTAGTGTGCTTTACAGGAAGCACAGTAGCACAGCACTACAAGGAGTGTAACTCCATGCTACAGTAGGGTGACTCCACCATGAGGTTCCCGGATAGGGGTAATGCCTCGGCTTTGTAAGCCAAGTCACAGCGACGTAGCACTGCAAATAGGCATATAGCCTAATGCTGTATGATAAAATTAAAGAGTTGTAAACAGCACTACAAATGAGAGGATGTCCTCATATTATAGTAGCACGACACCACGATGAGGTACCCGGATAGGGGTAAAGTCTCGGCCTTGCAAGCCTTGTCGTTGTGGTGTAACACAGCAAGGAAGCCTAAGGCTTCATGATGGGTAGTTTGGCACTACAAAGAGGCTTGTGACCACATGCTACAGTAGTATGACACTACGATGAGGTTTCCGAGGAGGGGTAAAGCCTCGACTTTAGGGCATGTCATAGCGACGTAGCACCGTAAGGGAAGCGCAAGGCTTCATGCCATGTCTCTTTAATGAAGAACTTATCTATAGTGTATGGACAGAGATAACAGGTCGTCTCTTGAGGGTAAACTTGTAGACGCCCAAAATTATATACTGAAACTAGGCTAGCATAGGGCCTTTAATATGCAGCCAGAAGTACATGTAACTACATTATGTGAGTGGAAAGAATTTTAGCTGTGGTGCAGAATTCAAGGCTTAGACCATTCTTGCATTATAGTCTGTTGTTTGATCCATACGGGAAGATTCAAGTCATCAGCGACATTTATCCTAATGCATGATGGACATTTACTGTAGGGAACACTCAAATCCATATATCGAGATATGTAGAGGATTGTTGGAGCTTTTTCTTGACAAGTTTAGAAAGCTTGCATTCAATACATGCCTAGTATTATTTAGTCCCACATTGGAAAAACACCATGAAGTATATCTCAATTTATACTTGGTGTGTTGCTGAGATATGCACATGGGGTGGTGACCCTAAGGAGGGAACTGTAGGGCCTAAAAATTAAGTTGCGCCATATTTTTACCACTCAGCAATCAAGTTGCGCCCCAGCAATCAAGTTGCGCCACTGTTATGAAGATCAAAGATCAAACTGTGCAACATCTCAGACTGCGCTCCTCATATTGCGCCAAAGTCTATGTGGTGTCTGACATTTAATTTCCATCTTTACCTGACATCACTAACAGTTGATAGCACAGTAAACGAAGAAAATCTCTTTGAATCCCTCAAAACGTGTCGCTCGAGGAAATTTTGACAGCTGTCCTGCACATCTTGTGAGTTGCGCCTAGGCACAATCTAAAATAAATTCCTTAGTTATGCCTAGGCACAATCCGGATAAATCATTTTCATATATTCAAAAGCTGCCACGTGTCTAGGCGCGGCCCAATCAGGCGCAGTTTGACTCGTTAACTGAAGCTCGCGCAACCGGATGAAGTTGAAACAACTTACATTCTAAAGCAGGATGACGTGGCGCACATGCCACTAATCTCTCAAAACGTGTCCACTATTCTGTACACGACCATGCACATCTTAATCACATAATGCCACGCGTCTAAATACAGTTAGTACATGATTGTTAACTGAATGGAAGTTGGCGCAACATAAGGTTGGCGCAATCCAGCCTCGCGTACATCAGAATAACTGCTAAAACAGTTATTTTCAGAACTCTATAAATAGAGTTTCCAATCATTATCAAAGCATCACAGAGATCAAATACTCTTACAAAATTGCTGCTACATTCTCCAGAGGCTCTAGTCTTCAAGTTCACATAGTCTAAGGGATAAAGTGATCGTCTTCTGATCAGATTCCTATAGTTGTACTTCTCCATAAATCAATTGTACTCCTGTACTCTTTTTCTTAGTTTGTAATAAAACTTTTGTTTTGAAAACAAAATGGCGACTCTGATGGGGACGACTTTCTCCTCTGACTAGAAAGTGACAACTCAATGTGATAATGCGTCGATCGACAAGACGCAGAAGACTCTGGTTGTTCAAGTCAACCAGACAGCCTATGAAGATATGATCAACAAGAAGAGCAACAAGCGCACTGTGGCTATCACCAAGAACAAAACTGTGTGGACTCCTAAGACTTCTACAGTTGTTATTGCCCTTGCACAACCTGCTTATGTTGCCAAGGTGCAATCTGTCTCAGTGGCTCAGGCGCAGTCTGTTTTTACTGCCTGCTCGTAGCCCACTCTTCCTGTTCCTGTTGCCCGTGCGCAACTCACTCCCACTGCTGTTCGTGCACAATTCACTACTCCCTTTGCTTCCAAGGCGCAGTCTACTCATGTTGTTGCTAAGACGCAGTCTACTCATGTTGTTACCAAGGTGCAACCAATAGCCTATATTGCTAGGGTTCAACCAGTAGCCCATATTGCTATGGCACAACCCAAGCAATTAATTATTCAGGCGCAGTCTGCTGCTCTAGCGCAACCCAAAGGATCTAGCCTTTTGGCTATTCCTCCCTCCAATTCTCTAGTTCTAAACTCGGAGAATCAATGTTCTCGTGCTAAAACTAGACAGAACAAAAGGAAAGGCCCTATTACACTTCCTCAACTGGTGCAACCTGTACCTAAGATGGTTCCACAACAAAATAAGGGGAAACGCTTCTTAGCTAACCCTCTACAAAATAAAGGAAAGCACCCTTTGGTCTTTTCTCAAACTTCTCTAGTCTATGACTCAGAGGAAGACATATCAGATTCCATTCCTTTAAACAGAGGTCTTCAGATCTCTGCTATAGGAAGGAATACTGATCAAAAAGGCATATTGCCTACCCCTATGGGATATGGTCAACATCTTCCAACATTACAAATTTCAAGATCTAACCAAGGAAAGTTGATGGTATCTCAAACCAAGACACCCGGAGCAGAATTCTCTGATTTACGTGCTTATCTCAATAGGCATCCATCAATATCAACTTCGGTAAAACATAAGAATTCTATGCCAAAGGCCACTCTGTACCAGAAACCAAAGTTTGAAAAGAAGGACCCAATCACTTATGCTAATGAGTTAAGTACCTCTTTGTACACTCAGGGAACTAAATATCTGAAGAATAGGAGGCATGTTCCTAACAACTTTAAGAAATATGTTCCTCCGACTTCCTCTCGTCCTGTAGTGATAACTGATCTCCGAAAATGTCATACACAAAAACGGGAGATCATAGGGATGTCTCCTTCACCTCCAAATCACTCTTCAGATCGCTACTGCCTTTATGAAGTGGTCATCAAGTGTTGTTGCCAATCAGCTAAACGATTTGTCTTCGATCGTCTGAACTATGTTTCAACTCCTGAACCTAAATGGAAGATGAAAACGAGCCGTTATATGCATCTGTCAACATGACTTCCCAAGGTACTAGGAATAGGAAACGTCCAAGATGTAATGCATTCCGCAATCCCAGTCAGCAATACTTAGATCGGATTCATGCATCCAGTGAAGGAGTCTTTCAATACACCAGATCAAGAAATCAAAATTTGAACTAAGCTGTCTTTAATCAAAAAGATCTCCCCATCGCTCATCTAGGAGAGGATTCTTTATCTGAGTTTGATGCAGATAGTAAAAGTTTTAAACAAACCATCTCGTCAATAACAGCAAGAGAAGTGACAGCATATGCCATTACAGAAGATCAAGACACTTCTAGTCCAGCTAGTCAAGAACAACGAATTGTTGCACTAGAGGACAAACTGAAGACCATGGCTAAAATGGTCGCAAGTATGCATACTATAATCATGGCTCAACATACAGTGCCACCGGTTATAAAACCTGCTACAAATCCAGAGTTTATAGCATCTTTTGTACCTGTTAATGTTAGTCTGGGGGTACCATCTCCTCAGGTTGCTTCTGTACCAATTCAAGCTGATCCTCGTCAGTCTGGTGCTGGGGGTGGTAATTACTATGTTGTTCCTCCTCCTAACAATTCAAACCAACCCACCAATTCCCAAACATCAGGAGATGCCAATGAGGCTGTAAAACTCTTACGCACTCAGTTTGAGGCCTTTAAGCAAAAGGATGGCCTACAAAGACTTGGCATAAAACAACCGTATCCTACAGAATGGATGGAGGTTCCGTTCCCTCCTAAATACAAGCTTCCAACCATTATGTTGTTTGATGGCAGCACTTCTCCAAGTCAGTACATTAATCACTTTGAAGTGATGACTGACCAATTACAGCCAAATGATGTTCTCTTTACCAGAGTGTTCGTCGGTTGTTTAACCGGTACAGCATACGACTGGTATCGTAGTTTTCCTGATGGCTGTATAACTTCTTTTGCTGGCTTCAAGCAAATATTCTTGGATCGATTTTATGAGGGAGTCAACGACATGACGTTGTCTGCCCTTATTAAGATCAAACAAAGGTACAATGAATCTACAGAGAGTTTTATTGAAAGATTCCGTCGAAAGGTACTTAAAATACCTTTAGGAACTCCGTATGCTGTAACGATGGACACCTGCAAATCAAACTTGTTGCCTATTATCAGCATGTGGATGGGATCAACACAATTTCAAGATTGGCCTTCTTTCATTGTGAATGCCAAAGCGGCAGAGGTCAGTACTGAAAAATTCAAGCAGTTAGGAGTTCAAATGACTCATCCTAACCAAGATGAACATTCTACACCCGGTGGTAATAATCGCCAGAATAACCGTAAAGGTAAAGAAACTTTGGCTATCAATCTCAAAGGCAAGGAGTCACTAGCTGTTAATGTTGCTCAGACAGCACCCACTCCATCAGCACCACCACAGAAAACACCTCGTCCAAAAGAAGAGTATTCTTTTGATGAAGATGATACTTTGAGCATCTTCGATTGCTTAATTAAAAGTAATAAGCTTCAACTGCCAGAGGCAAAACGGCCAGATGAAGTAGGTAAAATTTATCACCCTAAATATTGTGTTTATTACAGATTTATAGGGCATCCAACCAGAGCATGCTACGTGCTCAAAGGCAAAATCCAGGAGATGGTCAACTCTGGAGCGATTACTCTTCAGCAGGATGAGAAGCCAGTGACTGCTAATGTTGTTTCTGTACAATTTGGTGACTTTCTACCACAACTTGTGTAAGATGGTATTGTCCCCATTCCAAGGGCTACTCTCGAGATCGTGAACCTTCCACCTCCCCAAAATGAAGGTCTAGTTCCACTGTCCACTGATAGAGGAGAAATCATGTGGTTTCACCCAGATTTGGTAGCAGATTTCGAAGCGCCTTCCTCTTCCAAACAAAGGAAACGCTCCAAAACCAAATCCAAGAGCTGCAACATGGTATCCTTTGAACCAGTAGCAGAAGAAGAAATTCTAATAGGCACCAGATATGGGAAACTTTATCTTCGGGAATATCCCAAAAATTAAGAAAATCTTGTCTCATCTCCTGATATTCCTCCTACATCATCTTCTCCTGCTGAGAATGTACCATCTACATCCTTGCCGCTAGTGGAACCAACTCCTACCAAACCGACATCAGCAGACAAGGGAAAACAACCTGTCCATTTTGACAAAGCATTGAAGAAGTCCTTATCTTTTGGATTTAAAAAGACATATAATTTTGATATATTGGCTCAATTAGCCAACACTCCAGCAAGATTGTCAATCTTTGAACTCTTACGTCTCTCAAAAGAAACTCGAGAGACATTAAGTGAAGCTTTGATGCAGGCTGATGCTTGTCTTACTCTTCTCAAGAAGCCTGAAAAGGAGCCGGTCAGTTGTGCACATTGTCATAATGTATTTGAATTAATGTCCAATATTACTTTTACACAAGATGACATGTTATTAGAAGATAATCGTCATGATCGTCCTCTCTATTTCATGGGGTATGTGGACACCATGAAGGTTGATCGTATTTTGATCGACCCAGGGTCTGCTCTTAGTATCATGCCAAAGTCTTTGCTGGATGCTTTAAAGATCCCAGTACATAATCTTTCTACAACTATCACTACCATCTTGGGGTTCAATCAAAGAAGAAGTGAACCTTTGGGAAAGATACGCCTGAGACTACAAATTGGCAATCTTCGTACAAAGGTGACTTTTTATGTAATTGACAATCACGGCACATACAATGCTTTGTTAGGAAGGCTATTCCTCCATAAACACAATATTGTACCTTTTACTCTCCACCAATGTTTCAAATATGTAGATGATAATCGAGAAGTCCAAAAAGAGGTTGCAGACCTGAATCCTTTCAAAGGGGTTGAAGCATACTGCAATGACTCGCATGTACAAAGAAGAATTCATAAAAATGGTACTAGCAATGGACACAGATAAAGAACAGAAAGGCGTACCAAATGATACTCTGGTGATCCCTGTCAAAGGGCGTATTTTCTGTCCTCAGTCTTCCAAACCACTGACTATCTATCTTCCTTTCCATGAGAAGCAGCTTCCTAGTGATAATCAGGAACAAAGGAAGCTCATCTCTTCTGAGCCGCTTGTAATTGACCTTCGTCGTAAAAAGCTTCCTTCTCCTTCTCGCTCTTCTTCTCCCCCTCTAGTTATCAATCTGACTAAGCCTGTTAAGGCTAAAAGTCCTGTTATAAATGATGTTGTAAAAATCAATAAAGCATCTCCTTTGCAGTATATTGATGTCTCTTACTATACTCAATGTTACTTGGATATGCTAGATAGCTTTAAACCACTTACAATAGGAGTCGTATCATCTCTACGAAATATGGTATCATTGGATTCAATACAAGGATCGTACTTCTTAGTACCGTCTCGAAAGAAAGATGAAAGGCCTATACTTTTTATTAAAAGAGAGGAACAAAAAATCATGCTCTATAAGGATAAAAGAGATGGTACAGAAAGATTACAATTACGTCATTATAGTCCACAATCCAAAGCAATCATCCGTAAAATGGGCTATGATTTCAGAACAGGTCTCAACAGCGGTAAAGGAAGGCGAACTCTTATTCGTATTTCTGATCCAAAAAGAAAATCACAACAATACTACAGTAAAATGAAGCGGGGATTAGGTTATGCTTCACCACTTCCAACTCCAGAACCTTCCGAATCTGATGAAGAAGAATGATCTGACTCTTCTGATTCTATTTCATGGGATTCTGATACCAGCATTGGTCATGTTCATCGGGTGATAGTAGCTTCTAACATGGTGTCTGTAGAATTCTCGAAAGATGATGAAAATGACATGGAAGAAGCTCCTGAAGTGGACCCTTAGGCACAAAGGATGGACAATCAGTGGGAACTTTGTTTTGAACAACGAGAGCCACCTACCGAGGATCAACTAGTCCAAATCGATGTTGGAGAGAAGGGCGTATCACGACCAATCTTCATTAGAAAAAATCTGCCAGAGGATAATAAACAAGAATTAATTCACCTTATTCGTGAATCTATTGATGTCTTCGCCTGGAGTTATGAAGATATGCCGGTATTATATCCTCAAGTCGCAACTCATAAACTTAATATCTTGCCAAATGCTAAGCCAGTCAAACAACAGCAACGGTGATTCAAGCCTGAAATGATGGATGCAATTGATGATGAAGTCAAAAAGCTTATAGCTTGCAATTTTATCAGAGAATAACAGCATCCTGACTGGGTAGCCAATTTTAAAGAAGACCGAAAAGGTTCGGGTTTGCATAGACTTTCAGGATCTCAATGATGCTTGCCCTAAAGACGAATTCTCTCTCCCAATTACTGATGTCATGATCGACAATACATGTTGATTCAAACGAATCTCTTTTATGGATGGGTTTTCTCGATATAATCAAATCCGGATGAATCCTGAAGATGAAAAATACACTTCAGTCTGTACTCCTCGTGGAGTATATTATTATACAGTTATGCCATTCGGTCTTAAAAATGCAGGTGCAACCTACCAGCGGGCTATGAGTACTATCTTTCGAGATTATTTACGAAAGACTGTCGAATGCTATGTTGACGATATTGTTGTCAAAAGTCATCTAAAGGAAGATTACATTCAAGATTTAAGAACTATTTTCAATCTAATGCGCCAGCATCAACTCAAATTAAACCCCACCAAGTCTTTCTTGGGTGTCTCCAGTAGCAAATTTCTTGGATTTGTCATTACCTCTAAGGGTATACACGTTGATCCCGAGAAGATCAAAGCCATTCAAGAGATGCGTCCTCCACATAACTTAAAAAAGCTACGAGGATTCCAAGGTCGACTTGCGTACATCAGGCGGTTCATTTCGAATTTATCTGGACGTTGCAGACCATTCACTCAGTTGATGAAGAAAGGTGTATCTTTTGTTTGGACGAAAGAATGTCAACGAGCATTTGATGACATAAAACGGTATTTAATGAGACCACCGGTTCTTGTTCCACCGATCTCAGGAATACCTTTCTTGATGTATGTTCGGGCAATGGACCATTCATTAGAAGTGTTGCTAGCTCAGAAGAACAAGGAAGGTCATAAACAAGCCATCTACTACCTTGCCGAATGATGATTGGAGCTGAACATCGTTATAGTCCGGTCGAGAAGGAATGTTTAGCCTTAATATTTGTCGTTCAGAAGACAAGACATTACATCATAGGCCAAACTATTCATGTTATATCCCGAGTCAATCCTCTTTGGATTATAGTGAAGAAGCCAAGTACACTCAATTCTAGGCTTGCTACATGGGCCATATTATTAGCACAATATGATATGGTATATGTTCCTCAAAAGTCTGTGAAAGGTCAAGCACTTGCTAACTTCTTAGCATCTCATCCTGTCTCTGAAACATCTAAACTCTATGACGAGATTCCAGACAAAATATTGGAATCAAATATAATCTCAGAAGAATTTCCTACTTGGCGTTTATTCTTTGACGGAGCGTCTAGAATTGGACCTGGAGGCACCTTGGTTGCTGGAGTAGGAATTGTTCTTGTTTCACCGGATGGATTAGCTAATCAGAGAGCTTATTCCTTAGATGAGTCGTGCTCCAATAATGTAGCAGAATACAATGCTTTGCTCATTGGACTCCAATTAGCCAAACAACTAGATATTGAATATCTTGAAGTATATGGTGATTCTAAACTGATTGTTAATCAAGTTAGAGACATA
The DNA here is from genome assembly GCA_029216955.1 of Iris pallida. NCBI lineage: Eukaryota > Viridiplantae > Streptophyta > Magnoliopsida > Asparagales > Iridaceae > Iris > Iris pallida. The sequence continues at coordinate 1,372,133 of JANAVB010031618.1, forward strand.
TATGAAGTCCGACATCAAGATCTGGTACCATACCATGAAGCAGCAATAAGAATAGCTTATTCGTTCAAAGGGTTCTTCATCGAACATATACGTCGCGCATGTAATACAGAAGTTGATGTCTTAGCTAACTTAGCTGCGGTATTGGCAGTTCCAGTCAAAAGACAACAAATGGTTGTCGTATCTAATACATAACTATTTTGTGTCAAAAACAACCATAATATTGAATTCAGTAATTCAACTGAAGTTAATGTCATTAGAGAGGACTGGAGAACACCTTTCATTGATTTTGCAGTACATAACATATTGCCAGAAGATCCTAAGGAAGCTACAAGTATTCGTTGTCGATCACTTCGATTCTATTATAATCATAATACTAAAACTCTCTATCGAAGAACTTTTGATGGATTACTTTTGAGATGTCTTGCTGGTGATGAAGCAAAGCAGATATTACGCAAAGCTCATGATGGAGTTTGTGGAGCACATCATCCTGGTCCTAAATTATAGGATCGTATCCGACATATGGGCTATTACTGGCCCTCTATGATATCAGATGCCATTGACTATGCAAGGAAATGCCGAACATGTCATATTCATGCAGATTTTATTCACCAACCGTAGGTGTTTCTTCATCCGACTGCTGCCTCATGGCCCTTTGAAGCTTGGGGCATGGATATAATTGGATCTATTAATCCTCCTTCATCTAAAGGACATTGGTTCATCCTAGCTATAACCGATTATTTCTCTAAATAGGCTGAAGCTATACCTCTGGCTGAAGTAAAAACTAGTAGTGTCATCAACTTCATCAAACATCATGTGATATACAGATTTGGTGTACCTCGTCGAATTATCCATAATAATGGGCCACAACTTGTCAGTCAGAAGTTTATTAGGTTCTGTGATGACAACAGAATCAATAATATTGCTTCTACGGTCTATAATCCTACAGCTAATGGGTTAGCCGAAGCATTCAACAAAACTATTATCAAGCTCCTTAAAAAGTTTGTTCTATTAACAAACGTAATTGGAGTAAGAAACTTAGGGAATGTCTATGGGCTTATCGCACTACAGTCCGTAATCCTACAGGTTGCACACCTTTTTCTCTAGTATATGAATGTGAAGCTATCTTACCATTGGAAATTCAAATTCTTTCATTGAGAATTACCATTGCTAATGAACTTACTACAGAAAATAATGATCGTCTTCGGCTTCAAGAATTGGAGGCGTTCGACGAGAAAAGGCTACTGGCTCAACAGCATATCGAACTTTATCAAGCCCATATTTCAAAAGCTTTCAATCGCAAAGTTAGAGTGCGAACATTTCAGGAAGGCGAGCTAGTTCTTACAGTTAGACGTCCTATGACTATGACTCATATGAGCAAAGGCAAGTTCGAGGCAAAATGGGAAGGGTCGTATGTAGTAAATAAGGTTTCTCAAATAGAACCTATCAATTAACAGAAATGGATGACAGAGTTGCTATGATGCCTATCAATGGAAAATTTCTCAAGAAATATTATGTATAAAAGCAAAATATACTTCATTTCAAAGAAATAATGTAAATAAAGTTTATTTTATTCAAAAGCGGAATGGAATTACATAATATTAAGGACGGGGAGGAGGCCCCGATCCTTCATGATTAAATACATATTTTGCCAACAGTTTAAACATCTCAATGTCTGAACGCACCAGAAATTCACAAGCGGCCATCCTTAATGCCTCTTCTTCGGTAGTCTTCCTAGGCTTCACTAGCTTGGCAATCAAGTCCTGTCCTGGTGCAGGAGCAGTTGAGCCTTCACCCCTTTCTTTCTGAGGAGGCTTCGGAGGCTCATCAGGAGGCGTATCGGTCTTTCCTTCAATCTTCGGAGTGATCAAATCTTTGGAAGACATTTTGTATAGAAAGAAAAGAAATTGACGATATCTACGAAAGTTTTGCTTTATTTATAGACAGAATGACTAGATAGTTGGTTTCGAGAACTGATGCGACTTTCTGAAAGAATTCCAATGGTTCATTCATTTATAACTGTTCATTCATTTATTCTCTTCCTCGAGAATCGAGATAACTGTTCGTTCATTCAACATCTTTTCCTCGAAAACCGAAGTGACTGTTCATTCATTTACTTTCTTTGACTTATCATTCATTTGGTATTGATTGTCTCTTATCTTAAGTAATATGAATTCGTGTCCTCCATACCTCTGAATTCTGATTATTTACATCAGCAACTTGTCACATCCATATTTCTTCTGAATTCTATTCTCCATATCATCACATCAAAATCAAAATCATAAAGAAGAGAAAATCATTCTTTATTCTTTCTTTAAAAAAAACATAGATACATCTTAATGGAAATCTACTACATCCCGAATTTTTATTCTAAATATAACAGGTCTATTAAATCTTTAGATCTTCTTATTAATGCATGTTCCTTGTCATCTCGTCCTGAAGCAGCGAGCAAGGCAACGGAATCAACTCTGGTCTTCTCTTTCAGAAAGACGAGAGGAGAACCCGAGAGTACAGCAGCTCAAAGATAAGCTGCTGTCAATACAACTGGTGGAGAAGAGACGGCCCGTCATGAGAACTAGGAATGAGATCACCCTTGTGATACGATTCCTAATTCTGTCTCTTCACCATCCAACTCTCATGTATAAAGGCTCTTCCTACCATGTGAGGAAGACCCTTCTGGAATATAGAGAGTCCTGAGCTGTCTGATCTGAGTGTCAGAATCACATGAGCTGTCTGATGTAGGTGTCATAAGAATGCTATTCATAGCATCCAGGTCACCGATGCCTGTTTTGAAGAAGTTTGCCAACCAAACTTCTGTAAATATTAACAAAGAAAAAAAAGTTAGTAAAATCTATCAAAATTGTGCGCCTATTCTCATAACAAACAGGCGCATATCAACAGTGCGCGCCTCTGATCGAAGTCAGGCACTGGATTGCACTGTGCGCCTATTCTCAGAACAAACAGGCGCATATCAACAGTGCGTGCCTCTGATCGAAGTCAGGCACTGGATTGCACTGTGTGCCTATTCTAAGAACAAACAGGCGTATATCAGCTGTGCGTGCCTCTGATCGAAGTCAGGCACTGGATCGTAGTGCGTGCTTCTTATCAGAATTTCAGGCGCGCATCTACATCATGCACTTTATTTCTGCAAGTCAACACCTATCTTCAAGACTGTCTTAGTAAAAAGTGGCACAAAGTAAACACAACTCATGAATGACGCTCGTGAATGGAAACCACTGGTTCTTTGTTGGGACTTACCATCAAAATCAACGGCGTGTGTGCTGAAGAACGTCAATAATATAGAGCACAGCAAACCAACATCCGAAGGTGCGGCATACAAAAGAATATCATCAGGTTGAAGTGATGCAAGTGAACTTCTGGATGTTGAATTTTTGCTGGATAGTGGGACCTTGTGAGAAATCATCTTTTAATAAAATAAGAAAGCCTGAATGTATCTTTTCTTCCGTTTTGGCTATCCTTTAAAAAGCGTTGAAGATGTGAACAATACGTTGTTCTAGGAGTTTATTTTGGGAAAGAACTAAACAATAGGCGCTTATGAACCACATGATGACTGCCATGTGTCTCTCAAAAAACAGTAAGCATTGAATTAGTCAAAGGAGCACATTTACATGCATCATTTGAAATCACAGCCACGCAATAAAAATACCAAAAATTATAAATTTTATTTCATAAAGAGGGGTAGACCCCTACAGACAAGTAGGAAAGGACACATGAAAAGAAAATAAAAAGCTGGCATTCTTAACATTATTTCGTTTTCTCATCTTTATCATTGGTCTGACGAAGGGCAGCGTCCAACTCTTGCATGTTGTGGATCCCCAAGCGATGTATCAGACTAAGGAATCCCTCCGAATCGTCGCGCTCTTCAGAGGAAAGTGATAGCCCACCACTCGAGTGATTGAAGACTGTGGGGTTTAAACCAAAACAGTCTAAGAAGTTCACCGCCCTTAGGGACGGGTCAGCCTCCAATAAATAAGTCGTAGGCGTGACATCAGGTTTTGCTTCAGGGGACTTGACTTCAGCGTCAGCATTGGTCTCCATCTCCTTCTTCTTAGGTGCCATCGAAGTACAGAAGTGAAAAATGAGTATAAAGACCATCCCCTATATATATAATCAAACAAACTCTTCATATTTCTCATAGGAAACCGAAAATCATCAATGAAACTCGGGAAGACGAAGAGGAGTTCGAATGTTTTCGAGAAAGAAATTTAATTATGATGGCTGGGCATTGACTAGCGCAATCTAAGCGCAACTTGACTCGGTCAGTTTCATGATTCAAAGTATTTCAAAACTTTGAAGTACTCTTAAGTTTCAAAAACTTTGAAGGAGGTCTTGTAGGGCCTAAAAATCAAGTTGTGCCATATTTTTACCACTCAGCAATCAAGTTGTGTCCCAGTAATCAAGTTGCACCCTAGCAATCAAGTTGCGCCCCAGCAATCAAGTTGCACTACTGTTATGAAGATCAGAGATCAAACTGCGCCACATCTCAAACTGTGCTCAGTCATATTGTGCCAAAGTCTATGTGGCGTCTGACATTTAATTGCCATCATCACCTAACATCACTGACAGTTGACAGCACAGTAAACGAAGAAAATCTCTTCGAATCCCTCAAAACGTGTCGCTCGAGAAAATTTTGACAGCTGTCCTGCACATCTTGTGAATTGCGCCTAGGCGCAATCTAAAATAAATTCCTTAGTAGCGCCTAGGCGAAATCTGGATAAATCATTTTCATATATTCAAAAGCTGCCACGTGTCTAGGCACGGCTCAATCAGGCGTAGTTTGACTCGTTGACTGAAGCTCGCGCAACCTGATAAAGTTGAAACAACTTACATTCTAAAGCAGGATGATGTGGCACACATGCTACTAATCTCTCAAAACGTGTCCACTTTTTTGTACACGACCATGCGCATCTTAATCACATGATACCACGCGTCTAAATACAGTTAGTACACGATTGTTAACTCAATGGAAGTTGGCGCAACATAAGGTTGGCGCAACCCAAAGTGGCGCAATCCAGCCTCGTGCACATCAGAATAACTGCTAAAATAGTTATTTTCAGAACTCTATAAATAGAGTTTCCAATCATTTTCAAAGTATCATAGAGATCAAATACTGTTGCAAAATTGCTGTTGTATTCTCCAGAGGCTCTAGTCTTCAAGTTCACATAGTCCAAGGGATAAAGTGATCGTCTTCTGATTAGATTCCTATAGTTGTACTTCTCCAGAAATCAATTGTACTCATGTACTCTTTTTCTTAGTTTGTAATAAAACTTTTGTTTTTGCAAACAGGAACCATGTGGGTGATTTTACTAGAAGGTAAGGATAAGACTCCATAGTAAAGCATTAATGCTTTTTGCTCTTGGAAAATATTTTCTATTGAAGTTAAGCCCCGTAGGGGCTTAGCGACTCGGACTCGGACTCAAACTCGGGCTCATGGGCTCATAAGGTATAATATGGCATTTTGTTGGCACAATTTGCACTTAGCACATCAGCATCGTCACTAGGCGCATAGTGCGCTTAAGTTGTGCCCATTGTACGAGCCTCTATGCAGCCGATCGCGTACTCGTTTATATGGCCCGATCGCGTACTCGTTCACATGGCCTGATCGCGTGGCCCGATTGCGTAGCCAGATGACAGAACCAATTGGTGCTGCCCAATTGGCACAGACCAGTGGCACGGCCCAGTAGTGCGCCAGTTGACGTGTAGTTGGCGCATAGTGCACGTGTGTGTAGTTGGCGTAACGGTGCACGATTATGCCCGCTGTGTGCTATTAGCGCGCACTATGCGCTAATTGGTGCACGTTGTGCACTAGTTGGCTCAATCGTGTCTGTGCACAATTTGAGCGATTGTTGAATGTTCGGAGCAATTTTTTCATGTCCTGAATGTTCTGCATACTGAGCAGTTACTAGGCACACCTATATAAAGTCCCTCTGTTCTCTCTCAGGAATGTATACTAAGTATCAAAAATTTCCTTACGAAATTGTCTAAGTTCAGAGCAGAGAAGGGAGGTACTTTGTGAGCAGAGTTTCGTGCCATCCGAGGAGTCAGAAGAGCGGAGTATTTCGAAGTTCTCCGTTGAACTTGCTAGTTCCTAGAAGCTGTTGTATGGGCGAATCAAGCTTTGAGCGCCGATGATCATTTACCCCGGCAGGCCATTTTACCATTTCTGTTCATTCACTTTTATCTCATTCTAAACGAGAACGTTTATGGTCTAATCAGAAAACGTTAGTGGACTTTTACTGCTGCTGCTACGAATTCTATTGTGCCTTCTTCGAAGTGACACATTAGTGTTCGTTTTCTTAGAATCCTTCGTGATCTTTGTCATGCACCTTCTTTGAAGTGTTCTATAATTTCAGTTTTCCATCAAAAATTACGTCCCAAGAATAACAAGGTCTGCCACGAACTGCCAGAGGAGCTCAAATGAGATGAGGCTTGATCGCCATGGCTAAGCTTGAAGTGGACAAAGGAAACTTCTCAATTCGAGAAGAGGTCGCCGGAGCAGTGGAGCTTCATCGAGAGATGATCACCGAAAGGGTTTGGAAAATATGGCAGGGCTTTGTTGTCGACAAGTGGAATGAAGAAACAGATGGTGGCCGATTCTTTATATAGAGTCTGAGTGAACTACCTTGATAATTACAAAACATTTCTTAGTTTTGCAAACTAACTCATTTTATTACAAAATCATATTATTCTTCTAGTTAATCCTATTTCCTAATTAGAAACGATTGTTAGGAGTTTGTTAGGTGGTTAGAAGTTAGTTAGGGTTAGTTACAAGGTGGTTAGGAATTGGTTACAATTAGGTAGGTTAGTTAGGAGTTGGTTAAGTAATCGGAGGGAAGCTTCTATGCCTTAACTAATATATGCTTTAATTAAGAAATTATTCAAAAATATTTAAATAAAGTTCTAAAATATTCCCACTATAATCTCACTCCCTAATTTACCATTATGCCATCCCTTATATATCCAAATTGCCCTTCCCTCTTTCCATGATTCCATATTAACAACTAAACCAAATAAAAGGAGGAAATAATTTTATTATAGAAATTATAAAGATGGGTTACAAATCTATCCTCCTTAAATAATTTTCTCAAAATTCCAGGCGTGTATGAAAAATGAAAAAGTACATGAAGACTAGAATAGATGTGGGTACTTCTCCTCATCTCATCCACTATCCCAGGTAGACTCTCCAGGAGAATGATGCCTCCAAGCAACCTTTACTATGAATGGTATAATTCCTCAGCCGCTTCTCCCTGCGTTCTAGGATCTCAACGGGTTGCTCAGTATATGTGAGACTAGGTCCCACCTCGAGCTACTAATGGTCCATTATATGCTTGGATCTGAAATATACCTCCGAAGCTGAGACAAGAAACACTTGTGTACCCCTTGTAACCCCACCTCTTAAGGATTTTAATAATATGTTAAATAAATCCTTTAAATCATTTTTCCTTGAATTTAATTCTCTACTTAATTATTTTTCTTTCTTCCTTTCTCATTTCTCAGTTTTTGTGTGGGCTTTTTCAGCCCAGTTAATTAATTGCTAAGGAATTTACCAGAGCCCATTTAGGTTTAGCCATTTAAATAGCCATAGATGTTAGGTTGTTTAAACATGATTCGATTGGAAAATAATGTCTCTTCTTCATTTGACAACAGAGCCATGTGCTTTGTAACCAAAATTTTCAGCCCTTTGATTCTTTCCCTCCAAATTCTTTCTCCCTTTCAAATTCTCTAACTACCTATTTAAGCAGTAACAATCATCACTCTCTTCCATTCTTTCTCAGATCTAAAATTTTTATTCCTCTTCCAAATTGATCCTTCTCAAACCTAATTCAAGAAGGACAGCCATGGCGAACACAGAAAACTTGAGGAGTCTTCTGTGTAGATCGACGAGCGGTGCTTGATTCTTTAGACACAGCAGTGGAAGGATAGTGTTCATCGGAGGCAATGTTCCAGAGGAGCTGGATTAGCATATCAGAGCTTTCTGACGATCATAGTAGGTTTCATCCTCGTTCAATTGATCCATTGTCTTCTTGAATCCAATAGATCTTGATTTGAACTGTTTTAATTCTTAGATTTTAATGACTACTAATTTAGCTATGGGGATCGTCTTCTTCCTGCATTAACTAAAATCTAGTAGATCATGATCCGTTCAACCTAATTGTCTTCCTCGAACAACACAGGAGGTGAGATCATCTGAGTTGATGCTTAGATTCATGTTGTTCTTCCCTTTAGAATGTTAAATCTATTTGCGAGCCGATCGATTTTGATCATTGATGTAATTGATCCTACAGATCGATCCGTAGGGACTGGCAAAATCTTTAATTTTAATATTGCAATCCTTGAAGTCAATTTAGGAACTGAATTGATATCAATCGAGTAGTGGTGTAATTGCAAGGAATCTCAGGACAAATTACAGCAGGTAATTCTCGATTTATATATTGCTATAGATTCAGTTAGTTAAATTGATGAATGATCTTGGGATTTTATCATCTCTGGTGAGTCAAATTGAGTATCAGATGTGGGACTTTGTGTCTTACATCTTGCCAATTGATATCAGTCGTAGTATCAGAATTGAACTAATACGACTGAGTGTATTGATCATATATCTATCATGAAGATATTAGAAGAATAATGTTGTTGAGTTTATGTTCAAATTGTTAAGTTATAGATTTTGGGAGTTATTCCTCTTGTTGTGGTATAATGGACAATGAGATAGGCTGAATTATTCTTTACAGGATCGTGTGACCCTAGGATTAATTGATTAGAAGGTTAGAGAGGATCTTAACCATCTGAACTTACTGTGCAGCAGCAAGTTTATTAAGTTTTAATTGCCACACCTGGTTATTGAATTCACAGTTGTACTTAAGCTTTTTTTTCTAAGTTACCTTGACCTATATTGTAAGTTTTGGATTTCTTAAGAGGACTGAACTTTCTAAATCAATTTGAGTATCAATGTTGCTCTTAGAATAGCATTTGGTAAAGGACAATCAGTTATGAATCACTGGTTGGATAACACATGCTGCACTGGGAGAAACTGTAATGTAGGAAGAGTGATCCTAGGGGTTAAGTTCTACTGAAACTGGGTATCAATACTTGGGTTCACAAGTTGAAGCTTGCTTTAGATTTTGATTATGAATTCTATACTGGTTATACCTACTTCATCTAGGTACTGCAGGTTTATTTGGCTCGAGTCCTTCTTATAGGCTTGGGGTGATTGCAATAAGTAAGAGGGAGTTATGTCTTAAATAATTTCAGTACTGCCAGTCCTTTATTTAATCGCAGGACATATTTATTTTAACTGCCTGTTACTAGTTAGGAAGGATTGGTTGAGTTCAATACTTCAACTAGATGAATACAGGATTGAAGTCTTAAGTTGAGTGATAACCCATTCTCATGAGTAGGTTAAGGTAGTATGTTAGGAATGATGGATGGTAGGTTAAGTCATAACTGATGGTTAGAATAGTAATACCAGGACTATTGTGATCAGGACAAGTTGTGTCAAGTATAAGGACTGATTTGCATCAGTCTTAACTGACACTGATTTGTATCAGTGCCTTAATTGGACTGATTTAAAGCAGTGTTTAGTTGAGATTGAATCATATCAGCATATTGAGAACTGAATCATGTAAACCCTGTGCAGGACTAACTTCTCTTGGAAACTGTCTGATTTCTAGATAGTATTATTCCTGAAATAGAGAGTAGGTTGACTGATTTGTGATATCAGTTAACAATTAACTTTTTGATAATTCAGGCCATTTTCCCTAACTGAACAGGATACTAAAATGTCCAAGATTTGATGGGTTCAGCACATTACTAGGCTGAATTGAATCAGTTTTAGCTAGGACTAAAACTGCATCAACCTGAGTGGGGAAAACTGGTCTCTGGGTTCAATCCTATGGACTGAAATTGTATCAGCCTACATTAGATTTTAAATTGTCAATGCATGTTCCTTTAATTGAATATAGGTACCACCACAGTTAGGAGACCATGGTACCAATTGATGGTTAGCCATTCTAGGAGCCATGGCACATATGGATTAGTAATGTATGATAGAAAATTAATGATAGATTGTCTCATACTTTTAGGATATTATTTTTAGTTGTATAAATTGTAAAGATAGAGTTTATGTATATAAGATAGGTTTAGTGTTTAAACTAAGTTATGTTGAATGACCTTTTTAGACTAGAAATATCTACCTTTAAATTGTTGACTTATCAAACTGTAACCATATAACAGGAGGATATCCAGCTATATACCCCACACTTGATCACCCTGAGCAAGGAAAGTATACTCCTCGGACTTGTCCATTTCTTTATGTCTTGTATATTCATTCCTGTATTTTCTGGCTGACACGATATTCTACGAGATTGTCTGGTATCATGTTTTATGAGTTTACTTGTGTCTGGGAGGGAAAATACTACAGATGTGTGATCAAACCCGAGTTACTATTCATGTGAATAGCATAGGCCCCGCATCGTGTACGCGGGACCAAAGCCGTACCATTTCATGTTCATTGAATCTACCAAAGCCGATCACACACTCTGGATGTATTTCAATATGTTGCACATTACAGGTTCAGATTGTATTTCATGTTCAGGACTCATTTCATGTTCCTTGTATTAACTTTAAGTATTCATGTTCAGGTTTCATGTCTTGTTCTCATTTCTCGTACTTTATATATATTTTCTGTGTTCTTGTTCATACCATGATATTCATGTTCATTTTCTTGAATATACTTAGCTCCGCTCCTGACTAGGATATGTTGCAGGTATACTTGCAGGACATTGTTCTACATTATGGGCCAGAGTCTGGGACCTTAGCTGAGCAGGATGGAGTCATGACTTAGCTTGAGGTTTCAGGTTTAGATTATTTAGCTATTTCTCTAGATATTGTATGTTCTTAGAATTCACAGTGTAGTTCATTCTTGTTGTCTTTAGTACTTTTATGATATTATGATCGGTGGATTACGGTGATCATTCTAGGAACATTTTATAGATGCTGTGATTGTATATATTCATGTTATCTGGTTAGATTTCCCTAGAGATTGGTACAGCTTACTTCATCGTGTCTAACGATGAAGGCTGGGCGTGTCCGACTCGTCTTCGATTATTCGGGAATGGGTTGTGACATGTTTTTAGTGGTGGCCCATGCAGGTCTATCCTAATAGTACCTAGGTATTAGAGTACCATTGGGGGACTTGATTTAAACTAAGGAAAGTTGATCACAGCATAGGAAATCAGGTACATCGGGTATATTGATATTCTATAAACACTTGTTGTTTTTAGGTTTAGGATATTTTAACGATTTTCTGTTTTTCAGATAGTTCAAACACACAACACCGGAATAATCGATCTACCTACACTTGAGGGTTTCGAGCTTCCACTACCTTCTATCACCCTACTATCCCTAAGGGTAGTACGCAGTTGTCGGAGATGTTTGAAGAGTTCCTAGACCACCAGAGGGAGCAGGCCATTCCTTTTCCAAGCCAGACTTGTGGATACACCCTCCGAGCCAGGAAGGACTTCTGATTTTCAGACTTTCGGATCCTTGGATTTCTTTGACATTGAGCGTATATCTTGCACCGAGGAGCAGATCGAGAACCTGGAGCCGCCACTGAAGATCATCCAAGTCTCTGAGGATTCGACTCCTCTGATCCAGAATGTAGCACAAACAATAGGACACGACGGGAAGCTGAAGCTCATGAAGGATGTGAAGACTTATGATGAAGATATCAACTACTATGGATCAGCAAAGCATCGCCACTCTCAGACAGCGCCTCTTCAGCCGCGTCATCAGATTCAGATGATGGCCAGTTATACCTTTTACCGCCATCCAGGGTATCTCTTCAAGGAGTGTCGTAAGTGACTCGGACTCTACCTATTCTGTGAATCTTCTGTCCACCAAACGAAGGATTACCAACAAGTCGCTGATCATCACGGTCGAGGAGCATCAGGATTCCAACAGTCAGCACCCCAGCAACCACATCTTCCTGCCAGAGTCCCTGTATTTCAGCCACAGTGGGAGATCCAGACGACGATCACCTACAAATTTCTGTCGCCGCTCAAGACACCACTACGACGAGTGCCACAAGAGACGGAGGCTATGTTTATTCTGCAAATCGCATGCCCATCAAGTCAAGGATTGCCCAGAGACCGTTGATCACACTGCCCAAGGACAAGCACGAAGAGCACCAGGACTACAGCAAGGAAACCTGCCTCTCCAAATTCAGCAATCACATGGAGCACTACTGCATGGACCGGTCTACGTCAAGACAGTTGAAGAAGATTGAAGAGATTCCAGTTTCGGAGGAATACTGAAGACAGACTGAAGATCGAAGGTTTTCTTGCATGGTTGGAGGAAACCATGTATCTTGATTCGCAATCCAGTCTTCCCTTAAATTCCCCTTAGCACCTAGATCATTTCTTGAAACCTCTTGTTTTCTATTTTGAAACCTTGGTTGATATTCAAAACTTATTGTTTCCTAATTCGGTAAACTTGTTTCATATCCACAATTCTATAATAGGTTTGAAATCTATTAATTGATACTATTTGCATATTCATCATTCATGACTTTGTTTCCTAATGATTGGCTCCTATTTGGAAATTTTGTTCCCTCATCAAACTTCGTGTTATTTGAGCTTTTAATTTCTACTCAAGATTTCATTTCGAAACCCTGTTCCTCATTCGAAACCTTGTTTGAGCTTCGTCCTATCTAGGACATTGTTGAGGATTCCTTTGAAGGTTTTGAAGATTTTGTTTCCTATTTAAAGAATTGTTCTGTCCACGACTTTGTTTCGACCTTGTCTTCTATTTGAGATTTCGCTTGTTTCATGGATACTTGTTTCCTATTCACCCGTTGATTTTTTCTATTCATGATTTGATTCCATTTGAGATTTTGGGATCCTGTTTCCTATTTCGGGACCTTGTTTTCGTTTGAGGTTTTGTTATCTATTCATAATTCTGTTTCTATTCCAGACTTTGAAGATTCAGCTCATGCTCACGACTTGTTGAGACCTTGTCCCCTGTTCGAAACCTTGTTCCTCGTCGAGATTTCCAATCTGAGATTGTTTTTATTCACGACTGTATTGATGTTTGATTTAAAACTTATGTCCTATTGGAGATTCTGTTTTCCTTCGAGATCTATTCAGAATTTTGTTATTTTTTGGGACTTTGTTGAACTTTGATTCCGATACGAGATTTGTTTCTTACTTTAAGATTTTGTTTCTATTCTATACCTTGCTCTCTGTTCACCATCTGGGGCTTTGTTATCTATTCGGGATTTTGTTCCCTATATGGGGTTGCTTGCTATTGAGATTCTGGTTATTATTTGAAACTTCGTTCATTGTTCGAGATCTAAAATCTCCTTGTTTGCCCTTTTGTACTCACTACTATTTGATTGGATCCCTTGTTGTTTCTTAGTACCTAATAAACTCTTGTATTCTAACAGTCAGGTAACCTTACCATTATCGTGACTTGGATTATTGAGACTCATTTTGGGTTCCTTAAAAAAATTTATGGATAAGGTAGAGAGACTAGTCGATGGCCTACTAAAGGTGTGGCAGTTGTGCGCTGCAGCCGTTATCTGGATTGCGGAGACTGGAAGTTCACTGCAGCCAGTAGCGCATTGGCGGGGCATGAGCTCTAAGTTGAAGTGATTCCAAATATTCGTAGATTTTCAGGTATTATCGAGACTTTGTCCTAAAGATCTTTATATTTGATCTCTTGAGTTGTTTCGTTAATATTCGTTTGGAAATTGATAAAGTTGACATGGTGTTCGGTAACATATCGCTATTTGAGTCACGGAACCGAAGGTTCACTACAGCCAGCTGTACACTAGTAAGGCATGGATTCTAAGTAAAGTGACTTCAAATACCTATATGTTCTCGGGTACCATGGAGACTATATCAATCTTTCATACGATTAATGATTTTCCTTGAATGACAAATCTATGTACTCAGTTTGACTTGATACTGATATCTCCTAATTAGTTCCATATTTTTCCTCAACCCTTACAATTTTTTCTTCTTGCATTTTATTGTTGGATCGTTGATTTACACATTGTTAGATCTTGATTCCGTTTCACTAGAATTTAAAATTTGTGTATATATTCCGATCGTGTTTCATCTAAACTTCGATCTTAATCATGTCTATCTAACCGTGATTTTTCTATCTTGTTCTAGTCCACTTGTGCTAACTTTCAATTCTGATTGTACCTTCATGATTACCCCTCCATAACCGTATACCTTTATCTTGGGACGACGTTGGCGAGAGGACTTTGCTTGGACCAGATGGTGGTAGATTTAGCCGAGAAAGTCAGACTGATCAGAGAGCGTCTCAGAGTTACACAGGATCGGCAGAAGCACTAAAGGGACAGCAGCAGACGACCCGAGAGTTTGCAGTTGGAGATAGAGTGTTCCTGAAGATCTCACCGACCAGAGGCATCATTTATTTTGGAAGAGGTGGAAAGCTTAGCCAGATATATCGGACCCTTCGATGTGACGGTACGAATTGGCGAGATGGCATATCGATTAGCGCTTCCTGTTAGCTTGGAGAAAGTACATGACGTCTTCCACGTATCCCAGTTTCGACGCTACATTTCGGACCCGAGCCATGTGGTGGACTACTCATGTTAGAGGTGGGTCTGAGCTTGACCTACGAGGAGCAGCCAGTGGAGATCCTAGATCGGAGGGAGAAGCACCTGCGAAATCAGACTATTCTACTTGTCCGAGTCATGTAGAGACACCACTCTCCGGGAGAGTCCAAATGGGAGCGCGAGGACGAGATGCCAGAACGCTATCCTAGTTTGTTTACTTGATTGTATTTTAGCATTTGGAACTTCCACTTTTCAAAAAATATTGTGGTGTTTGTTGAGACAATTTTGAATATTTTCTGAATTTTGAGGCCGAAAGTTTTCAAGGAGGGGAGATTTGTAACCCCACCTCTCAAAAATTTTAATAATATGTTAAATAAATCCTTTAAATCATTTTTCCTTGAATTTAATTCTCTACTTAATTATTTTTCTTTCTTCCTTCTTCATTTCTCAGTTTTTTGTGAGGGCTTTTTCAGCCCAGTTAATTAATTGCTAAGGAATTTACCAGAGCCCATTTAGGTTTAGCCATTTAAATAGCCATAGCTATTAGGTTGTTTAAACAGGATTCGATTGGAAAACAATCTCTTCTTCATTTGACAACAGAGCCATGTGCTCTGTAATCGAAATTTTTAGCCCTTTGATTCTTTCCCTCCAAATTCTTTCTCCCTTTCAAATTCTCTAACTGCCTATTTAAGCAGTAACAATCATCACTCTCTTCCATTCTTTCTCAGATCTGAAATTTTTATTCCTCTTCCAAATTGATCCTTCTCAAACCTAATTCAAGAAGGACAGCCATGGTGAACACAGAAAACTTGAGGAGTCTTCTGTGTAGATCGACGAGCGGTGCTTGATTCCTTAGACGCAGCAGTGGAAGGCCAGTGTTCATCAGAGGCATTGTTCCAGAGGAGCTGGATTAGCATATCAGAGCTTTCTGACGATCAGAGTAGGTTTCATCTTCGTTCAATTGATCCATTGTCTTCATGAATCAAATAGATCTTGATTTGAACTGTTTTAATTCTTAGATTTTAATGACTACTAATTTGGCTGTGGGGATCGTCTTCTTCCTGCATTAACTAAAATTTGGTAGATCATGATCCGTTCAACCTAATTGTCTTCCTCGAACAACACAGGAGGTGAGTTCATCTGAGCTGATGCTTAGATTCATGTTGTTCTTCCCTTTAGAATGTTAAATCTATTTGTGAGCCGATCGATTTTGATCATTGATGTAATTGATCCTACAGATCGATCCATAGGGACTGGCGAATCCTTTAATTTTGATATTGCAATCCTTGAAATCAATTTAGGAACTGAATTGATATCAGTCGAGTAGTGGTATAATTGCAAGGAATCTCAGGACAAAATGCAGCAGGTAATTCTCGATTTATACATTGCTATAGATTCAGTTAGTTAAATTGATGAATGATCTTGGGATTTTATCATCTCTGGTGAGTCAAATTGAGTATCAGATGTGGGACTTTGTGTCTTACATCTTGCCAATTGATATCAGTCGTAGTATCAGAATTGAACTAATATGACTGAGTGTATTGATCATACATCTATCATGAAGATATTAGAAGAATAATGTTGTTGAGTTTATGTTCAAATTGTTAAGTTATAGATTTTGGGAGTTATTCCTCTTGTTGTGGTATAATGGACAATGAGATAGGCTGAATTATTCTTTACAGGATCGTGTGACCCTAGGATTAATTGATTAGAAGGTTAGAGAGGATCTTAACCATCTGAACCTGCTGTGCAGCAGCAAGTTTATTAAGTTTTAATTGCCACACCTGGTTATTGAATTCACAGTTGTACTTAAACTTTTTTTTTTCTAAGTTACCTTGACCTATATTGTAAGTTTTGGATTTCTTAAGAGGACTAAAATTTCTAAATCAATTTGAGTATCAGTGTTGCTCTTAGAATAGCATTTGGTAAAGGACAATCAGTTATGAATCACTGGTTGGATAACACATGCTGCACTGGGAGAAACTGTAATGTAGGAAGAGTGATCCTAGGGGTTAAGTTCTACTGAAACTGGGTATCAATACTTGGGTTCACAAGTTGAAGCTTGCTTTAGATTTTGATTATGAATTCTATACTGGTTATACCTACTTCATCTAGGTACTGCAGGTTTATTTGGCTCGAGTCCTTCTTATAGGCTTGGGGTGATTGCAATAAGTAAGAGGGAGTTATGTCTTAAATAATTTCAGTACTGCCAGTCCTTGATTTAATCGCACGACATATTTATTTTAACTGCCTGTTACTAGTTAGGAAGGATTGGTTGAGTTCAATACTTCAACCAGATGAATACAGGATTGAAGTCTTAAGTTGAGTGATAACCCATTCTCAGGAGTTGGTTAAGGTAGTATGTTAGGAAGGATGGATGGTAGGTTAAGTCATAACTGATGGTTAGAATAGTAATACCAGGACTGTTGTGATTAGGACAAGTTGTGTCAAGTATAAGGACTGATTTGCATCAGTCTTAACTGGCACTGATTTGTATCAGTGCCTTAATTGGACTGATTTAAAGCAGTGTTTAGTTGAGATTGAATCATATCAGCATATTGAGAACTGAATCATGTAAACCCTGTGCAGGACTAACTTTTCTTGGAAACTGTCTGATTTCTAGATAGTATTATTCCTGAAATAGAGAGTAGGTTGACTGATTTGTGATATCAATTAACAATTAAATTTTTGATAATTCAGGCCATTTTCCCTAACTGAACAGGATACTAGAATGTCCAAGATTTGATGGGTTCAGCACACTACTAGGCTGAATTGAATCAGTTTTAGCTAGGACTAAAACTGCATCAACCTGAGTGGGGAAAACTGGTCTGTCGGTTCAATCCTATGGACTGAAATTGTATCAGCCTACATTAGATTTCAAACTTTCCATGCATGTTCCTTTAATTGAATATAGGTTGTTCATACCACCACAGTTAGGAGACCATGGTACCAATTGATGGTTGGCCATTCTAGGAGCCATGGCACATATGGATTAGTAATGTATGATAGAAAATTAATGATAGATTGTCTCATACTTTAGGATATTATTTTTAGTTGTATAAATTGTAAAGATAGAGTTTATGTATATAAGATAGGTTTAGTGTTTAAACCAAGTTATGTTGAATGACCTTTTTAGACTAGAAATATCTACCTTTAAATTGTTGACTTATCAAATTGTAACCATATAACCAATTGTTGGCCATTCTTGGAGCAAACTTGAATAAGACCAAAGTTTAAACAATTCAAGAAATTCTGGTAAAGTTGTCAATAACGATAAAAGACCAAACAGAAAATCATGAATATAGTCTCAATAGTATCCAGGAACCATACATATCCGAAATCACCTCACCTAGAGTTCATGCCCCGCCAGTGTAGTATACATCTAGCTACAATGAACCTTTGGTGTCCATGACTCCTATAGGGATAGACTACCGAATATTCTATCAACTTCATCCAGGATTGCCGGAACAACTTCAAGAGGTCAAAACATTATGAATTTAGGACATAGTCTTAATAATATTTGAAACCCCATGAATACCTAAAATTAATTCGACTTAGAGTTCCTGCCTCGCCAATGCGCAGCTAGCTGCAGTGAACTCGCGGTCTCCATAATTCAGATAAATGACTGCAGTGCGCAGCTGCCTCGCCATAGTAGGTTGTCGAATATTCTTTCAACTTTATCCATAGGAATTTCCAAAGGAGTTTACAACAATTCAAATGAGTTCTAAAAGTCATAATCATGATAAAAGTGACGTAAGTATCTGTTCTTTGGAAACTAAGAGGTTATCTGTGTAGTATCTGTCCAGTAGATATTAGGTCTTCAGAATCATGAGGTCAAATACTAATAGAGAAAAAATTGACTTAAATCAAGAGGAGTATCTGTTCTTTTACCTTATCTCTATTTGAGAATATAAATATGTGGACTTGATCATACCTGATTCTAACTAATAGAGATAGCAACTTCAGGTTGAGTGGGAGAACTAAGAGATATTGACCTATACCAAAATTATTTTGAAAAAAATAATTCTTTATGGTCAATGAAAGTTTTGAGGTAATCAGGTAAATAAGTTGGAATAAGCAGTTAGTCTAGAGTCCTATGATTAACCAAAGAAAATCTGATTGAAGTGGTCTAACAAAATCATCAAAAATTTGGAGGGCTTAAAATATTAGTCATGAATGAGAGATTTGCTAAAAGAGGAGATCAAAGTCTACAAATAGTAATTAGTCTAACCCTAGGAAATTGTTAGAATCTAATAGGGATGGGAAATTAATACTTAGGAGGACATAAATAGTAAACATGTATAACCATAAAATCGGCCTAAGCTGTGATCGATCAATCCTATGTCGCAGGTTCCCAATGGTACTTAATCCTAGGCACCATTGGACTGACCTGCATGGGCCACCACTAAAAACATGTCACGACCCGCTCCCGAATAATCGGACACGAGACGGACACGCCCAGCCTACGTTGGGAGATACAACGTAGTAAGCTGTACTAAGTATCTAATATCTCAAGTCACATCATGAAATCATATCAAAGCATCTAAAAACACGTGCTAACCAATATTACAAATCACCATGTCTTATAATATAAAACATCAAATTTAAAGGTAAACCTGTACAACAAAATCCTAATCCATCACTAATCTCCTCGTAGCCCCCAGGCTAGCAAAATATCAACCCGTCCTGCCACCCATAATGCTATGGTAGAATGTCCTGACACCTGCAACATATCATGTCAGGAAAAGAGCAAAGTACAACCCAGACAAGAAGCACTAAACAATGTAAACTGAAATGCATGAACAGAATCATAATATGAACTATGATACAAGACAGGAATACGAAACTGTAGTACATGAATAACGATGAACTATAGTACCAGATCCTGAACAATGAACTAGACTATCAGTGTAACATGCAAGTGAAATAACTATCAGAGTATGTGACCGGCTGGGTAAACAATGAACAAGAGTACATGAATAATGGTACGGCTTAGAGTCCCACGTGCACGATGTGAGACCTAAGCTATTAGTCAATGCCTAGCTAAAATAGGCTTGGTCACATATCTGTAGTATTTCCCCACCCCAATGTACAAGTAAAGAACGCTGAACAATGAACGATGAACAATGAACGATGAACGGTGAACAATGAACAATCGTGTGTACAACGTGTCAATATGAGAACATGAAGCAAGACAGAAATACAGAGTAAAGGTTCGAGTCGGTGTACTTGCCTTGCTCGTTGCAAATCAAATTTGTCTCAATAGTCTCCACCTAGAGTAGGGCAATAATAGGTTAGGTTCTTATTAATAGCAATTTAACTTGCTAAATCTATATCACTGGTAATATATATACTAGATAACTATAAATATTTTAGTAGAAATACATTCCAGCAAGGAAATACTTTAAACTACATTTTAGCAATATTACAAAATATTGTTAGTTGAAATACTAGAAAAATGTTTATAATTCTAGTAACTATAAATAAATTTTATAACAATTTATAGTAAAACATTTACTAACTAGTAGTATATACTAATAAAATGGATTTTATTTTAATCATATTTATTTAGTAATCTATCTTTTGCAAATATTATTAAGGATCTAGTATAAGAAAATTTTTCATAATATTATCACTAATAAGAAAATAATATCACTAATTTTAATAATAATATGGAACAACTTATTAATATAACTCATAGAATATAAAATATGTATAATCATACAAATAACCCTAAAATTCTAAAACAGTGGGCTTCAACCCACAGTCCAACAAATCTGAAGCTGAACTCAAGTCCAGACAGAATTTACAAAAAAATGAAATAAGAAAATGGCCCGAAGCCCACAGCCAAACTAAGCTTATGTCTCAGCCCAGGCCCAAACCCAATTTAAGGTTAAAACCTAAGCTCTCTCTCTCAATTGGAGAGAGGCTACAGCTGACTCTAAAAAAAAGAGTCAAAATTAAGAAATTCAAAGAAGAGGAAAGAAGAAGGGGAAATTGAGGTATTAAAGCTCACCAGAGATGTCGGCGGCGGCGGCATGGGGACACCCACGACCGGGGATGGCGATGTTTTCGGCGCTCGGAGGCGAAGATGGATCGGCTGTACTCGAGAACCACGATGAACCCCCCCCCCCCCCCCGGAGGTGGTGCTGAACTCCGGATCCGGTCGCTGGACGGTGCCGGAGACAGATATGGTGGCACCGGACTCCAGACTTGCCGGAAGCAGCGGATCGGGTCAAAATAGTCGGGTTCGGTCTCTAAACTCGAAAAGTGCGACAGAGAACATACCGCACGGAGTAGTCGCCGGATCTGAACCAGAGGTGGTCGTGATCCGGCCACGGATCTGACCTCAGGGAAAGTCGACGGTCGCGCGTGGGCAGGTGCGGGAGGTGCGGATCTGATGCTGGCGCTCTGGATCTGACACAAAAATAACGGTCGGTGCTGCTAAGATGAGGAACGATATAGTTACGGTGGTGAAGGGCGGGGTGCCGACGAGGAACGAGGAGGTAAATGGTGATGACAGGGCGGAGCCTAGTGGACATGGCGGTAGACGTTTAGCTATGTTGTGGGGTTGTCGGCGGAGTTGCCATGGTTGTTGGGGATGATCGAAGAAGAAGGATGGAGTCTCAGGTGGTGGCGGTAGAAAAGTGATGGCAAGGTGGTGTTCTCCGGAGTGCGAGGGTGAAACTGATGCATCAGTGGCACTGGTGGATAGCCGAGATCGAGCGAGAAGAGGAAAGGAGGAAGAGATCGCCGGAGTTGGCCGGAGATCTGCCTGGCTCAGCGGTTGATCAGTGCTGGCTGAGAGAGGAAGAGTAGCAGGGAGGAGAGTGGAGTGTAAGAATTTTGTAATAAAATAGAGGGGAGTGGAGTGTTCCACAAGTAGAGTGGCAACCAATGTAAATAGGAGTAGATCTACGGGCATATTGGAGGACTAACTAACTAACCTCTAACAAACTCCAACTAATTACAACTAATTTCTAAATTATCCATTTTTTTTAACTATTGCATAAGCCCGGCCCAAGTAAATCTGATTGTTAATTAGCGTTATAAACCTGACCTAGCAATTATAGTCCGTGCTAAGCTACAACCAAATTCGCTCAAGTCCAATTTGACAGTAATAAACTTAGGATGCATCAAAGTATTGAGAAAGGAAAACTCTTTTTCAGGGCCTATTGGTTCCGACCATGTTGATACTAACCCTTAACGACATACTCAAAATGTAGTTCTGGTCTAAAGGCCCTAGTCAATAGTCACCAACTACTCATCCAAATACCAGCCTGGCCCTTGCACCCTACCGATTACTTATACAAGAACCAACATCAACGTAAAGAGAAAATTTGGAAACTTATACTCATTCTCGACGAGTTATTTTGCTAAACATAATTCAAAATGAAAACAATTAATTAAATACTAATAATCACAATTTATATAATAAATATAAAATGATTTTCTATAAATTCTCAAAATCATAATATTGTTTCCTCTCGAAAACTAGAATTTCAACCCAAAGAAAAGAATTTTATAGTTTAAGATTTCATGAGTAAATTTTCCAATTCGCGGTAGTTACAGCTGTGATTGTATATATTCATGTTATCTGGTTAGATTTCCCTAGAGATTGGTATAGCTTACTTCATCGTGTCTAACGATGAAGGCTGGGCATATCCGACTCGTGTTCGATTATTCGGGAGCGGGTCGTGACACCCCTTCTATGCTAGGTGGAAGTTCTAGTCGATATACAACCGCTCCCACCATCTCCAGTATCTCAGGTCCAATATACCTTGGACTGAGTTTGCCCCTCTCTTCCAAATCTGATAATACCCCAGGTGGGAGAAATCCTCAGAAATACAAAATCTCCAATTATAAAGGCCTCATGCTGCTATTCGCTTAGTGTTTCTGCTGTCCTGAGCAACCCTGAGTTGTCCGTGATCATCTTGACTTTATCTGTTGCATCCACTATTATTTTCTGGACAAGCAAAGCTCATATATCGTCTCAGGACAAAGGCGTACGACACCGTCTTCAATACAATGCCTCAAAATATGTCATACCGATACTAGCCTGGTAGCTATTGTTATAAGCACTCTACCAGATGTGGATGATTTTTTCACGATTTTCCAAAATTCAAGGCACATACCCTCAACATATCCTCCAGAGTCTGGATGGTCCTCTCAGATTGGCAAACATGATTGAATGACATATGTAACATTTTTCAAAGTTGTATTAACTCTTTTTACGATGTTTGTATACTATTTTACAAAATCTATCCACAATATTTATTGAATATGGAAGATATTATTTCTACCACATTTGCATATTGTTGTTCAAATTATATTTATAGTACTTGTAATATGTTTAAAAAAAATCTTTTTACAATACTTGCAAAACATTGTAGAAAGTTTTTCATCAGATTTTATAAATTTTAACAATATTTGTAAACTGTTCTGGAAAAAATTTCTACAACACCTTCACAACGTTTGAATGAACGTTGTGGAACATCCCTCCCCTTTTACAACCCTGGATATAACAACCTTTTATTAAATGTTGTAAAAGTACTTCTATAACATTTTTTCAATGTTGTCAAATGGGTTCTTTCTTTTAGTGCATGCATTTGCACCAACAATGATTCAGAACACTTTTTCTCTTTACTCTAAGTGTTTATATATGAATGCAAAGATAGTAAAAATAAGCCATAAAGTCATTCATCGAAAACACTCACGAAAATGCATCATAAAACCAACCACGAAGCGACATTGAAAACCAACAATGCAACGATCATAGAATAGCGACTCTTATATAGAGTTCTTTTCCCAAGACGTGCGCCACTGCATCTTAGGTACCATTTCTAAAGAATCCGATCCATAACAAGGAAAGGGTCTCAATTCATTGTCCCATGATCCTGGTAAAGTTTCCACATTATCTGATTCTGACACCGCCATTATAGTAGCTAGCCCACAGCGTACTGCGTAACGATAATGGAGAACTACACAACAGGGGGTAGATCATCAATTTCATTTGTGTAGTTGTATATTCTTTGTGTATATAATCTTTTGAGACAAACAAGATTTGTGAGATATAAATGTTGATGGTTTATGTTTATAGATATAAATTAATTCTTAGTTTATTAATGGTTTTAGTTTGTCCATACTTTTATTCTAGAACTTTACATGAGATAATCATGATACAATTACAGATGTATTTGCTTAGCGCATAGTTTGGGACGTTAGTTACGTACTCGACTCACCGTATTTTAGGAGCCGGGCGTAACAAAATGGCTATATCATCTTTAGAGCTATAGTTTAGGCCATTTTTACCTTTATATTTTTTTGTGTCATTTTATAAAAAAAAGTACATCATCTTATCAATCTATTTTCTTTTCTTTTTATAGCTACATGTCACGCCCAAAAGTTTCTACCCCACCAAGGCAGACTTGCATAACTCTTATACGGACAGGGGTTATGTTGGAAGCTTCCAGAATTCTCTAGAAGATGGTGGAATTCTATGGAAGACCCATAATCTTTCTAGAAGATGGTGGAATCATCTAGAAGACTCAAGATCTCTCTAGATGACTCAAAGCTTCCTTGGAAATATCTAGGCCCGAGAATATTCACTAGAAAATCTATAAAATATGCTGGTTCCAGAAGGTTTATGTAGATTCATGTAAGCCCCTTAAGGCACTATAAATAAGTGAGATGCTCATTTATTCCTCACCACCCAAAAATTATAACTCCCTATAGTATATGAAGTTTTAATCTTCTAATCTCACTCTTTAGCTCCATATTGTTCTCATTTATGCCTTAGCGATCTAGCTAAGTATTTAGGGAAGGCTGACACGGGTCTTTGAGTAGGAAGCTTATACGCCGCACTGGTCGAAGTGTAGCCTAAAATACTAAGTTTGTGACAAGTAGTATCAGAGCGAAGGTTGGTTGGTGCTATATCAGCATTCGAGAATATCCAATAGAGGGCTGCATCACCTAAGAAGGGACAAGCCAGGACCTCCAGGAAGGACATGAGAAGGAGCCTACGATGGAACGTAGCCTTGCCGATCTTGCTGAGCGCGTTCGGGTCTTTGAGACAGGTTCAAGGGACATAGATATGCACATGGGATTCGTGGAGCAAAGCAACACGAGGCTGAAGGAGTTCTACGATGGATTCGAGAGTGGCGTCACTTCGTCCATGGCAATCTTTCAAAAGCAATTCCAAGAGATCTGATCCGCACTTGAGGAGAAGCTCAAGGGACATTAAGTGGTGGTTGAGGACTTGTGCAGGAAGGTCTGAGGATACGAGGAGCAAAAGGCCGCGATCAAGGGTTTCGGAGAATTCAAGACCATAGTTGCCATCTTGGAGAAGGCCGTTGTGAATGGTGGACCTTCGAGTATAAAAGCACCGAGACGGAAGATCCTCTAGCCAAAATCCTTCAGCGGGAAGCGGAATGCAAAAGAAGTTTAGAACTTCTTGTGTAACATGGAGCGACACTTCAAGGCATTGCACATCAATAATGATATCAAGAAGGGTGGATTTAGCTTCATTCTACTTCATTGGCGATGATATGATGTGGTGGCGTCGAAGGTGCACGAAGGCCTATAGAAGCATAGAAATTGCTCGAGCTCAATCAAACCCGAACCACATCAAATACGGAGCACTTAAGCCCAGAGACCTTCAGTGGGATGCCAAGTACAAGCAGCACAGTACCCAAAAGTATGTTGTCTTTGTAGAACCAAAGGCAGCCAGTCCACTCAATGCGACCATGACCCATACGACCAAGATCTATACAACAAGGACACATGCGGCCCAGACACCAGGTGTATCCTTTCCAAGAAGTCTCTATGCGACCAAGGAGGCAGGCAGCTCTGATAGCTTCATAAACTCTCCACATCAAGACAAATGGCTATGCCCCTGGCTGGACTATCCTAGTCGTCAGCACAACTGGTTCGTATCCCAAACCGAATCACCTCAAATCCCATTAGCAACGGCTAAAAGGATCAACACCACATTTATGGTGTATGCACCATAACGCCCCATTCAAACCGGAGGTTCCCTCCAAATCATGACCAGCGCCATGCATCAACCAAAGATCGTGTCCCTTGATTTAAGTCTCTTATTTATGGTGCACGTATTACATATCCATACCATTGAAACGACATGTTGACCTAAACACTCGTACGTGCTATGTAACTTGTGATCTAGCCGTATGTATGAACAGTCATAATTGTCAACAATTGCACTTGAGGATCCTTGAAGTCTTTTCCCGGAGCTCCTGCAGTAACAGACGCACAATCAGTGCCTCGACTAGGCCAAGCAGTTAAACAACCTGCCTATAGAGCTATGACAATACAGATGGCATCTTTTACGCAGGATATCCTCCCCCATCATTACCTCCTTCATGGCTTGTCCGCTAAAGGCAACTATAAAAGGAGGTTCACACCATCACCATCAACAGGGAACACAACGAAGGATAACCACCAGATACACAGGAGAGGCTCACAGAGAGCATTTCAAAAAGCTGTTAAGTATCAGATCGTCAAAGGAGTAAAGGGGTCATTGCAGTACCCGATCTCCATCGTCATACTTTTCTAAAATCTATTCTTGTACTAGCAAATCCTTACTACTAGGGCTTTGTAGTACTATTCAAATTGCGGTCTATAAAGGAAATGAGTTTTAACTCAACTTATTTCTTCTTCCCTTATCTCACCCGAAGATGACCCACGATGGCGAACAAGGCCGAGAAGGATTTGTGCTCGATAGAGACTTGGAAGGATCTCAATTAGGACATCAAGTCTCAGTTCTATCTGAAGAATGTGGAGTTTGCAGTGAGGCAGAGCTTGCGACAACTTAAGCATACCGAGGCGATCAAGAAGTATATTGTGGAGTTTCACACGCTTGATGCTTGCGATATCTTGCATGGACGAGGAAGATCACCTTTTCTTCTTTGATGGACTAAACCTTGGGCGACCAAAGGATTGAGCGGCAGAAGGTGCAAGACTTGAACACCACCGTGGCAACAGCCAAGAGGCTCGTCGAGTATATGTAGGACGACAATGATGCCAAGGCTGAGCCAAGGACCACAAAGATGAATGGCGGAGGAAAGAAGAAGAGCTCTCCTAAGAAGGGTCAATCCGAGGGAAAGAAGCACGAGAAAGCCCAATTCGAGCAAGTAGTTTTGGCTTCATAGGTGGAGAAAATTATTTTGCTCAAGATTGTCCGATGAGGAGCATGCGTGTCAATATCGTCCGAAGCGAGGAGGTTGAGGACGAGGATGCAAAGTGGGAACGCACATGAAAGCGTTATACTTACTCAATGCCGTCAAGACCAAGTCCATTGTGCCGAAGACTCCGAGCATGGAGCTCATGTACGTTGCCGTGAGGATCGATAGCATGAGCACACTCGCGTTGGTTGACTCGGGCGCAACTCACAAGTTCATTGCGGACGCAGAGGTCCGTCGCTTAGGTCTAGCCTTGGAGGAAGATTCGAGTAAGATGGAGGCGGTCAACACGAAGGTGTGCCCCGTGTAGGGGGTAGCCAAGGGAGTTTGTATAGTTGTGGAAAATTGTGTCAGGTATTGCCAATTTCATCGCTACGTTGCTAGATGACTTAAAGATGATACTGGATATTAATTTTCTTATCGCGGTGAAGACGATTCCGATGCCACATTTGGTAGTCGTTGGCTTCATGGAGGAAGGTCCATCGTGGATGGTGAAAACTACACGAGGCAAACCTTCAAAGGGGAAAAGCTATCTCCTCCATTCAACTCAAGAAAGGTAGCCAAAGGGAGACGAAATACCTAGCGGTGCTCGAGATGAAGGAGGGTTCGAAGAGGAAGGCCTTACATGCGAGACCAAGGATGTTTCAAAGGGGCGTACCGAGGAGTCACTTCCATGGAGAGAAGTGGATCGTGCTACCAAGCTAGGCCCAAATGAGGGGAATCACATCGTAGACTGTATAGAGGCAGAGGCAACAAAGTGGAGTGGTTCGCACAAGGAGTCGCTCAAAGCTAATGGAGGGACACTATGGTCGACAGAGTTGCAATGGGACTCGTATATGCGGAGGTGTTGAAAACTATGTGCAGCCACGAGATAAGGTGGCTGATAGTTCGCACGAGCCTCTTTCTGTGCCGAGGAGGGCACTGACCAATTCCAGAGTTGGTGTGGCAAACCAGCTTGCTTTTGATCTTAAGGAAAAGATGGACAAGTCTGGAAATGACGCACGAAGAAGGGACGACACGCATCGACCATGCCTACGAGAGTATACGTCGTTTCGAGACTTGGTGCACCTGTCGACGAAGGCGTTGACCAAATAGATAGGGGAGAGTGTCACGCCCAAAAGTTTGCACCTCATCGAGACAAACTTGCTTAACTCTCTACGGGCCGGGGTTATGTTGGAAGCTTCCGAAATTCTCTAGAAGATAGTGGAAGACCCAAAATCTTTCTAGAATATGGTGGAATTCTCGGGAAGACTCATGACGTTTCTAGATGACTCATGATCTTTCTAGATATACTAAAAGCTTCCATGGAATTATCGAGGCCTGAGAATATTTTCTAGAATAATCCCTGGAATATGCTGGTTCTAGAAGGTTCATGCAGTTTCATGTAAGTCCCTTGAGGCACTATAAATAAGTGGGAGGCTCATTTGTTCATCACCATCCAAAAGTTGTAATCTCTCTCTAGCATAGCAAAGTTTTAATATTCCAATCTCTTTTGTTTGCTCCACGTTGTTTTCATTTACGTCTTAGTGATCTAGCTAAGCATTCGGAAAAGTTGGCACAGGTCTTCGAGTATGAAGCTTGTGCGCCGCACAGGTCGAAGTATAGCCTAAAACACTAAGTCAGTGACACATGACTCTAACTCGCAAGGAGGGCAAGACTAGAGAAAGAAAAGAACAAACAACTTCAACTCCAAAAAGGAACTCGTCCTACTAAAGACGTCGATGTTTCATTAGATAAAGGCAAAATGCTTCAAGGTACATCTCGTCCCAATGTTCTAAGATAAACGATCTTCAAATTGGAAAACAAGGAGAGGGCTTCTACTTCAAAAACTATTGTTATAAGTGATAATGATCCTCGAGCGTTACCTTGAGTTATGGTACATCTTTATCGTCTTCAGGTGACAAGAAAGGTAGATTGGAATAGTCAAAATCTAAATGGTCCTCCAAATGATTAAGAATATAGAATGATTTGTGGGAGCGTACCCGGGAAATCAACAAAGAAGTAGACACCACCCACACCCCTTCTGTTGATGCTATTAATTTGTCATCAACTATTGTTCTTCTTCAAAAGAAGACGGTCATTGCTATTCTATTCCCTATAAACAAATCTTCTCTAGGAAATATTAATTTGGACTTTTTCAAGGTCTATGAGTTGGCTTTTCACTATTCTTTCCTGGGGCCTCTTGGAAAAACTGCAAGGAAGATTTGTTGTAATGTGGCTCGTGTTCTACTATGGAGATCGACACATGATTAGGTGATCAGGGAAGCTCGGAAGGAGTCGAAGCGAAGCTTACAAAAGACAAGCGCTAGGTAAGCAGGTACCTCCGATATACCTCATGGAATCAGCATACCTCTTGCTTTGGTAAACACGTATGCCTCCTATGGGTCTCGTATGGCAACTGGTACACATGTTCTAACACGTAGTGAGCACAAAAGTGCGCAATATGACCAAAATTCCGATTTGGATGATTGTGGGTGGGATTTGGTAGATCTTTGACGGTTCGGATTGCTCCAAACATTGGAAACATTTAGAAAAGTTATATAATCCTAATTTGATGACCAAGCCTTTTGAAGCACAGGTTAAGCTAAGAAAATAGAGAAAGAAAGGTGTGATCTCGTAAGGAAAAATTTGTGCCATGTAGTATTTCTTGTACAAATTCTTGTAAAGTTTACTCTCCATATTCAATAAAGATAGATATTCTCCCCTCGCTCCCCATGAAGGTGGGCCAATCTACGTTAGAATTTTTTGTTCTTGATTGTGCATTATTTTCCGTTGTCATAAAGGGAACTTTACCTACATTTAAATTAATGTTGGACTTTTGGGCATAGATTTTTAATAATAATTTAGTTAGGTAATCATTATTTTTTTATTAGTGGAAATATCAATTTAGTATGGGGGGGACTATTGAGAAAAATGCTTTATTAGTTCATAAGGGCGGTGACAGTCGTCATTTTCTCAAAATAATTTTGGGGCATGAAACAACGATTACAAGAAAGAACATTAACAAGAGCAGAGATCATAAATTTAGAAGAAAGGTAAGGGAATCCCTTGCTGTGTAGAATTTAAGCCTCATTGCCTTCGAAGTGAGTCTATAGCTGAGTAAAGTAGGGGCTATGATTGATGTTACCATTGGCCTTGGGTGAGCTTTTCCCCACCCATGTAGAGAGAGAGAGAGAGAGAGAGCATTGTTACTGATACGATCCGCTGACTTGTCAAGGCGATTGAAGATTCTATTATTCCTCTTTTCAGATCGACCAACAAACAGCAAGAATATGGATCAAATTTCTACTCAACTCATGATTTACATTATTCATAGTTGTCCACTACACAGGTGGTGCTTACAGAATCAGGTTAGATGCATACCCATAGCATTTCATGACTGAAACCAGATCAAGGGTTCCAAAATATCTTTCGATGAATATAAACTGTCCTTTGCATAATTTAGTGGTTAAAGAACATACTTATCCTTCTATCACCCCCAAATTATCATGGGCAATGCCTCTAATTTACAATCCTTCATTGCTCGATTGATTTGTTCTCAACTTGTGACATGATCTTTTCCGCATCCATCCACCATCCTGAATCTTCATCCATGTCTTCATCCTGCAAAAGTACATTTAGGAAGGACAGTAAGATCTTGTAGCAAATTTCTTGAAGTCCACCAATATCAACTTCATGTAAGAGCCAGATTTGAGTAATGTACAGAATTTTACAATACCATCAATCAAAGGGATGGGTTTTCCCCAATGCTTCATTGAAGTCCATCTTCTAAAACATGTTTTTGGACTTTAGGTTGCATAACACTATTCTATTACACCATCACACTCTAGCATCAGCATGATGAGACAATTAGAATACATGAGAAGCTGAATGCTGGAATGGTCTAACACAACAAGAAAACTATCGATGACATTAACTGCCTATTGCTTATGACCTTGTATTGCATATTATGTGATTTGTCTAGTCTGAATATGAAGAAGGCTTGCGATATAATGTGATAAAGGCATTTGATAAAAATGACATATTGAACCGTAATCTGGCAATTGATGATTTCAGTTTGATAAGCAGTTCTTCAAAGATTAGTCTTTGATGTGTCTAGGGCATTGTAGCACGAGGACAACTGAAGAAGTGAATTTATTCCCTACTACAGGCTTGCTTGGAGGGTCAACATTAACTCTGCATTATTTTGCTTTAGTTATAGATGAACTCATTAGGCTGATGTATTAAAACACAATGAAAATAAGAAGTGCCTTGGGATGCATTTTTGAAGTGAAGAAGGCTTGCAATATAATGAGCCTAATGTAGCGTGACCACTGCTAGTCAGCTTAACTAGAGTTTAACCTGAGATATCAACTAGAATAACTAAACACCTTTACGGAGTGAATTGAATAGATGGGTACTAAACAAAGCCAGAATAACGTAACAGTGGACAGATTATAAACAGTAAAATAAAATAAAATTGAAAATTAAAGTTATATAAAAGAATTTCAGTATTACAGTCCTGAACACACAATCTGAAGATACACCTACCAATTTCCC
Source organism: Iris pallida (assembly GCA_029216955.1). NCBI lineage: Eukaryota > Viridiplantae > Streptophyta > Magnoliopsida > Asparagales > Iridaceae > Iris > Iris pallida. The sequence continues at coordinate 1,403,477 of JANAVB010031618.1, forward strand.
AGAGCGAGCATCTACAAGGTTTTCAATACAGTCCGCATATTTTGCCGCTTCTTGCCACCATGGACTGTCTTTTGTACGGCTGTCAGGCTTCCACTCTCCATCATCAAATGACCGATTCTCCATTATATTTCCATCAACTTGGAGGCCTAAATTGGCATTGAAAACCTCTATGCCATTTCCATTCCTCATTGAATTATATAATGGTGAACTTTCAGGGATGACATCCAACGGTAATTGACGCAAAGGAGAACTGTACCCTAATTCAATTATCAAACACAACATGAATGAAATGTGAATAATTTGATCTATGCCTTATGCAGGTTTGCAGATAAAGTGTAAATCAAGATACAATATACCCACCTTTACAATCGGGATCATGACATTTCTGGTAGTAACCAGCCCTTTGGAAATCAACAATATACATAACTGAACCAGTGAGCAAGTTTACATAAGAAATTAGATGAAATTGGTAGAGATGCATCTAAAAGAAAACCAAGACAAGAAAAAGAAAAAGAAGAAAATGAAAAGAAAAAACAGTACAAATTATCATTTGGTGACATCTATAAGAAATGATTGTGGATTAAATATTACCATGAAAGGAAAACAATAGCATGAGCAGAAAAATACGACAAGAAAAGTTTTATGAATTTTTTGGGGGCTTGTTAAATTAACATTTTCTTCCATTTAGTTTTATTAGGAGCATCTCCTCTGCAATATAGCCATTATCATATCCTCTTATAGCCTGATTCATATCCATTTTGATCGACCCCTTTTAGATACATGGTACATATACTGATCTGTGTTGGCATGTGAACACACCATATCAAAAGAATCATATTATCCACAACTGAGGCAACCTTTAACTATCCACAAATTCACCCATTTCTTAACCTATCTTTCATTATAGCCTATTCATCCATCTCAACATACACATTTCATCTAGGCTCACATGTAATGTAACTACAGCAAAATTCAAGAGAGAACAAGGGAGTAAAGGACAACAGTAGGCCGCGAGATTGACCAAAAGGGTGATAATTTGTGCTGCTGGGAACAAGTTGGAAAATGCCTTGGTTTGGCCATTCACATAGCCCACCAAGCCTCTTGCCTTCATAGTCCGCATCGCCTGACGCGACCACTTCAAATAATTGGACGTACCCTCCAACTTTACTTCCAGTTTCTCCAACTTCGCCATTTTGTATGGTGAAGGATCCACATCTGTGTGTGCAGGACGAGAACTAGTCTCGGTCAGCCTCCTGGAGAAGAGATCGTCCACCAAAGCCTTCATCTCTTTGGCTGTCAACTTGCCGTATATCGTCTCGATCATCTTCGTCTTCTCCTCTTCCATCAACAAGATAGATCGAGACCGTCTGCACCTTTGATCACCGTCCTCTCCACGTCTATTGTTCCTCTTTTAGCGGTAGCGGCGTCTCTGAGAGCCGCTCATCATGTCCCATGCCGAATTGCGACTGGAGGTCGCATGGCCGGACGAGAAGGAGGAGAAGGGCCGGAGGGGTGGAGGCCGACGTGAATGGAGAGGGGGTGGAGCGACGGTGGGGGGAGGGGCGGCGATGCTGGGTGAGGCCAGCGGTGCTAGCGGCAAAGGAGGGGAAGCGGGCGAAGGCCGAACGGTGCTGAGGGAGGAGGGGAGGCGGGGCGGTAGGGGCGGAGAAGGTGGGAAGGGGTTGGGGGTGGCGGCTAGGGTTTTGTGGAGTAGGGTTAGGGTTTTATGGAGAGGGATGGCGGCTAGGGTTTGGTGGAGAGAGAGGTGGTGGCTCTGATACCAAATAGAATTTAGTAGAATATTTGACTTGTTTATTATTGAGGTGGAGCTACAAATATATAGGAGAGGCTAACCCCTCTCCCTATTATTCTACCCGATGTGGGACTAAAAGCCCATTAATACTCTCAATAGATATCATAGTTAAGATGGTTGTTACAAGTCCTGAACATCGCTATATAGAGAGCTACAAGATAAATAACTATCGAGGAATTGCTACAATATAATCAACGTACAATATTTACATATAGAATGAATTAATAAAATAATGAGTATCCATTTGAACGTAATAGAAAGAACAATGTTGGATATCCCTCGTGTTCATACAGAGAGCTACGAGCGCCATTTGAGGAATCATAACATGTCATAACATGGGGAGTATTAGGGTGGCAGCATATCAACGGTATATCGCCGGTGTGCTTAAAATTACCAAAAATGTCAAGCAACTTTTGTGAGCACATTGGTGCTCACTACAGTATACTAGGTGTATATCATCGTCATACCGTCAAGACAAAATTGCTTCAGTTTTGGGTACGGTTCAAATTTAAATAGACTTCCTACGATCCAGATAGCTCCATGAATTATGTAAAGTTAAGATAGGGTATTTAATAACCTCTACCAGACTTATTGATCGGTGGTTGATTATTTTAAGTCTATTGATTGCTTTGAGCTAGGACTTTTCTATGCTTTTGCTAGAGAGGTCATTAAAGGAGTCATTAAGCGAGAAGGAGATAACTCATCAAAATCTTACAAGGAGAGGGTTACTCTTTCGGTTTGCGGTCGTAATTATTTTGTTAGTTTTTGTAATATTATCTTATTTGATTTAATAAAATATTCCTCCTCTTGTCCGTGGAGTTGGTCGAGCTTGGCCGAACTATGTTAAAGTTTGTATGTTCTTGGTTTGCTATTATTTTTTGTTATTTGTGTTTTATTAATTTCCCGACATTATTAAGAATATTGTCGTGTTCGTTTTCGCATGGCACAACAACAATAGGTATTAGAGCTAAGAAAACCGTCGGAATTTCAAACATTTTGATCCATGTCAACGATATGTGACGACATTGATTCACTCTCTATTTTCCTAGATTAATACTCTTAAAATCATACTCTTAAAATCGTTGGTTCATTGTGGTCCGAGGAATTTTCGAAAATTCGAGATACAAGTAACAAAGTTAATAACACCAAATTCAGGGTGGAAAAGTTTATAGTAAAGGGAACCTCTTGTTGTGGCAGAGAAGGGTTAATCCAAGTGTAAAAGAGGCTCTTTAAAGTCGTTGCGGGGAAGGATAAGGTCTTAGGAAATAACAAATAATTCATGGGATGAGTAAAGGCTCTAATTGTGAAAAAAGGGACTCTTTAAAGTCAATGCGGGAAAGGATAAAAAGCCTTTGAAAATGACGAATAATTTATGGAATAATATAGATCAGAGGGCACATAACATGATTAAGAATTGTTTGGTAGATGAGATCATGTATAGTGCCATGGATGAAACTTTTGGGACCAATTTATGGTGAAACTCGAGAGCTTGTATATGACAAAATCATTGTCTCACAAGTATCTCAAGAAGAAACTCTACAGTCTACGTATAATGAAGGGACTCAAACTTTTAGTCATCTGAACAGCTTTAATAAGATTATTAGCGATCTTATGTGTCTCGAAGTAAAGTTAGAGGAAGACATGGCACTTTTACTCCTTTTTTGCTTCCAAGATCGTATGATCATCTAGTGACAATAATTCTCCATGGGAAAGAGACTCTCGAGATGAAAGAGGTAATAGTACTCATCTTAATAATGAGATTATAAAGAGGTCAAATCCTATCGATGAGTCGTCCAGGTTGACCTCTAGTTAAAGAGGAAGGTCCAAGAGTAAAAGAGGGAAGTTCAAATCATTCACATAAGAGAACGACACTTGTTTGTTCTGCAAACAATCGTGACACATAAAAATCAATGCCTAAAGTATAAGGCAGTGCCTAGAGAAGAAAGGAAAAGATACCAATTCAAGCGGTCATGGTCAAGCCGGTGTTGCATAGAAAGTCGAGGAACTATGTGAAGGGCTCACAGTACATTGCATTTTAAGAAAATTTATATGAGGCTTGGATTCTTGTTTTTGGGTGCTCTAATCAAATATGTCCGAATAGGGAGTGGTTTTGATAAGCAGTTCATTGGTGGTAGTGTTCTAATGTGGAACAATACGTCTTGCAAGATTGTTGCGTAGGGTACATCAAGATAAAGATGTTCAATATGGGGTGGTGTGGACACTCATGAATGTGACACACATTCCGATTTTGAAAAAGAACCTCAATTCCCTGGACGTGTTGGATGCGGCAGGTTGCAAGTTCGTTGGCCAAGCCAGTCCCTAAAATAGTTAAGGGCAGCGTGGAAGGGGCAGAATTTATCGTCTAACTTGCTCAATTGGACGGTAGCATGGTCATTGGTGGTAATACCATTAGTGAAGAGGGGGTGGTGGTTACCGCAAAGCTACGACATTTACGTCTATATCACATGAGCGAAAGGGATTTACGTGAGATGCAGAAAGGGGGGAGTTACTAAAGGGCCTCAAGGAGCACAAGTTAGAATTTTGCAAGTTTTACACGATGGACAAGCAACATATGGTTGGCTTCAAACAAGCAACCCACAAGACTGAAGGAGTCCTCGACTATATCCAAGGCCATTGCTGGTTCGATCGAAAGAAGGTGTCGAGTACAAGTATTAAGAGTTTGATAGATTCCGAGAGTAGAAACAATCGTAGAAAAGCAGAGGGGAGAACAATAAATATTTGTGGACAAACAATAGTAGAAAGTAAACCTCCACTGAATTTCAGGATTACTGCAGAAAGCGACACATATAGAGGCAATAGACAGTTCTAGGATGTCCAAAGAAGAAAGGGGTAGCAGAGCTCATGAACATGAAACTATGGTGGTAAGATTCTCTAATGTGATTCAATAGAGCACTTCCCTTGCCCTGTGAGTAGGTTGATCTTAACAGAATTACACTAATTTTGTGTTCTTTGTTTGCTATTGCTTTGGTTATTTTTGCTTTGTTAATTACTCGTTCATTAAGGGTACCATCGTGTTCACTTCCGTGTGTGCTCAACAACAAACAAATGGGTAGAAGACCACAGGAGGAAGTGAAATTCATTCTTATTGTAAAAGATGACAATTGACATAATAAGAAGATGCCACATCGATGCTTTTACGATTTACTTGATTTGATAGAAATGGAAGACATAAAAAATCACAAACTAAAAATTAATATATAAGGTTGACTGAAAAGAGAATATTGGCGTCGTTTGGTAACCATACCATGATTGCTTTTATGTTCTCTCCCAATCCTTTCACAGTATCTATTTCTAGACATATTGTAAATCATCAAACCATGTGCTGAAAACCAGTACCAGCACCGAATTTTACCTGGAAAAGAATCAAATTTGTCAACAATTTATCTAATATTGTTCAGTTAGTTCAATCGTTTCATTCAAGGTCATATATAAATTGTGAACTTCAGCCTTATGGGATACTGATCATAAGCTTGCCCCTTGTAGCAGCATTAAATTAATCCAAGCAACAATACATATAGTCAACCACAAAATAAGACAAATTTAAGGACACATTTAGACACACTGCAGGATACATGGTCGTGCTAAAAATAGGCGAGGCACAAGTATGTAAAAAATATCTACATTTAAAAACTTAGCTACATAGAAATCCAAATTCCTTGAAAATATCACTAATTATAGGCACAAAATTATCCTTTATATATATATATATATATATATATATATATATATATATAACAATCTAAAAGCCCATTAGATATAAATAACCCAAACTATATACATATAATATACAAACCATTATATGTATATAGTTTGGGTTATTTATATCTAATGGGCTTTTAGATTGTTATATATATATATATATATATATATTTTTTTTTGGAAAAAGGGTAAATTTTATTCCATCATCTCAATAAGGTTACAACATAAAGATACAATCCCAACTCAGGGGGACATTACTAGTACATCCGACTCAATGTTATGGAGTATGCCCACCACTGGTGTGGAAAGACCCTCATAAATGCGCCGGTTCCTCTCTCGCCAGACATGCCAAACTGACGCAGCAAGTCTCAATCGAGCACGCCTAGCCCAGCTCTGCTCCTTGCCCCTGCAATCACCAATCCACTTAAGGATTTCTCTGAAGTCCCGCTCCCTGCCAACCCCTCCCAAGTGTCTCCGGCACTGCTCTGCCATATGCTCCACGCCATATGGCACTGGAAGAACAGGTGCCCAATAGATTCAGGCTCTGTCTCACACAAAACACACTTAGGGTCAGGGACAGAAACCCCGAACCGAAGCAATCTGTCCCGAGTGAGCAACCGGCCCATCACCAGTTTGTATGCAGACAGTTGCATCTTCCTGGCGAGCCCCTTCCCCCAGACAAAGTCGTACTCCTCAATATCATCGAAGTGGGGGCAGACAAGGTCGTAGCAGCTGCTAAATCGGAACTCCCCAGCACCCTCCGAGCGGCCGGGAGGTGCCCACATCCATACATCAGACAGTGCCGTAGGAGTGATCTGCACCTGTCTGATCTCCTCAACTAACGTAGCAGTGAACCGTACTCCTCAGGCCTCCATACCCCACCACGGATGATGTGCCGACACGTCAGTCCTCTGTATGCCACGCCGTCCCTCTGGGGGGCCAGAATCTCCAGGAGAGACTGACCTGAGATCCACGGATCGAGCCAAAGATCCGTCTCCCCTCCCTCCCTCATCCTCCTCCGCAAAGCCGTCCGAAGAACAGGACGGGTCCTCAGGATATGCTTGAAAGACACAGAGAAGTTGTCAATTTCACATACCCAGAAGTTTCTGCCCCGGAGATACCGACTAGTCATCCAGGCCGACCATAGAGAATCTCCCTGAAGGAACCTCCATGCCAGCTTGATCCCCGCCGCCTCCCTGACAGAAACAAGTGATCGCAGACCCACACCTCCCTCTTCCTAGGCCGACAGAGCTGCTCCCAGGAGATGCATGTATCCCCCCATGCCAAATGAACTTGGCACAAATGCCCTCAATCTTTCTGATAGTAGCCAGAGGAACCATAATCGATTGGAGCCAGAACAGAGCAATAGCAGAAATGACTGAGCGGACCAGCTCAATACGCCCTCCAAATGATAGGCCAGCCGCCTGCCAGCCCTCAACCCTCCTCTGAGCAAAATCCACCAGACTCTGACAGTCACGATCCTTCGCGTAGTTGACGGAAAGGGGCACCCCCAGATATTTCACCGGGAGGTCCCCCTTTTCTACCCCAAGCTCCATGGCCCGCTCCTCCTTCAAAGTGCAAGAGTTGCTGAAGTAGACTTTGCTCTTGTCCCTGTTCAGCCGGAGGCCCGATAGCTGTCCGAACTCCTCCATCACTGCCGCAAGCTCCCTCATCCCTCGCATGGAAGGCCTCAACAGGACCAAAAGGTCATCTGCATAAATGAGATGAGAGACCACCGGAGAGACCCTGCTGTATATCGGTACAATCCTCTCCCGATGTACCGCGATGTCCATCAGACAAGTGAAATACTCCATCACAAGAGTGAATAGGTAGGGGGAAAGCGGGTCCCCCTGCCGAAGCCCCCTGCTGCTGCCGAAGAACCCGTAAGGGATACCCTGGATGAGGACCGAGAAAGTAGGAGAGGTGATGCACTCTCTGACTCTATCCACCCAAGTCTCGGAGAAGCCCATCGCACCCATCAAATGACAGAGGAAGTCCCTGTTGACGGTGTCGTAGGCTTTCCTCAGGTCGAGCTTCACACACGCCTTCATACCTCCTGGCTTGTGGAACTCCCGAATCAGCTCATGAGCCAGCAGGCTATGCTCCGCAATAGACCGCCCCTTAATGAAGGCCGCCTGATTCCGAGACACCAGACCCTGCATAGCATCCTCCATCCTCCTGCACATAAGATGAGTAATTATTTTATACAAATATTACAGCAAGCAATCGGTCGAAAGTCAGCAAGAGATGTCGCCCCCTCCTTCTTGGGCACTAGCGTCAGGAAGGTGTGGTTCAGCTCCTTCAGGAGCTTGCCCGTATCAAAGAACTCCTGAACAGCCGCAAGGACCGGGGCCTTAAGGGAATTCCAATGGCGTTTGTAAAAACCACTGGAGAACCCATCCGGCCCAGGAGCCTTGGAAGCATCAGCCTGCATCACAATCGTCTCCACCTCCGCCATCCGGATAGGGGCCATAAGAAGACTATTGCCGTACTCCGTAATCAACGTCTTCGTAATCAGCTGCGGGAAGACCGATGGATAATCCGTCTGATGATAGAGCTCAGAATAGAACTGGACAGCCTCCTCCTGGATAGCAACCTGGTCAGTCACAAGGCGCCCGTCTCTGCCAATCAGTCTCTGGATACGGTTCCGGTGCTGCCGCGCCCGGATAACATCGTAGAAGAATTTGGTGCAACGATCCCCATCCTTGAGCCAGGAGCATTTGGCCCGTTGGGCCGCACTAATCTCCTGCTGAAGCCTCAAGGTGTTGACCTCTGCAGCCAGGCTCTTCTCTCTAGCCGCCAGCTCCCCACTCATCATGTCGCCCTGAAGCTCTGCCTGCAGGTCTCTCAACTCCTCCTCCTTCTCCTGTAGGGAGGTCCGGGGAAGTGCCCTCACCCAGTCTCAGATGGCGTTTGGCGTTTTTCAGCCTGTGGACCATACAAAACTGGGCAGTGCCGACCGTCTCCTGGCCAAGTCCTCCCACCACAGTCTCCTCATAGCCAGCCGAAAGGAACCAACTGTTGTCATACCGGAAAGGTCGGGCTCTCCTTCTGGGACTCTCCACGAAGCGCACCAGGATCGGCGAGTCGCTGGTCCCCGCAGGGCCCCTCAGCCACAGAAGAGGGGAAAAGGCGAAACCAATCACTGTTCCCCAAAGCCCGATCCAGCTGGCATGCCACCCTGCTCACCTCCGCCTTGTTGTGCCAAGTCCAAATGTGTCCTATCCTCTCCAGGTCCCTGAGCCCAGACTGAAGAAGGCAAGACTGAAAATCAGAGAGAATCTGGTCCGGTACCCCTCCCCCCCAGCTTCTCTCCCCGGTATAGCGTAGCATTGAAGTCTCCCATAATAAGAAGGGGGAGGTGCCGATGCCTCGCTAATGAACTCAGTCTGATGATGTCCTGCCACAAGATCTCACGACGCCTCCTGTCATTGTGCCCATAGACGGCACCCAGTAGGAAGTGGAACCCCCCCTTGTTGGTGAAGGAGATAGCCACCAGTTGGTCAGACATGAAGACCTCCTCACCCTCCCAACTAGTTCCCTTCCATCTGACCCAGATCCTCGCCATATCACAGAGACCAAGGTTGTGAAGCTGGACCCAGTCCGTAGGGGTTCTACGGGACAGCGTTTTCGCCCCCCTGATCTTAGTCTCAAGTAATATCGAGATTTCACACTGTTCCTTTCTCAGCACCTCACTAATCTCCCTCCATATCCCCAGAGAACACCCCCCCCGGACATTCCAGGCAAGGGCCGACATCTAAACCACAGGTGGGGTCCCCTGAACATCCTCAGAAGGAGCACCCGGGGAGAGTGCAACCTCCATATCTCTGATACCCTCGTCTCTATCCCCCTGAAGAAGGAGGGGGTCCGTGGCCCCGTGTGGGTCCCCCTGTGGGGGAGGCTGTGCTAGTACTGCCACCCATTTAGGGTTGACCTGCCACACTCTCTCTGTCCCACCCTGTCCGCTGTCCTCACCATGTGCCTCCGTAGCCTGGCGCTTCGACTGTACACCTGAAGAGCAAGCGCGTCTTTATCTCCCTGTCGTCTGTCCTCCTGCCCCATACTCCTGGTGGTCATGGTCCTCGTCCCCACATACTCAACCAACGCCCCAGCAAGATCCTCCGTCGGGGCCCCTCACCTTCACCCGAGATGGGGGAAGAGTCTGCCTCCATATCATCCTCCATCACGCCCACCTGGTCCACAACGGGGAGTCCACTGCACCATCGGCCACCTGCACAGCCTCCTCCGGCACCACCTCAGAAGCTCCTCCACGTCTACACGCACTCGGGAGATGCCCGAAGCAGGCACATGCCGGACATCTGGGGGGGACCCACTCATACTCCACCCTCTGCATAGCAAACTGGCCAGAAGGTGTTCTGTACTTCAACTGCTCAGGCAGGTCCAATCGGGCATCAATCTCCACAAATACCCGTGCATACATCAGTCTGGATCGGAAAGTGGTGGCATCATCCGCCTTAATCGGCTTGCCAATGAGGCTGGCAAGTCGCATAAGTAGTGGGACACTCCAGAAGCGGACCGGGAACTCCGGGAAGCGAACCCACACAGGCACAGCATTAAGCACCTCCTTCTCACACCTCAAGTCGGGGGTCCATTGCTTCAGAATGATGAGGCGGCCGTCAAACGTCCATGGCCCTCCCTGGAGTATCCGAGTCACATCCTCCGCCAGCCCAAATTTCACGAAGTAGAAGCCATTTTCCTTGGAGAAGAACTCCATGCTTCCCTTCGGCCGCCAGACTCTGTCCGCATATCCTCTGATCTGCCCGTAGAAGGGCTTGCTCCCCAACACATATAGCACTAATGTGTTTTCCCAGAATGCCGTCACCTTCGCCACTTCATCGGCTGGGAAGTCGGCGCATAGCTCACCCCCAATCGTCATAGGTGCTACATACTCCATCGTAGCCGGCGTCTTGGCGACCCCCACCTTGCAAGCATCGGCCCAGGAAACCGGTCGCGGAACCGGACTCCGAGGTGGGGTCGTCGGTGGAGGTCTGGCACTCATGTTCGCAGCAGTCGCTCTTCCCCCGATAACTGGAGCAGCCGTCCCCGCCGACCCCTTCTCACGGGGCCGCCATGCAATCCTGGCTTGTCCTTCCCGATCCGTCGTGGGGTCTGACCCCTTGATGTACCCGTTCTCCTTGCTATCCCCGCCCTCCTGTCAGATCCCTGCGTATAAGCGGTGCCTCTCCTCACCTCAGAGATCTGCGGTCGTTGCCCTCCTCCTCGCCTAACTCTCCGATTCTGGACCGTAGTCCAAGCCCCCTCTTCATCCTCCAATCCCGACGATGTTCTTTGGGCTGTGAACACCATCGGGGAGCCCCCGGAGGTCACCGCCGTCGAACACCCGGCCGAACCCGTGCCCGTGCGATAGACCTCCTTCCGCAGCCCTTCCCGGCTACCCCCCCCCCCCCCCGCCTTGGGGGCTCGCCGGCCACCGCCCGCCCCCGGGGGGTGGTCGCCGGACCTCCCCGGTCGTTCCGCTGCGTGGCGGTGCCCGCGCGAACTTGGACAGAGGCTTCAGCGCCCACCGCCGGCGGCCCGCCGCCGCCGACCACCACCGGTCGGTCCCCTCCGACCGCCCCCGCCACCCCCTTCCCTTTCCCGGGGTCCGGGGGCGGTTAGCCGCCTCCACGCCGTGGACATACGATGCCCTAGCAGAGCCGGGAGCTGTAGCCGCCACCATCGAATTTTTATATTTTCTTATATATCATATATATATATATATATATATATATATATATATATATAGTTTATGGGCTTTATTGGAAAGCATAGAAATTATTGTCATTAATATTATTGTGGGCTTTATTGGAAAGCCTTTAAATATAGAAGTACATTCTAATTTAGAAAACAATCTAAAACCCACAATAATATTAATGACAATAATTTCTATGCTTTCCAATAAAGCCCATAAACTATATATATATATATATATATATATATATATATATATATATATATATAATGCGGTGCCTGTGTGGGTTCGGTTTCCTGAATTTCCGGTTCGCTTCTGGAGTGTCCCCCTTCTTATGAGACTTGCCAGCCTCATTGGCAAGCCATTTAAGGCGGACGATGCCACCGCCTTCAGGACTAGATTGATGTATGCCCGGGTATTTGTGGAGATTGACGCCAGGTTGGACCTGCCAGAGCAGTTGAAGTACCGGACCCCCACTGGCCAGATCCTGATGCAGAAGGTGGAGTATGAGTGGGTTCCCCCCAGATGCCCGGCGTGTGTCTGCTTTGGGCATCTCCCGAATGCTTGTAGGAGAGGAGGAGTTTCTGAGGTGGTGACGGAGGAGGCAGTGCAGGAGACAGGTGGTGTTGTTGGTACCCCTGTAGTTGACAAGGCGGGCTTGATGGATGATGTGATGGAGGCAGACCCTTCCCCCATCTCTGGGGAAACCGAGGAGTCTCCGACGGAGATTTTTGCCGGGGCGTTGGTTGAGTATACGGGGACGAGGACTATGACCACCAGGAGTATGGGTCAGGAGGACAGGCGACAAGGAGAGGATAACTCATTAGCACTTCAGGCATACAGTCGGTAGCGCCAGGCGACGGAGCCGCATAGGGAGGACAGCGGACAAGGTGGTCCGGAGAGAGTGTGGAAGGTCAACCCTAAATGGGTAGCGGTCCTAGCTCAGCCTCCACTCCAGGGTGATAGAGGTGAGGAGTCCAAAGATATGGAGGTTGCACTCTCCCAGGGTGCACCTTCAGAGGATGTTCAGGGGACCCCACCCGCGGTTTAGATGTCGGCCCTTGCCTGGAATGTCCGGGGGGTGTTCTCTGGGGAGATGGAGTGAGATTAGTGAGGTGCTGAGGAAGGAGAATGTGAAATCTCGATCTTACTTGAGACTAAGATCAGGGGGCGAAAACCCTGGCTCGTAGAACTCCTACGGATTGGGTCCAGCTCCACAACCTTGGTCTCTGTGATATGGCGAGAATCTGGGTTAGATGGAACGGAGCTAGTTGGGAGGGGGAGGAGGTTTTCATGACGGACCAGCTGGTGGCTATCTCCTTCACCAACAAGGGTGGATTCCGATTCTTGCTTGGTGCTGTCTATGGGCACAATGACAGGAGGCTGAGGGAGGCCTTGTGGCGGGACATCATTAGGCTGAGCATATTGGGGTTGCATCGTCATCTCCCCTTGCTTATTATGGGAGACTTCAATGCCACGCTATACAGGGGGGAGAAGCTGGGGGGACGGCCGGTACCGGACCAGATCCTATCAGACTTTCAGTCATGTCTTCTCCAGTCCGGGCTCAGGGGTCTGGAGAGGGTGGAGCACATATGGACGTGGCACAACAAGGCGGTGGTTAGCAGGGTGGCATGCCAGCTTGATCGTGCTTTGGGGAACAGTGATTGGTTCCGCCTATTCCCCTCTGCTGTGGCTGAGGGCTTCCTGCGTGGACCAGTGACCATTCGCCGATCCTGGTGCGCTTCGTGGAGGGACCTAGATGGAGAGCCCGTCCGTTCAGGTACGACAACAGTTGGTTCCTATCGTATGGTTATGAGGAGACTGTGGCGGGGGGTCTTTGTCAGGATGTGGTTGGCACTGCTCAGTTCCGTATGGTTCACAGGCTGAAGAAGACCAAACGCGCCGTCAGAGACTGGGTGAGGGCTCTCCCCCGGACCTCCTTACAGGAGAAGGAGGAGGAGCTGAGAGTCCTGCAGTCTGACCTTCAGGGTGACATGATGAGTGGGGAGATGGCGGCTAGAGAGAAGAAGTTGGCTGCAGAGGTCAACACCTTGCGACTCCAGCAGGAGATTAGTGCGGCCCAACGGGCCAAATGCTCCTGGCTCAAGGATGGGGACCGTTGCACCAAGTTCTTCTATGATGTCATTCGGGCTCGCCAGCACCGGAACTGCATCCAGAGACTTCTTGGCAGGGATGGGCGTCTTGTGACCGACCAGGTTGCTATCCAGGAGGAGGCTGTCCAGTTCTACTCTGAGCTTTATCATCAGACGGACTATCCCACTGTTTTCCCGCAGCTGACTACGAAGACGTTGATTACTGAGTATGGCAACAGTCTTATTATGGCTCCTATCCGGATGGCGGAGGTGGAGGCGATTGTGATGCAGGCTGATGCTTCCAAGTCTCCTGGGTCGGACGGCTTCTCCAGCGGCTTCTACAAGCGACATTGGGCCCTCAAGGCCCAGGTTCTAGAGGCTGTACAGGAGTTCTTTGAGACGGGCAAGCTCCTGAAGGAGCTGAACCACACTTTTCTGACGCTGGTGCCCAAGAAGGAGGGGGCGACTTCTCTTTGACTTCCGACCGATTGCTTGTTGTAATTATTTGTATAAGATAATTACTCACCTTATGTGCAGGAGGATGGAGGACGCTATGCAGGGTCTGGTTTCTTGGAATCAGGCGGCATTCATCAAGGGGCGGTCTATTGCTGAGCATAGCCTGCTGGCTCATGAGATGATTCGGGAGTTCCACAAGCCTGGAGGGATGAAGGCGTATGTGAAGCTCGACCTGAGAAAAGCCTACGACACCGTCAACAGGGACTTCCTCTGTCATTTGATGGGTGCGATGGGCTTCTCCGAGACATGGGTGGACAGAGTCAGGGAGTGCATCACCTCCCCTACATTCTCGGTTCTCATTCAGAGTGTACCATACGGGTTCTTCGGCAGCAGCAGGGGCTTCGTCAGGGGGACCCACTTTTCCTCTATCTATTCACCCTTGTAATGGAGTATTTCACCTGTTTGATGGACATCGCGGTGCATCGGGAGAGGATTGCACCGATATACAGCAGGGTCTCACCTGTGGTCTCACATCTCATATATGCGGATGATCTATTGGTATTGATGAGACCTTCCATGCGAGGGATGAGGGAGCTTGCGGGGGTGATGGAGGAGTTCGGGCGGTTTATCGGGTCTTCGGTTGAACAGGGACAAGAGCAAAGTTTACTTCAACACCACTTGCACTTTGAAGGAGGAACGGGCTCTGGAGCTTGGGGTAGAGAAGGGTGACCTCCCGGTGAAATATCTGGGGGTGTCCCTATCTGTCAATTACGCGAAGGACCGTGAATGCCAGAGTCTGGTGGACTTTGCGCAGAGGAGGGTAGAGGGCTGGCAGGCGGCTGGCCTTTCTTTTGGAGGGCGTATTGAGCTGGTACGATCGGTTATATCTGCTATTGCTCTGTTTTGGCTCCAATCTATTATGGTTCCTTTGGCTACTATCAGAAAGATTGAGGGCATATGTGCCAAGTTCATATGGCATGGTGGGATTCACGCCATCTCTTGGGAGCAGCTCTGTCGACCTAGGAAAGAGGGCGGTGTGGGTCTGCGTTCTCTAGTATCTGTCAGGGACGGCGGGGATCAAGCTGGCGTGGAGGTTCCTTCAGGGCGGTTCTCTTTGGTCGGCTTGGATGTCTAGTCGGTATCTCCGGGGTAGGAACTTCTGGGTATGTGAAATTGAAAACAACTTCTCTGTGTCTTTCAAACATATCCTGAGGAACCGTCCAGTACTTCGGAAGGCTATTCGGAGGAAGATGAGGGAGGGAGGGAAGACGGACCTATGGCTTGATCCGTGGATTGCAGGTCAGTCTCTTCTGGAGATTCTGGGTCCCCAGACGAACGGTGTGGCGTACAGAGGTCTGACTTGTAGGCACATCATCAGTGGTGGGATCTGGAGACCAGAGGAGTATCGTTTCACTGCTCAGTTAGGAGGGGAGATCAGGCAGGTACAGATCACTCCTGATGCACTGTCTGACGTCTGGGTTTGGACTCCTCCTGGCTCCACGGAGGGTGCTGGGGAGTTCAGATTTAGCAGCTGCTACGATCTTGTTCGTCCCCACTTCAATAAGATTGAGGAGTACGACTTCATTTGGGGGAAGGGCCTCGCCAGGAAGATGCAACTGTCTGCATATAAACTGGTGCTGGGCCGGATGCTTACTAGGGACAGACTGCTTCGGTTCGGGGTCCCAGTCCATGACCCTAAGTGTGTTTTGTGTGAGACAGAGAATGAATCTATAGGGCATCTTTTCTTTCAGTGCCATGTGACGTGGAGCATATGGGCAGAGCAGAGCCGGAGATACTTAGGAGGGGTGGGAAGGGAGCGTGACTTCAGAGAAATCCTTAAGTGGATTGGAGATTGCAGGGGCCAGGAGCAGAGCTGGGCCAGACGTGCTAGATTGAGGCTTGCTGCATCAGTTTGGCATGTCTGGAGGGAGAGGAACCGGCGTATTTGAGGGACTGTCCACCCCACCGGCGGGCATCCTTCATAACATTGAGTCGGATGTACTAGTAATGTCCCCCTGAGTTGGGATTGTATCTTTATGCTGTAACCTTATTGCGCTGATATTGGAATAAAATTTACCCTTTTTCCAAAAAAAAAAAATTATATATATATATATATATATATATAATATATATATATATATATATATATATATATATATAGGAATATATATAGAATATAAATATAATGGCAGCGGCATCGGGCGTTCCTGGCGACTCGGCTAGGGTTTCTCTAGCGATGCCCCCCCCGCCCCCGGCCCTCTCGAGGGAGGGATCCGGCGGAAAGGTAGGAAGGAGGGGGGGGGGTGCGGGCGACTCTCTGGGACGGGCGGAGGAGGTACGGCGACCCCCCCAGGTGGAGGGGGGGGAGGGTTGGGCGACAAGGGGAGGGGGGGGGGGGGGGGTCGGACCCCTCAGGCGGAGGCTGTCACATGGCGACCCCCCTACGCGGAGGGGGGGGGTCTGGCAGCAAGGGCAGGGGGGGTCTGACCCCCCAGGAGGCGACGGCAGTCCGGTGACCCCCCCAGGCGGAGGGGGGGGGGTCGGGCGACAAAGGCGGGGGGGGATCGGATCCCCCGGCGGAGGCGGTGGTAGGCAGGGGGACCCCAAGGGCGGGGGGGGGGGGGGGGGGGGGGGTGGGGCGGTACTCCCTGGGGAAACGTCGTCCGTATTCGAGTTCGGATCCGGAGGGGATAACTCTGGGGAGGCTGGATGGCAGACTGTGACGCGGAGACGGATGGGAGGACGGCGAGGGGCACAGGCCCAACCTTCGGGAAGGGCGGGGCCAGGGTACCATGGGAATCGACCCTCTATGGTCGGCACCATGGATACCCGACGTCGTGGGGAGCAATGGTGCGGTCTATTACGGGTTGGAGGCCTAAGGCGACGGCGGCCGAGAAGGCTAAGGGTATCGTTACGGATACCGCCAAGTCTGGCCAGGGCCCTGTGAACCCTCCGACCAGGATCCACACTGCGGAGCAGAGGCCTCGGTCTTGGAAGGAGGTTACTCCAGTGGCTGCAAAAAGCCCATGTCGATGGAGTTTGTTCCACCGATGTCGGTTGGAGGAGGGCTACGGGCGTATTTTCCCGCTGAAGAATAGCGGAGGTCTCCGAATTCTGGAAGAACACTCTGGTACTGTATGTATTAGGGAACAAGCCATTCTTTGGCCAAATTCGGGGTTATGCGGAGCGTGTTTGGAGGCCCAAAGGTAGCATAATTCTTCTCTCGGGAGAACGGGTTCTATTATGTCAAATTTGGCTTAGCGGAGGATGTGTCCAGATCCTCCAGGGAGGGCCTTGGTCCTTTATGGAGACTCATTATACTAAAGGAGTGGACGCCGAGTTGAGGTGTGAGAGGGAGGTGCTGAATGCTATTCCCATTTGGGTCAGATTCCCTGAATTCCCAGTAAAGTATTGGAGTATCCCGCTCCTCATGCGACTTGCTAGCCTGGTGGGTAAGCCGATCAAAGCAGACGAGGCCACTACTTTCCGCACTAGACTGATGTATGCTAGGGTCTTCGTGGAGATCAAAGCGGGTGCGGAGCTACCGAGTATGTTGGAGTATCAGGTTCCATCAGGGGAGTTCTGACACAGGCGGTGGAGTATGACTGGGTCCCCCCCATGTGCTCTTCCTGTGAGTGCTTTGGGCACACTACTAACGCGTGCAAATACAAGGGGCAGGAGACTGCCAGACCACAGGCAGCTCGGACGGAGACTCCTGGGAAGGAGACGACCCCTAGTCACGTGCCTGGGGAGACGGAGCCAGACAGACATATGGAGGCGGACACAGGGATGGAGGTCGATAGGAGTCAGGAGTCAGGACCACCATAGAGACAGAAGGGCACGCAGGGTGCACTGGTCCCGTTCAAGCCTCAGAGGACCATCGTTACCAGGGGGATGAGTGTGGCTGGTAGTGGTCCGATGGTGATGGAGGCCTCTCCGACGATCATGATGTACACAAGCAGGAAAAGACATGCTCCGACAACACGGGAGAATACCCCTCTGGCGAGGGAAATGGATGACCAGACTGAAGGCAATCCTGACTGGACGCTTACTCTTAGCAGGATTCAGGCCCATCTCGCTCCTTCCTCTATGAAAGACGCAGGCATTGATCAGACGGATGAGACACTTCCCTCGAGTGTCGATCCAGACGAGTTCCAGGGGGACCCTCTTCCTCTATTTAGATGTCGGTCCTAGCATGGAACATTAGGGGGGGTGTTCCATAGGACGATGGAGGGAGATTGGAGGGGTTCTGAGAAGAGAGGCGTATGACATTGCCATCCTACTGGAGACGAAGATTAGAGGGGCTGCTATGCTCTCGCGTAGGATTCCGGCAAACTGGGATCACATCCATAACTTAGATCTCTGTGATATGGCAAGGATCTGGGTTAGGTAGAACAAAGGAAGTTGGGAGAGGGTGCAGATTCTTAAATCTGAACAACTCATCGGGGTTAATTTTGTGAACAAAGGTGGGTTTCGGTTCATCCTGGGGGCTGTCTATGGACACAATGACCGGAGACTCCGGGAGGCTTTGTGGGAGGACATCGTGCATCTGGGACGTCTGGCGGACAATTTGTCTCTCCCTCTGCTCATCATGGGGGACTTCAATGCTATGCTGCTGCGCCACGAGAAGGTGGGAGGTCGTCCTGTTCCGGATTCGATTATATGACTTCCAGAGGTGTCTGCTTCTGTCAGGGATGCGGGGGCTGGAGCGCGCTGGACATATCTGGACCTGGCACAACAAGGCTACTAATAACCGGATTGCCTGTCAGTTGGATCGGGCCTTGGGCAATAGTGAGTGGTTCAGGTGCTTTCCGAACTCGGTGGCGGAAGGTCTGGCGGCGGGTACTAGCGACCATTCTCCTATCCGGGTAGGCTTCGGTGAGAGACCTACTCTGCGGACGAGGCCATTTCGGTATAACAACAGCTGGTATCTCGGCCGGATATGAGGAGGTGGTTACGGGAGAGATGCAGCACTTCCGGGAGGGCACGGCTCAGTTCCGTATGGTTCAAAAACTTAAGCAGCTCAAGCGGGTTATCAGGAGGTGGGTGGAAGAAGCTACCGCGAACTTCCCTGACAGATAAGGAAGCCGAGCTTCGGGACACTCAGGTGGCCCTCCAAGCTGACATTCTGAACGGGGAGCTGGCGGCGAAGGAGAAGCTCCTTATTGAGGAGGTAAGCATCATGCGCCAGCAGGAGGAGATAAGTGCGGCACAGCGGGCTAAATGTACCTGGCTTAAAGATGGAGACCGATGCACCAAATTCTTCTACGATGTGATCCGCACTCGCCAGCACCGGAACAGCATCCCCAGACTTCTGAATGCTGAGGGACGTCTTGTTGGGGACCCGGCGGAGATTCAAGAGGAGACAGTCAGATTCTACACGGCCCTTTATCAGCAGACAGACTACTCTAGCACGTTCCCTGCACTTGTCACGAAGAGACTGGTGTCCCGACATGGGAACAGTCTCCTTCTGGCACCTGTGAAGATGGAGGAGGTGGAGGATATTGTTATGAAGGCCAATTCCAACAAAGCTCCCGGGCCTGATGGCTTCTCTTCAGGGTTCTTTAAGCGACACTGGGGAGTGCCTAAGACCCATGTTCTGGCGACGGTCCAGGAATTTTTGTGGAGGGCAGGCTTCTGAAGGAGATGAACCACACTTTCTTGATGCTGGTTCCTAAAAAGGAGGGAGCCACCTCACTTGCGGATTTCCGGCCCATTACTTGCTGTAATTTTCTTTACAAAATTATCACCCATCTTATGTGCAGGCGTATGGAGGGGATTATGCAGGGATTGGTGTCCCAGAATCAAGCAGCGTTCATTAAGGGCCGGTCGATAGCGGAGCACAGCCTGCTAGCTCATGAGATGGTGAGGGAGTTCAGCAAACCGGGGGGGATGAAGGCTTGTGTGAAGCTTGATCTCAGGAAAGCGTATGATACGGTCAACAGGGACTTCCTGTGTCACTTGATGCTTGCCATGGGATTCGACGAGAGGTGGGTTGCGAGGGTGAGAGAGTGCATTTGCTCCCCTACTTTTTCAGTTCTCATCCAGGGCACGCCGCATGGCTACTTCAGTAGCAACAGGGGGTTAAGGCAGGGTGACCCCCTCTCCCCGTATCTTTTTACGTTGGTGATGGAGTACTTTACCTGCATGATGGATATGGCAGTGCATAGGAAGAGGATCGTTCCCCTTTTCCGGTTGGTGCGCCGGTTGTATCCCACTTGATCTATGCTGACGACTTATTGGTGCTTCTCCAGCCTTCCATGAGGGGAATGAGAGCGCTCTCTGACATTATGGAGGAGTTCGGACGGCTCTCTGGGCTCCAGTTAAACAGGGAGAAGAGCAGAGTGTACTTTAGCTCCCGGTGTACACAGCAGGAGGAGAGAGCCTTCGCCTTAGGTGTGGACAGAGGCGAGCTCCCAGTGAAATACCTGGGGGTTCCGCTGACGGTCAACTATGCCAGAGAGCAGGATTGTCACAGCTTGGTGGACTTTGCTCAGAGGAGGGTGGAAGGCTGGCAAGCTGCGGGTCTATCTTTCGGCGGCCGAATAGAGTTGGTGCGTTCGGTTATTGCAGGCATCACGATGTTCTGGTTCCAGTCTATTCAGATCCCCACGGCCACCATTCGTAAAGTGGAGGCCATCTGTGCTGACTTTATCTGGAGGGGAGGGATGCATGCGATATCCTGGAACCAGTTATGTCGGCCTCGGGAGGAAGGAGGAGTAGGGTTGAGGCCTCTCCGCACGGTCAGGAAGGCAGCTTGTGTGAAGATGGCCTGGAGATTCATCAAGGGGAGATCGCTATGGTCAGATTGGATGGCGAACAGATACCTGAGGAGGACCAACTTCTGGACTTGCAGGATAGACAATAATTTCTCGGTCACGTTCAAGGCCATCCTTAGGTGTAGATCGGTGCTTCAGACCGCTATCTGTAGGCACATGAAGGATGGGACGACTACTGACCTCTGGCTGGACCCTTGGTTAGGCTCCAGATCCCTGCTCGACCTTCTGGGGGGCAGCTGGATAGAGAAGCGGGCAGGGGGCTCACTTGTAGTCGGATCATCAGAGATGGAGTTTGGAGGCCAGAGGGATATACTTATACTGCTCCGCTAGCCGAGGAGATTCGCCTTATTAATATCGACGCTAGCCAGGGGGGGATACATGGAGCTAGGTCGGCCCAGGTACGGGGGGCGGGTCAGGTCTATTCTGTTTTCGTAGTTGCTACGATTTGGTTCGGACCCATCATGACCAGGCTGAGGAGGTGGACTTCATTTGGGGCAAGGGCGTTGCACGAAAAATGCAACTATGTGCATATCGTTCTCCGGGGTCGACTGATGACGAGAGATAGACTCCTCCGGTTTGGGATGCAGATCACGGATGCCAAATGTGTGCTATGTAATGAGGAAGATGAATCTATGGGACCTCTTCTTTGGTTGTCCGGTGTCCTGGCACATTTGGACTGAGCAGTGCGCACAGTTGAGAGGAGGAGTTGGGGTGGACCGAGACATCCGAAGCATTCTCAGCTGGATCCGAGATCACAGAGGCCGGGATCCGGGGTGGGCTAGAAGAGCCAGAGTTCGTCTTGCTGCGGCTGTTTGGCACATCTGGAAGGAGCGGAACAGACGTATCTTTGAGGGCTTGAGTACCCCCCATTGGAATTCTACATAATTTAGAATTCGATGTATCTGTAATGGCCCCATAATATTACTATTTGGGGCATGGAGAGTTGTGATGTTGTACTTTAATACCTTTTCCGCTAATTGCGAGGAATAAATTCACCCTTATTCCAAAAAATATATATATTGGAATAAGGTAAATTTTATTTCACGCAAATCACAGTAAAGGTATTACAATACATATTCTCACATCTCTCCCTCCCCAGTTAAGGGGCCATTACAGATACATTGAATTCTATATTATGAAAAATTCCTACAGGCGGAGTAGCCAACCCCTCAAAGATACGCCTGTTACGCTCCCTCCAGACATGCCAAACAGATGATGCAAGTCGAACTCTAGCAATATTGGCCCAACCAGAGTCCATGCCTCGACGATCTCTGATCCAGCTGAGGATCTCCCGTATATCTCTAGCACTGCCAACTCCGCCCATCGATCGCATGCACTGTTCAAACCAGATGTGCCAAGTCATCGGACACTCAAAGAATAGGTGGCCCAAAGATTCGGCCTCACCTGAACAGAGTACGCACTTCGGGTCTGGAATCTGCAACCCAAACCTGAGAAGTTTGTCCCTCGTCATCAACCTGCCTAGAAGGAATCTGTATGAGCAAAGCTGCATTTTGCGAGCAATCTCCTTTGCCCAGATAAAGTCATATTCCGCAATCTTGCCATGTGGAGTCCGAACCAGATTGTAGCAACTTTTAAAATTGAATATCCCTGACCCTCCATCCGAACCAGGGTCAACCCATCTCTAGGAATCAGCAGGCTGGCTAGTATCAATAGTGATCTGACGAATCGTCTCTCCAAAGTGAGCAGTGAATGGATACTCCTCAGGCCTCCAGATCCCATCCCTGATGATCCGACTACATTTCACCCCCCTGCTCGCCTCTCTGTCCATCTGTGCACCCAAGATCTCCAGAAGGAAACATTACCCATCCACGGGTCGAGCCAGAGATCAGTGTTCGCCCTATCCTTCATAATCCTGCAAATAGCGGACGGTAGAACCGGTCTGCACCTAAGGATAACCTTAAATGAGACCGAAAAATTGTTATCAATCATGCAAGTCCAGAAGTTCGTCCGCCGCAAATATCTGCTAGCCAGCCACTCTGCCCAAAGCGAACCTCCCTTGATGAACTGCCACGCCATCCTCATCCCAGATGCCTCCCTAACCGTCCGAAGAGGTCGCAACCCCACTCCTTCCTCCCAGGTCCGACAGAGTTGTTCCCAAGCAATCACATACATACCTCCTCTCCAGATGAAATTAGCATATATGGTCTCCACCTTCCTTATGGTAGCTACCGGAATCTGGATCGACTGCAACCAGAACATAGCGATGCCAGAAATAACAGACCTCACCAGCTCAATACGGCCACCAAAAGGCAGTCCAGCTGCCTGCCAGCCTTCCACTTTTTTGGACAAAAGCCACCAGGCTGTGACAAACCTGATCCCTAGCATAATTGACCGTCAACGGAACCCCCAGATACTTCACCGGTAACTCTCCTTTCTCCACTCCCAGAGCAAGGGCCCTTTCCTCCTTGAGGGTGCACTGAGAGCTGAAATAAACCCTGCTCTTCTTCTTATTCAGCTAAAGACCGGACAACCTCCCAAACTCCTCCATAATATCTGAAAGCGCCCTCATCCCCCTCATAGATGGATGCAAGGATACCAAGAGGTCGTCAGCATAGATCAAGTGTGACACCACCGGCTTGACCAGCCTGAAGAGAGGGACAATCTTCCTACGATGCACAGCCAGATCCATCATGCAAGTAAAGTACTCCATCACCAGAGTGAACAGGTACGGGAAAAGAGGATCCCCCTGCCGTAGTCCCCTGTTGCTTTTGAAGCATCTATATGGAGTACCTTGTATGAGGACTGAAAATGTGGAGGAGCATATGCACTCCCTCACCCTCGCCACCCATCCTCATCAAACCCCATAGCAAGCATAAAATGGCAAAGAAAGTCCCTGTTGACCGTGTCATAAGCTTTCCGCAAATCTAGCTTCACACAGGCCTTCATTCCCCCCGGCTTGTTAAAATCTCTCACCATCTCATGTGCAAGAAGACTGTGCTCAGCAATCGAGCGCCCCTTGATGAAAGCCGCTTGATTCCGAGATACCAAGCCCTGCATAATCCCCTCCATACGACGACACATGAGGTGAGTAATTATCTTGTATAGATAATTACAACACGCAATAGGCCTGAAGTCGGCGAGGGATGTCGCGCCCTCCTTTTTCGGAACCAAGGTCAAGAATGTGTGATTCAGCTCCTTCAACAACTTCACTTCCAAGAAAAACTCCTGCACCACCTCCAGTACGGAGAACTTTATCTCACCGCAGTGTCGTCTAAAGAACCCACAAGAGAAGCCGTCAGGCCCCGAAGCCTTATTAGGATTTGCCTTCATCACAATAGCCTCCACCTCCTCCAATCTCAAAGGAGCCAACAGCAAGTTATTCCCATTGAGCGCCTGCGCCTTTCTACACTAGGCGCGCACTTTTTTAAGGTGGTGCGCTTGGCTTGTTCCTAGGCGATGTCCATGCGCCTTGCGCCTAGGCGCACTTTTTAATTCAATGGGTTTGTGGGGGAGAAGATGATGGAGGCTACGATTTTGGTTGAAGTTAGGATTTTGGTAGAGGCAAAAGAGCTAGTTCAAGGATAAACAGGGCTCGTTAATAATGGACTTAATTAATTTTGGTAAAAGTGAGTAAACATATAGGAGATGTGCCTCATTTCCTAGAAGTTTCCAATGTGGGAGTGAAATTAAGGCTATTAAATAACAAGGTAAACTAGATACAAAAAGAGTTCTCTCCTACAATCATCATCCAAGAATTCTTCCATCAAGATGGGGTAAGATATGGAGCATAAGAATGCTCATAAAAGAATTGACAGTGTTTATGAGTGTCGAGTCACTGTCGACCTTACATCAACTATCTATGTTGATGCCAAATTCTTAATGAGGTAGCTATAAGCATGAGAGAGCCATGACAGAGAACCTAGATGGCCACTTGGCGAGTAGATCGACATACCTTCTGCCTATGCAGTTTAAGCTGACGTACCCTCCAAGTTCCTGAATCCATAAAGAGTTGAATTGCTTAGCCTGTGAAATATTTTGGAAATTTTCCTAGCTAGGAACTTAGATCTAATCTTGTCGAACAACAAGCTTCATGGAATTTGGATCACATATTCGAATATTCTCTCTTCTCTTTCAACTCTGCATTTATTTCAAAGCCTACACTGTTAGAATGACAAATTTCTAATAGATATTCTAGAAGTTTTCTTTCCCTAAGAATTCTCTTTCCTCCAATAAAAAGAAGCCGAGTAGTTTTTCATAGAGTCATAGTACAATGCATCCAATAACTTCAATGAACACATGCTTCTTGAAAGCTTCTGAGATATGACATATTCCTATTGTCATCAGAGTCCGTAGTCCAATTTTGCTTAGTTCACATCCTAAATCTTGTCCGAATTATATGGCATTGGCTTTAATAATGCTTATTCAACAGCCATGCCTATTTACTGTCCAACAAACTTCTGTCTTATGGCTTCTTCAAATATATTTTTTATTGCTCAATGTTATCAGTCAGCTTTTCTTAGGACTCAAATGCTTCTCTAATGCTTCGACACAGTTCAGGTTGCTTCTCCTTTGAGGCCTTTTCCTCAACTCAGCATGTACATCTTAGTTGATGCTCCTTCACCGATGTTTAATTACTGCAAGTCTGCAATTCATACACCACATAGACAAATTCATCATTTAGTTCCTCCTAGTTTTACCGTAAAAGCAGTTACATAAACTGTATATACTTTTGTTTGTTCGGATCCTGTTCATTGGAATTGTCGAACATTTCTCACATCTCAATATTGATCTGTCTCTGATAACATATTATGTGTGATTGATCCACATAGGTTTAGAAAAAGATGACTACTATATCCATAAAGATTGTATAGCTTACACTTAACTGTAAATAATCTGGTAATGCAGTTCAAAGGAAGGTCATATCTGACTGTAATTCAAATAAGCAAATTTATCAAGGCATCAAGATCCATTCAAAAGGAGGTTAAACTCATCATCATCATCCAAGCCTTCTCCCATCAGAATGGGGTTGGCTATGGAGCCTAAGAAAGCTACATAAAAGAAAGTGTTATCTGACCAGCTGTCGACGTGACGTCAAACCTCTATTTCAGTTCCAAATTCCTAGCCCAGGTACATGTGAACATGAGAGGACCATGCCATAAAACATAGAAGGCCAGAAGGCCAGTTGACAAGTAGTTTTGATTACCTTTTTCTTTGTAGTTAAGCTCATGCAACCATGGATCACCCTACAATTCCCCTAGACTATAAAGACTCTAGATGAAGAGGTAAGAGGATACAATTTGACATAGGGAATCAAATTCATCTATATAACACATTAAGCCAAATAGCAAAAATGATATCAAGTTTCACATATTTATTAAAGTTCAGAAAAACTAAATAAATTAGTGGTTATGATAAGTACCAAGGGACGTATAGGCATGATATAAAATAGGTTATAGGTAACACCAGTGCTTATAAATGACAATTGTCACTGACAATGTTGATTAGAACTTATAGTTGTCAGTACTTCCAAATATGATGCCTCTTGGGGATTGTTGCTATTCAACTTATGAGTACCTGGACCCTCCATACGAATAGTTGAGTTTTCATTGATGATGTTAAGAAATCTTGTTTGAGTTTATTCTTTCTCATCTCTAATATAGACTTTGTAAAACTCTAAAGTAGGTATATGGAACAAAAGTTAAAAGTCTTAGAATACTAAATTGAAATGGGGACTTTGAAACGAATTAAGTACAAGTCTATGTTTCAACAAGAACCACCGTTTAACACACAGTCATCTAAGTCTTTTCCAATAAAAACATACAGCCTGATAAAATAGAAATAATCAGTGCATAAATATGTATCACCTGAAACATTTCCAATCGAGGCAATAGATTCCACAAATACATCCAAACATGGGAATGGTGATCTTCCTGAAAGGTATGAGCTTGGAAAATCATTTTCACAAGTACGGAATGGAACATCTCGTGGGGCATTTGGATTATGTTCATGAATCTGATTCAAGATGAAATAGTGAATCAATGGTGTCAAATGTATCAGACAAAGTTGTAAAAGTATATTGAAATTCGATGCATCTTTAGGAAGTGCCTTAAAAAAGCTAATAGTCTGTCTAGTCACAGACTGATGCAAGATTTGGAGACCAGTAGGTTAGCAGAAAATCTGACAATTGAAAATCAAGCTAGTCATTCACCTTTTGACCAGGATCCAAAACATGAAATAACGACATCCCAGTTCTAGTTGGAAAACTCACTGCCTTGCTTGGATACCTAAATTAAAACAGCCTACTGTACTTTCTTTTCAATTCATTGTATTGGAGTGTCCGGATTGTTCCCCAAGTAAGAGCAGAGTAGAGAGATTTTTTCTATAATTTCAGAAAATTTTGATTGAAGTATGACTTGAATTAGTGCATCTATTATGGAAAAGGAAACTATGGTATAAAATTCCACTTTTGTCAACTTCACAACCACATCTAACCAAAAATCACTGTGGTGTGCTTTTAAAGTGGGTTCAGGGTTCGGCTTACTCCAACCAAATGCTAAAAGTAGTTGAAGTGTGAAAAAAATTACTTAAAAACTTCATGCCGCCTCCACCAAACTAAATACACCCACTTATTGAAACTAATTGACTTGGCGGTGCAACTAATCTGGAATGTAATACTATTTTTTTCCTCCGCAGTTGAAAACTCAACTAGAACAGCAACAAGGATATTGCAGGTTCAACCATTAAGGCATAATATTCATATATCATACTAACAGGAACAATTAGCTATATCACTATGTATGCTAATCACTCTCGAGTAAGAAAACATGAGTGCAGTGTACTTTGAGAACAATCAAATAAAAAAATTAAATTGAGTATGAAAAATCACTTAGCACTCCATCTGTCAATTCTATGCTAGGGATGTATCAAGTTACTATCAAATTGAACAACTCATGGACTTTTACATGGAATCGTTGTATGACACAGTATCCGATGTGCAAACTTCCCTTATTGATCTACCTTGAGCTAGAGGAAAACTTTTAGATACTTCTTTTATGTATATACTAGTTTAATAAATTATATTTAACATATCCAAAAACCACAATAGACGGAACAAAAGAAAATTGCAACAGCATGTGTAGATAAATTTGTCCTTTGGGATAATCATGCCAATGCAACCCCTATATAGTTTTTTGAAAGTCCTTAGTCAAATTGGTGTGCAATATTGAAATGATGCTTTATTGTGGGATTCATATCTTATGATATGGTACAATACAATCTATAAACGATAAGATTTCTTGAACGAATGAGAAGGACAATCTTAAGATACACTTCATATAGAAGATGACACCCGATATGATGTATCATCCGGTAAGAGAATTATATGGCAAACATTAACTTAAAAGGGTTTAAGACAACTTTTAACTGGTTCAAAAATTGGCGTTTTATAGATATGTATCATCCGTAAGAGAATTATATGGTTAACATGAACTTGAAAGGGATGAACACAACTTTTATGCGGTTTAAAAATTGGCATTTTATAACCTTTGAAAACTTGCCCCAAACATTAAACCTTTTAAAATATGCCATAAATTTTTCGTTCAACCTCCTCTGTCGAATGAACTTTTTGGAGGAACGTATCTTTTTGTCCTCTTCCACCATCTCCAACAACATCTAACATCATATATGGATCTAGCATAGACTTCAACAACTTTGGCAAACAATTTAGCTTAAAAGATGAATGTCCTTTATTTGTTTTTTTTATTTCTGTTTTGGATTTTATTTAACCTTCTTAAAGATTTATTTTATTTTTCTTAGAGCATTTTTCTATCTTTGTTTTCTACTATATTTGCAAGTTATATATGCTCATAAACTAGAACATCATAAAACATTAGGTAATTATCCGGAAACCCTGATGTTTGACCACTTATGACCCACCCCCACCCCACCCCACTCCCGACGTTATTTTTTAATCATGGACCCCCGTACTGTTACCAAAGACTCAAAAGTCTCAAGTTTGCCTACGTGGAATATTTTTTTGTTGGAGGACAATGTCTTCTTAACAATATGAACATGGGTGAGTTTCTTCTCCATGAACTCATTCACTTGCTTGAACCCAAATTTTCCAAATTTTGGTTTAAACCAAACACCTATCAAAGCTCTTCTTCTCTAAATTTCCAACTCGAATAGATCATCTTTTAAGACTTCATCGTAGGTATGTTATTTTGATGTGCCCCAAACAATCAAATTGTGAACCTAAATTCTCAAATTCTATACAAACCCTAAATTCCTAAGTAAACCTTAAAAAGATGAAAAAAATTGTTGTATCCAAATATTTATGTAATTTGAATAGAGGGTTATTAGCCCGAATTTGAGCTTTGAATCGTGAAATATTTCATCTTCTCCTTCAAACTTCAGCTTTTGATCAATCAATTGTCCAAACTTGAGCTTTGAATCTTCCAAATTCGAAATACAATGTTTAAATAAAAAGAGAAATCTAGTTAAAATAGATAAATATTACGGCATAACACATCAAATTCCACAAATAACAAAGTTTGGATGAGGATTTAGGATTTAGTAACCTGAATTTGTGCATGAAAATGAAAGTCTACAATGGTCAAACAGATAAAAGAAGGGCATTTTCTTCCGCGAGTATAAAATTACTCCATGTAGACATAACTTAAGACTTTTGAGTTTGAGAAGACGGAAGGGGGCACCATGATGAAAATATAACGTTAGCAAGGTTTAATGATATGTGGGCAAACCTGGGGGGGAGGGTTCTAGATATTACCTTAAAAATTATTTGAATGTCAACACATTGATTCCTAATTGTCAGGAATTATCAATGCAATGATGCTATACCCATAAACTCTATTGTTAATCTCAGAGGATATATACACGATACATAGTGTACCATATACTATTAGATGGCATCTTCTAATATGTATAATGGATATGCTTCTGCAGAGTGTCCTGAAAGGGTATAATGGCACAGTGATGGTCTATGGTCAAACAGGTACTGGAAAAACATTTACTGTCGGTCAACTTGGAAAAGAAGATACCATCAGAACGTGGTATCATGGTTAGAGCTTTGGAGGATATTCTTTCTGATGTCTCTCTTGGATTGGACAGTGTTCGAGTTACTTACTTGCAGGTATATGAATTCAATCCTATTAGTTCCACACTTTAATTGTTGGTTCTGAATCATAGTAGGTGTTGGCAGGGGCAGACCAACCCTAGGCTAAGGGGGGCGGCTGCTCCCCCAAGTTTTCGGTTTACTGGGTATATGTAATATGTATATAGGCTTTGATCATCTTATATAAAACTTCCGTGTCCTAAAACATAAGAATTACTTTTTTCAATTGGTTAAGTAGGGAGCATTATTAAGAGGTCTGGAGTTGAAAGCTTGTTATCCACATTATTTTATTCATTTGTTTATAAATTCTTCATAACACCTATCCAAAGTTTAAAGTTAATGTATACCCCCGCCGCCAGGACCTCCCATTGTTTATAAATTTTTCAATTGGTTAAGTAGGGAGCAGTTTTTGGGTTATTGCTGAATTTACGGTCTCTCCTATTACCTGGTTTAGAGCCATGTTAATATTTGTGAAATAAAATAATTTGAAAGAACTACATGCATACTAAAGATATACAACAT
Source organism: Iris pallida (assembly GCA_029216955.1). NCBI lineage: Eukaryota > Viridiplantae > Streptophyta > Magnoliopsida > Asparagales > Iridaceae > Iris > Iris pallida. The sequence goes on from JANAVB010031618.1 coordinate 1,433,667, forward strand.
CCTCATCTGATTTTTGGATTTCTGATCGACAAACCTCCAATTTTCACCATAAAGGTCCTTTTGTGTCTTAGAATGTAAAAAAATGACAGAGATATAAAGCTTTTCCTGTTTCCTTCTAATCAAAAAATAAACTCACATTTCAATTTACCCTCCACCACACACTACACTAGTGCCATGTATGTCCTCCTCCTCCTATGTAATCACTAATTAATATCTCAATCATTGAACTTCACTTTAGTAATGTGGTTCTCTAAAAGTAATCAAGAAAATGGGCAATCTGACGGGCCTAAAAGGTTTAAAACATGCAACTGAAGGAGCTTTTCTTTGGTTTTTTGTCTAAAGTATGGGATGATCGAGGTTTCATGCTGCACCCGCTGACAAATGAATTTTTATCTGAACTTTAAAAAATTTCCTTGAAACTCGATATGGATCATTTAGGTATTTCATATGGGAAAAAATGTAGCATACATTTATGTATCGCCTAATAGAATACGCATACCTATATTTTTGTTTTTTCTCTCTCAATGTTTTACCTCTTCTATTTTCCTTTAGGTGTTTCATTGACCACTTTCCTAGTATGGACTTTATGGCATTCAATGGATAAATTTATGGATGTTAAAAACGTATAATGGTTGTCCACCATGTACACGATACATATACAAAGGGTATATACACGATACATATTGTACCATACTATACAAAGGGTTTGCAGATATGGATCATTTAGGTATTTCAGATGGAAAAAAAATGTAGCATACATTTATGCATCGCCTAATAGAATGCGCATACCTACATTTTTTGTGCTTTTCTCCCTCAATGTTTTACCTCTTCTATTTTCCTTAGGTGTTTCATTGACCACTTTCCTAGTATGGACTTATGGCGTTCTATGGATAAATTTATGGATGTTAAAAACATATAATGGTTGTCTAACTTGTGTTATTTATGTTGTCGAATTATTATGATCATCACTTAGATGTTATTGTTAATTTTTATTGTTACTTAATGTATTCAGTTTATGTTTATTTGTATTATATTAATTGCCAATCTATTTGCTAATGGATAATGTATCTTAGGACACAAGATAAGTTAATAAAGCAAAGCAGTACATGAACATTGCGATTTGACAACATGAGTCAAATAATACCATCATGTAATATTGATTTTATTTCTTTTGTTTTAGTTTTCAGACTTTATGATGAACCTATCACTTATTGCATGACGATTCTCTTATTATTTCTTAATTTATTAAATTTATTCATATACATAGGTTATTAATTTCCAGTTAGTTTGACTATGAAACAATGCATCTTTAGGATACATGAAGCCATAAACAAGTGAATAGATGCACGATACGTATCTCGATTTGACAACCCAGAGGAAAGGTTAAAAATCGGCCAACACCGATATACATCAGTTGTATCAGAACAAAATTTATGCAAATCCGATTGATATTGCCTGAAATTTATCGGAATAGGCAAAAAATGGAAATATAAGGAAAATATCGGCCTGCATTACCAGTATATTACAAAACTAAACTGATGTATGTCAAATATTTTATGAAAATAGCAAACATATGGCAAATATGAATCAATACATACCAAAATTTAGCCAAAATATATAAAACTAGTTATAAATCTTGGTGTAACTTGATCGATACATAATCAAACAGGCAGATACATATCAAATTTTGTCCAAGTTATGTATATTATAGTTGGGAACTGGTTAAAATTGCACATAAAAGAATGATACATTCATACAGTCCAATAAGAGTCAATGTGTAACAAAATTGGCTACAAAAATTGAAAACAACCTAATATATGGTGAAATTTGTGAAATAGGCCAATATGTAGCCAATACAAACCAATATGGACCATTATATGCTGTTAATATAACTTTGCAGAAACAAGATAAATTTGGTCAAAACTTGAAAAAAAAAAAAAAGAGACTGGCCTAAAAACTAGCCTAAAAGAGGGAAAAAAAAACTGTAATTTAGTCAAACCACAGGCAAAATTAGCTGCAATACTGATTAATTTGGTAAAAAAGACGTAACAAATTTGGACGAAACAAGGAGCAAGATTTTGCCAAGACAGGCAAACTTTTGCTGCAAATACTATATTTGGCTTAAATTTCATTTGAAGCTTTGAAAATACTTTTATGCCATTATATGAAACACTAGTACCCAGATGCATTGTTATAAAAATTCGCAAAGAAACACTAGTACTCTTTGCAATCTTAAAAAAATACAACATATAATCAATTCTCGGAAGGAAAAAAAAAAAAGTAAACTTGTGTCACTTAAACTTCCAACAAACACATGGAAAACATTGACAAAAGCGTCAACATCTCAAACAAATATCTCCCTTAAATAATACCAATTTTTAGGAGACTAAAAATTACTGAACAGATGCAAGGGAACAGCTTCAAAACCTGCAAACGCTTCACAAGCAATTGAACAACTAACATTTACTATGCAAAGAAATGTATGTTTGATATTTTCAAGTAGAAGACAACAAAAAGACTTTTGTAGAACTTCTACTAACCTCAGAATCAAAGCGAAGAACTTTCTTGCAGCCCAAATCCATTTTGCAAATTAACAATTTGTCACAATCAACATCCATTCTGCAAATAAGTGATTCTAGGAACACTTGTTGCTCATTCTGAAACAAATTTACTAAAAACTATGATATATACAAGCAGCTAAAAAAAAGGTAAAATATATACAACTCTGCTTATATATTAGTGTCATGTCTCCTGCAAAGCTGGAATTGTTTCACATCATATACACCTAGCAATATGAATAGATAATCAAAATTGTGCATAAGGTAGTCCATTCATAACAACTAACAGGGATACACGCATTGACACAGTAATGGGATCAAGCAAATCAGTCTATCGAATGTCATGTACAGACCAATAAACATGGGTCATGCGTAGAGATGTAATGAATACATGCTTCTTGTTCGAGTTAGAGAATGTGTGTGAGAGTCTGTATTATGTAGGTATATACACAAACCACTCAATAAAAAATATCCCACTGATTCTAATGTAGCTTTTTAACATGGTATTAGAGCAACCAAGTTCAAGATCTCTGACACATTTTAAGTGGAATGTACAAAAATTATATCATTTGGATGAATCCAGATCTAAACCCATAACTTGTCTCTTTAACCTGCATGAGCATGTTGAATCATATAAATAAAAACACGCTTCCTAAACCAACACTGTAGATTTAGTGTTGTGGCAGAGACTTTGCATGAACCTAGATCTCACCTTCAATCAAAATAAAATCCTAGTCATCTATCTCATATTCTCATCTCCTGAACTTGATTATATCCACCCACCATCATCTTCTCTAATAAACCCTAGCCCTAGCCTCCATCACCTACTTTCTTTAGGACAACCCTAGATACATTTATTGCCAACCTCAAACCCTAGATCTAAGCATAACCCATTCTTCTAGACTTAGCCTCCCTCTATCTCCAAATATCATCTTCCTTTAGGAAACTAATCATCAAACCCATCTTAAATCTGCATTTCATCGTAAAAATAAAATTAAACAAAAAAAAAAAAAACCTTACATACATATCACCATCACCGACTCCAACCAAAGCCACCTTGTCCCAAACCCTAACCCTCAGCCTAATCATCTTCCTCGGACAATCCTTCCTATTTCCCATTCTTAACTAACATTTGTATTGTCGACTGGAAGCAATACCAGCCATATTGTATCATTTATGGGTTATCCTCATCCAATACTGATCGCTACCAATATTGGTCGATACCAACGCTGGGACACTCTTTCCAAGTCAATTCGGTAAATAAAAAATTACAAGGAAAAGCGAGAATAATGTGAAACTGATTTCCTTGCATTAATTTGTCATGTCAAAGATTTACATGCTACTATGGTCAATAAGATTCTTTATCGACACAATCTAACCATTGTACTGGTTGATGTTGTATATATAGATTCACAACATCTGTCAATATTAATATTAATTTATTCAAAGCTCAAAAGAGAGAGCAAATAATACATACATTTATGCCTAAATATATGAAATGTTTTCTAGTTTTCTGACAATAATTATTATTAAATTTGACTTAGTCAACGAGGTACTCCGAGTCTTCGACACTTCAATGCAAAACTACTGAGACCACCGATACCAATACTCATAAGAAGAGTCTGAAACGGATTCCAATAGCGATATTGATAACCTTGTCCTTAACATTCCTATCTCCGACACTTCAAGCCAAATGATATTATTTATGCATAATAATATGTAAAGGTCTTGATGGTAGCGTGGAAATGAAAGAAGAGATGGAAATGAAAGGTAGATCTAGTGTGTCTTTGGCTTAAGTTAGATATCTTATTATTTGCTATTTGTTTCCCTTTCATCTCCCACTGCCATCAACGCCTTCATGTAGATCCACCTTTCATCTCCATCTCTTCTTTCATTTCCGCACTACCATCAAGACCTTTACATATTATTATGCATAAAAATATGAATTATTTTATAGTTTCTAACAATAATTACTATCATTTTTGACTTAGTAAACAAAGATCTCTGAAACTTTAATTCAGAATTGTAGAAGCCACCAATTCCTATACTCGTAAGAAGATTCTAAAACATATTCCGATAGCGATTTTTTGAACCTTGTTCTTACCATACTCATCTGTTATAATTCTTTGGCTTAAAGTCACATATCTTATTATTTGTTATCTGTTTCCCTCTCATCTCAATCTCTTCTTTCATCTCCCCACTACCATCAAGACCTTCATGTACATCCATCTCTCCATCTCACTATTTATTGCCTACAAAAACAACAAAACACTCAAACATGACTAAAGCCCTAAATCAGTTTTAACTCTACACACAAAATAGACAGCAGCTACTTCCAAAGTTGTGAAGTCGCTAGCCGCTAGTCGGACGAACACCGGACGCCTAGCCTAGCCCCCACCTAGTTCTAGGCGGTTCAACTGCTGAAAATTGTGGAATTGTCCATAAAACCCAAAACATGTATAGTCGGACGTCGGGGCACTAGGCGGACGTGGCTCGACTAGGCCGATTTTTAGAACACTGGCCACTTCGTCGGAAGGAAAAAAAAAAGCTTTCATTTCCTTCTCTAGCAGTGTCCCCCTCTAGGTTGCACGAGCACGATACTGACATGGACACAGATAAGGAAATGATACTGGTGGGTACGGGATGTTGCCACTTTCAAATAGATACATATGTAGTCCTCCATGGCGCACGAATACTGGTACAGACACAAAGATAAGTATGATGGAACTGGGAATTCCCAGGACCCTTCCTTTGGTGTGCGTATTGATCGATAGAAAATTAAACAGATCTAATACGTGTTCTAACCCTTCATAGGCGGAAACTAGAGTTCACGAATTATACCTGCGGCGAAAATGAGACAAGTAATTCCTGGCAATCTCGAGCGGACGATCCCAAGATCTTCTGCACGTATTCCTTCCTCGAGTTGGACATCGTGTGGGCGACGATCTCCTAACATTTCTTCTCCTTGGCAGCCCTCTCTTTCTCTCCTTACGTGAATCACGAATTTAGAGAAAGTTTCATATTTCTGATCAGTAAACTGACGGCCAGAGAATAGAGGATATATATAGGCTACGGCAGGGACCATGAGGAAAAATTAAGGTTAGGCCTCCTAACGGATCTGGATATCCCATATTCAGCCCGAACACACAATCCAGGCCCATTAACAATAGCTCGGTCCACTAATGAGCTATTGTTGCACTACCTCCCTAATCCCAAATTATGTTTGTGGGCTCCTTTTATTATATGCTCGTTTGGCTCCCCATGTTAAGATATCGTATTTCCGTCGATCAAATTAAGTTACTGACAACTATATTGATTCGACATCTTATTATCCTTAAGTAGTACCGCTCAACTTTATTTGTCATATCAGATATAATCCACCTGCAGGGTTTACATAACAATCCTTATGAGCTCCTTAAGGGGACATCATCAACCCGATGTATCGGGACATGGATTCCATTTATAATCAACAGCCCATCATACATACAATGTTATTACCCAATTCATAAAGGTTGTTGATCCATAATGAATCTCACTCTTTTATGAGTCAAAATAATGCACACTGCATATACATGTCCATTATTATATCCGGATTAAGAGCACAAGCATCCATAATAACAGAGGTGTTTGTTCTCTTATGTAGTCAGTACAAAGAGAACAACCTCAAGTGGTCTTGTTCAATACACACAAAGTGTACTAGTGTAAACCTATAGTCAATATAGACTAATACCATATTACACTACAACCTTTCCAATAGATTGTCCAAGTCCATCTAGGTTGTGGACTATTTATATACTCCATAGGGAACTGATAATATGATCTTCTGTGTGACACCACACACCATATTATCTACAATATAGAATATCAGACATTTGCATTAACACTTGCAACAAATACAATATGCAAACATTTGTCCATATGATTCTCATTCAAAATTTAAGAAAATAAGGTTACTACAAAAGTGATGCTTTTAGTATATAACCCTAACAATCTTCCACTTATACTCAAAGCATTGCTATTCAGTATACTGTTACAAATCTCCCACTTATACTTAAAGCCATGCTGCTACACATCTGACTCTCATTCCCTCAACATGACTATCAAAAGCCTTAGCTGATAAGCACTTTGTAAAGGGATCAGCTAGGTTGTCGGCTAATGCTATCTTGATCACAATAATTTTTCTTTTCTTTACGAAATCTCGTATCAGGTGGTACTTGCGCTCAATGTGTTTGTCTGTCTTATGGGCTCGTGGTTCCTTCGAGTTTGCAACTGCACCACTATTATCACAATAAAGTGTAATAGACTTAGGCAAACTAGGTACCACATCCAAGTCCAACAGAAAGTTTCTGAGCCAAACCGCTTCTTTGGCTGCCTCAGAGGCTGCCACATACTCGGCTTTCATGGTGGAATCAGCAATACATTTTTGCTTGATACTCCTCCACATAATGGCTCCACCTCCCAAAGTAAACACATAACCTGAGGTAGATTTTCTGGAATCCCTATCTGACTGAAAATCTGAGTCTGTATACCCCAAGGGAACTAAACTATCTGCCTGGTAAACTAGCATATACTCTTTAGTCTTTTTCAGGTACTTCAAAATATGCTTTACGGCAGTCCAGTACTCTTGTCCTGGGTTAGACTGATATCTGCTGACCATGCCTACGACAAAGCAGATGACTGGTCCCGTACATAGCATTGCATATATTAAGCTTCCTACTGCTGAAGCATAAGGAACTGCCTTCATGTTCTCTATCTCTTTAGGTGTTCTCGGACACTGCTCCTTTGATAGAGCAATTCCATGTCTAAAAGGTAAGAAACTTTTTTTAGAATTTTGCATACTAAAACGAGTTAGTACAGTATCGATATAGGAAGCTTGGGATAAGCCCAACATGTTTTTCTTGCGATCTCGTAGAACTTTGATCCCAAGGATGTGACCTACTTCTCCCAAGTCCTTCATATCAAACTGTTTGGATAACCATACCCTTACATCAGATAACACCTTCACATTGTTTACAATGAGCAAGATGTCATCTACATAAAGTACTAGGAACACCACCACATTTCCGTCACACTTTCTGTATACACATGATTCATTCTGACATTTATCAAATCCATAGGATTTTATCACCTGATCAAAACATATGTTCCAAGATCTGGAAGCTTGCTTAAGTCCATAAATGGACTTCTTGAGCTTACAAACAAGATGCTCCTGGCCCTTTTCAATGAACCCGTCTGGTTGCTTCATATAGATGTCTTCCTCAAGACTTCCATTAAGGAAAGCTGTCTTGACATCCATTTGCCAAATCTCATAATCGAGATGAGCTGCAATAGATAAAAGAATCCGGATAGACTTAAGCATGGCTACAGGAGAAAAGGTTTCATCATAATCGATACCCTCTCTTTGAGTAAAACATTTTGCTACAAGCCGAGCTTTAAAGGTCTCAACCTTACCGTCTGATCCTCTTTTTCTCTTATAGACCCACTTACATCCAATGGCTTTTACACCAACGGGTGGTTCTACAAGCTCCCAGACCTGATTAGAATCCATAGATTCTATTTCAGATATCATTGCTTTTTGCCAAGACTCTGCATCTAGGTACAGGGATCATAATCTTATTCCTCAGGGACAAAGTCTGACGACTCTCCCAAGAACATATATCTATCAGGTTGTATCACAACCCTCCCACTACGACGAGGCACTATCGGTTGTGGTGTAACATTTGTGACACGTTGTGCAGTTATTTGTGGTTCATCCTCTTGTACTGTTGGTACTGAAGTACTTGGTGTCTCACGTCTCAGTTCTTCTAGAACAACTCTACTTGTGGGTTTATGGTTCATCACATAGTCTTCCTCTAAGAATTGGGCATTGGTGCTGACAATGACCTTCTGATCTTTAGGACTATAAAATAAACCTCCTTTCGTTCCTCTTGGATAGCCTACAAACAAGCGTACTTCTGTACGAGATTCCAACTTATCTGCTTTTCCATTCAGCACATGTGTTGGACTACCCCAAATGCGAACATGTTTCAGACTAGGCTTACGCCCAATCCACAGCTCTGTGGGAGTAAGAGGTACTGACTTAGAAGGAACCAAGTTCAAAATATAAGCTGCAGTCTCTAAGGCATATCTGGCAAATCCGAATAACTCATCATTGATCTAACCATCTCCATAAGAGTTCTATTCCTTCTTTCGGCTACACCATTCTGCTGGAGCGTTCCAGGTGCAGTCAATTGGGATGCAATTCCAGCCTCTGATAAATAATCCCTAAACTCTCCAAAGAGGTACTCGCCACCACGATCTGATCGTAATGACTTGATACATTTTCCATGACGTTTTTCCGTTTCGGCCTTGTACTCTTTGAATTTCTCAAAGCACTGAGACTTACGGCGCATCAAATAAATGTATCCATACCTTGAATAATCGTCAATAAATGTGACAAAATATTCAAAGCCACCTCTAGCTTGGATAGTCATGGGTCCACACAAATCAGAATGAACCAATTCTAACACATCATTGGCCCTATACCCCTTTGTCGTAAAAGGCCTTTTGGCCATTTTACCTTCCAAGCATGATTCACAGACTGGTAGTGCATCCACTTCCAATGAACTCAAAGGTCCATCTTCAACCAGCCTTTGAATCCTTCTTAGGTTAATATGCCCCAATCGCAAGTGCCAAAGATATGTTTGGTTCATACAAGAAGGTTCTTTTCTCTTATTTAAGTTAGATGACATATTATTCATTTCCATAAGTTGCATTGTGGGCGAAATAGGATTAATGATATACAAATTATCAACCAATGCACCAGAACAGATAAAATGTTTATTCTTTCTAATAACAATATTGTCATTAAAATAAACTGAATATTCATCCTTAACTAACATAGAAACAGAAACTAAATTCCTTCTAAGTGAAGGTGCATAAAAACAATCTCTCAATGTCAAAGACTTATTTCTACCAAAAGATAAAGTAACATCTCCTAATGCAACGACCGATACTTTTGTAGCATCACCCATGAACAAGCATATCTCTCCATCACTGAGCCGTCTGGTTTCCTGGAACCCCTGCAATGTATTGCAGACATGATTAGTGGCTCATGTATCTATACACCAGGTGCCGGTAGATAACACCGTTAAACATGTTTCAACTACTAGTAAATGAGATATACCTTCTTTGTTCCCTTGTTTGAGAAGTGGACAATCAGTTTTCCAATGTCCTGACCCTTTGCACTTGAAACATTTGCCTTTCGGCTTTTTCACCGCACCTTGAGGTCGCATGCCCTTCTTTGCTGAGTTTGCCTGTTTCTGAATGTTATTCTTCTTCTTACCGCCTTTTGGCTTAGAAGTAGAAGCCTTTTCAGAAACAAAAACATGACCACTCTGCCTAAAGAAAGATTCAGCATCTTGTAGCTCTTTTGCAAGTTCTGCCAAACTATACAACCTTTTGTTCATGTTGTAATTAAGGCAGAAATTGTCAAAACTTTTAGACAGTCCCGAGAATGACATCGACCTGGGATTCCCCATCGATTTCAGCTCCAAGGATCTCCATCTCATTCAGATGACCCATCATCTTGAGAACATGATCCCTTACTGGTGTACCCTCAGCCATTTTTGTATTCATTAAACATTTCATAGCAAACTGCCTAGCTGCTCTACTCTGATGTCCGAAGAGTTCCTTGAGGTTATACATCATGTCATAAGCAGTGGCCATGGCCCGATGCTGATGTTGCAGTACATTTGACATAGATGCCAGAATGTAACACCGCGCCATCTCATCTGCTTTTTTCCACTTCTTATAAGCCTCTTTGACCTCTTCATCAGAGTTAGCATCAGGCTTAGGTGGGCATTCCTCAACAAGTACATATTTGTACTCCTCAGCAGTCAGAACAATGTCCAAATTATATTTCCAGTCAATATAATTAGGTCCAGTAAGTTTGTTTTCTTTAAGAATCAACATAAGTGGACTGAAAGAACCCATTTTTTTTTGAAATCCTGAGAAGCACATAAATAAAATTATGTAGGACAAAAAAACTTTTTGAATTAACTAAATATTGATTTCCTCAAAAGAATAATAAGAAATTCACCAACACCTTGAACACCATGAATTTAGCATGCCACGATAGTGTGGACGTATACAAATTCAACTTTGTTCAAGTAGGTTTTTCTTATTAATTTTACTATCATGTCAACATAACTTTATGACAAATAAAATTAATATGCTGGTCTTGCTCTGGTCATACAAATAATAGCAGTGACTCTGATGGGGAGGATACCATTATTTGTATCTAAGTGTATACCATTACTTAATACAAAGTCCATTACCTTGTAATGAGTTCCTTCAGATGGAGAAGTGAACACATACTAGGTAACTTTCTACAATTATCCCTAAGGAAGTTTGTACTGGTGATCCATAATTATACTCATCCGATATGGAGGAAAGCACTAAAGCCAACACGCAAGTATAATTACATCACCTACAAACCAGTAATGGAGACCATAGGATTTATACTAAATAAATATCCTCTCCCACTTAGTTATTTAACAATTAGGGTTTTTGTACTAGTTGATATTATGTCCATGTTGTCCATTATTAATATAGGCTTGATTTTTCAAAAAAAACAACCACACAATAATAAACATGCATAATCAGAAAAAGCAAAATGACAAAAATAAGAGAAAATATCCAACTATTATGGTCATCTTTGTTGCTCCGTCCTCAACTATCCGAATCCAAAATCTGTCGCTGCGCAGATCTATTCGGGGTTCGACCTGCCCGGTCAGGTCGCGGGGTTCGGGACAGCGCCCCGATTTTTTTTTAAGGTTTTGGCTATCGATTCCTTCATCGAAAATCATCTGTCTGCCTCTGGACTGCTTAAAACCAGCATCTCGTCCGGCGTCAGAAACAGCCACCACCGCCATCACGATTGATCAAAAATAATTAAAATTACATCAATCGTATGCCTCCCGAAGGAGTTCACAGATAATCTAGATTGAAAAATTAAAATAATAAGCACGATCAACCCTCGTGATTTTAATTACATCCACAGCAACAACAACATCCACGACATGTCCGTGGTTTAAACAACACAATCAAAAACATGCATTGGACCATAATAGTTGGATCTAAGATGCCTGCAAAACCGAGTTAGAACAGATCTACATCTACCGACTATTACACAGCGCAGATTTTATTGGACAACATGGACGTATCAATCAATACGTAGACCCAAAGTGGCTTTGATACCAATTGATGGAACTGGGGATTCCCAGGACCCTTCCTTTGGTGTGCGTATTGATCGATAGAAAGTTAAACAGATCTAATACGTGTTCTAACCCTTCATAGGCGGAAACTAGGGTTCACGAATTATACCTGCGACGGAAAGGAGACAAGTAATTCCTGACAATCTCGAGCGGACGACCCCAAGATCTTCTGCACGTATGCCTTCCTCGAGTTGGACGTCGTGTGGGCGACGATCTCCTAACCTTTTCTTCTCCTTGGCAACCCTCTTTTTCTCTCCTTACGTGAATCACGAATTTAGAAAAAGTTTCATATTTCTGATCAGTAAAACTGGCGGCCAGAGAATAGAGGATATATATAGGCTACGGCAGGGACCATGAGGAGAAATTAGGGTTAGGCCTCCTAACGGATCTGGATATCCCATGTTCAGCCCGAACACACAATCCAGGCCCATTAACAATAGCTCGGTACACTAATGAGCTATTGTTGCACTACCTTCCTAATCCCAAATTATGTTTGTGGGCTCCTTTTATTATATGCTCGTTTGGCTCTCCATGTTAAGATATCGTGTGTCCGTCGATCGAATTAAGTTACTGACAACTATATTGATTCGACATCTTATTATCCTTAAGTAGTACCGCTCAACTTTATTTGTCATGTCGGATATAATCCACCTACAGGGTTTACATGACAATCCTTATGAGCTCCTTAAGGGGACATCGTCAACCCGATGTATCGGGACATGGATTCCATTTATAATCAACAGCCCATCATACATACAATGTTATTAACCAATTCACAGAGGTTGTTGATCCATAATGAATCTCACTCTTTATGAGTCAAAGTAATGCACACTGCATATACATGTCCATTATTATATCCGGATTAAGAGCACAAGCATCCATAATAACAGAGGTGTTTGTTCTCTTATGTAGTCAGTACAAAGAGAACAACCTCAAGTGGTCATGTTCAATACACACAAAGTGTACTAGTGTAAACATATAGTCAAGATAGACTAATACCATATTACACTACAACCTTTCCAATAGATTGTCCAAGTCCATCTAGGTTGTGAACTATTTATATACTCCATAAGGAACTGATAATATGATCTTCTGTGTGACACCACACACCATATTATCTACAATATAGAATATCAGACATTTGCATTAACACTTGCAAAAAATACAATATGCAAACATTTGCCCATATGATTCTCATTCAAAATTTAAGGAAATAAGGTTACTACAAAAGTGATACTTTTAGTATATAACCCTAACAAAGTATACGGACATCATTCTCCTGTGTACACGCAACATAGGTACCCCTCAATGGCAACGTCTTCCAATTCAGCTCAGGTAGAATTTCGACCCCCAAATCTGTTCGACTCCAAAAATTTGGGATACAGGCCTCATTATTGTTTTGTTGTTGTACTTTAGCTTAATAACATTTTTATCACATTCAAATGGGAGATAATATCTTATACATATACATGATGGAATTTGATATAACAAGATATCACCATATTTGTCCATTGATATGATGAAGCCAAGTGTTACATAGAAATTTTCCTATCAGTCCCACCATTTCATTTCTTTTTCACTTGAAATTAGGACAGCTCACAGGTGGAACCCCAGTTTCCAACATGTGACCTACCTTATCTCTTGGAAGGTATCTCAAGCAACTTCATACAGCTCCTGCTCCAGTCTCACTAATTCATTTTAGTAGTATACTCCTTTAATCACCCTCATTCAAAAACAGAGAATGCACAATAGTGGAACAACCTAACAAGTTTATCACAGGAACAAGAGTAAAGAGACAAAGATAAAGAACATCTAGAGCGGTGGGCTTCAATGATCCTTAGAATCGATAAGAAGATTCACCAATAGGACATCATCGCAGTATAATTGTGCTGAGAATGAAACATTAATTCAAACATAAAACAAAAAATTAATCAAATATTTACTGGAAGAATAGATAGCATACCATATTCTTACTTCTAAAGCGTCCAGTTGGTACAAGGAAAGAGTTCTTCCCTGCCTTTGAGGAAAGAGCCAGACGGAAACAACGATTCCGAGAGTAGACAGCAGTATCCAGAAAAATCTGATCTGTGGAATCAGAACACCTTGAATCTTTCCTAATATATAGTTTCTCAAACTGTCGATCACTACCCCGTAATCTGGCAATATGGGAGCAAACCTGAAAAGTAGTGCAGCAAAATATTAGCTATGATTTGTTAACTACAGCAACAATAAAAACACAGCAATGTTAATAGTTGGTGTGGCCTATATGTATTGTACTAAGGCTTTTTCTTTACAAAAAAAAAAAATGCTTGTAAGAAAAATCTGTGTCCAAGTTTTTCCTATATAAACTAGACCAATCCAACTCTCTTAAATGGTTACATGAATTTTTCCTTGCCCCTAATAACCTAAAATTAGAGTACCTCAGAAATTCAATGAAAACTCCCTGTCAAGGATATTATACAAGAATTTAAGTGAGGTGATTTCCTTCACGGCAAAAGAATTATCCTGCATAAAGGGAGTTACAGACAGAGAAGCTAAAAGTGCAGAAGCGAGTCCTCCAGAAAATTGGGGAACCTTTGTTTTACGAATGACTGACTTGAGATAGATGTAACTTAATTTAGTTATATACATTACATTATAGCATGCTTTAGAGTAGGTCATGTATCAACACAGTAACCTTTTACCTCCACTAAAGTTCAAAGATGCTACATAATAATCCAAGAACGTCTTGGAATATGCATGTAACCAAGAGCAAAGACATTCATATGTAACTTACATATAAAGACACTTTTACACCCCTGCAAGCTGGAACTTAGACGTTAGTCAACCCAGCTTGTATAGGAACAGTTGGAACAAGGGTCAAGGAAGAGCCACAGCAAAAGACGTCTGCTAGTTGTTAGAAGCAGACACAAAATGATGATGAAAATCCTTCTGACTTTGTCTAAAACAAATTGATAAACTACCTTTGTACGCTTGGTGCCCTAGTGGAAAACTGCATTTTAAGATATAGGATTGAAGCTTTGTTGTCACAGTAAGTATAGAAAAAGATAGAGATTGAAAGGGAACATGGAGGTAGAAGATGGGTATTTTGACCCAAGTGAGCTCAGAGACTACTGTGCCTCAGCAGAACAAGCAAAGATGTGGTGTTTCTTGCTCCTCATGTAAGCAGGTTGCCAACAAACAATGTGCAATAGTTGCTTGTAGAACAGTAATCATTCATAGAGACGGGATAATCTGCATCAACTTATGTTTTAAGAGACATGGATGAAGATGATTTTTAGAGAAGGCCTTGTGTCCTAGACTAAGGTTTGCAGTAACAGAATTAGTTTCATACCCTTCCTTTGAGTATTAGTATCGGCAATTCGGCGGCTTCCCGTCAGAGTTTCAGAGGTTTCCGATCAGAATTTTGGAGTTCTTGGTCTTGAAAATCCAAAAAAAAAAAAATACAAAATTATTTTAAAGAGTAGAAATTTATTTTATGCATTTAGACATAATAGTATTTATACTTTGTTGTTTATTTTACTTGCATTTAAATAAAGTGTTATGTTATGCCCACAAGCCAACCACTTGTGTTGATATGGATCATGTGAATATCATGTAAGTAGACTTTGGTTCATGTATATTAGTATATGACATTATTGTTTTTTCGTCATGCATTATGATATGAGTCCAAATTCAATTGCAAGTGTAAGCCAAAGTGTAATGATTGATTACACCTCTATGATGGTTTGGACCCCATGCATGTAGCAACCAAACTAAAAGTTTATGGTCGTAGGAGTACCCATGGTTGTTGGTTCACTAGAAATATACTCATTGACACTCGACATGGTAGCTCCCGTCATAGGCTAATAAAGTTTGCAGATGTCAATCGGCACTATATATGGCTGAACGCTGAGTCGCCTATAAGAATCCTACATCGTAGCTTTACTTGATCGCTAAGTAGGTCTAGTGTTGCAGTATATATAAGTTACTAGGACTTGAGGCACTAAGATTGTTTCGTACATTAGCTTTGTACTTTGATTGCACTAAACTGACCTAATGAAATTAGTTTAGAAGTCGTGTGTATTTGGTATAGTAGTATGGTATGAAAATGCCTGAGATGCAGATATAGAACTTGTCACTCCAGTAAAGGGAGTTGAATGTGAGTTTTCCTTGCATCATTCTGTTAGAAGTTTTGACCGGACATGATGACTAGGTCATTGATTAGACCAAATGGATCATTCACGTAAGGATTAATACTCGAGTTTGACGATTAACTATACTCGTGAGGACTCAGATTATGCATACTAGCTGCAATGGATATTCTTTGTAGGCATACTCCAGTCTTTCGAGTTGGTTGAGGGATTCTACTAGGTGCCACTCATAACCTGTAGACAATCTAGACTAATGTGGATATTGGGCCTACCACACCGAGCATCTAAAGGGGTAATTGACAACATCTGATTTTTACATCTATGGCTCAATCTAACAAGAATCTAATGAGTACAACACTATCGGAACATAGGAACTCAGAAGTCCATTTAGCGTTATTTTTATTTTGGGAAAATGCAAATAAACTTATTTGGGAATTAATTAAGTCGAAGGCAAGCTAGCACTCTAGATCACTTAATTAAACGCATTCTTATTTATGCGATATATATGTTGAGTTACAGATATTTCTACTTTATACCAAATAGAATCAATTCTTTTGGACTTTTGGAAGTCCATGAAAGAGGCCATTGTGGGAGGCATTGTTTAAAAAATCTATAGGTGCTCCTAGGCGAGCTGCCTTGCCACATCGCCTAGGAACGCCTAGGCAAGCCTAGCATCATCTGGAGAAGAAAAGTCCCACCTAGGTAGCTTCTTAAATTTTCTTTTCATAACAAATTTTCACTTTTATAGCTCATGTTAGCTTATCCATATCTTCCATATACTCATCAAACTTAAGATTTTAGAATATAAACTAAAGAAAAGAGTAAAAAATAATACTAATTTATAAATAGAAAATAACAAAGTAACTTAACAAGATCACAAAGTAGCCTATGAAACACAATTTTAAGTTTACAAAAAATAACATCACACCAAAAGTTTAATAGTGGATTTTATTCTCATACATTTTCTCTTCTACAATTCTAGGCTCTTTTTATATCCATACAATTCAACCATAAGATTACACAAAATAACCCAAAGGATAAACAAATAATCGTAAAGAAGATAAGCATCCTATCCAATCTAGCCTCCAAATAACAAATATATACAATAAAGATAAATACCTAATCTAATCGATTTTTATGGAAGATATGCTTCATATCCAAACTAACCTCCAAATAACAAATAAACAACAATAAAGATTTAAAAAAATATCTCAACTCCTCAACCAAAATATCTTCTTAGATTTTGCAAGTTGGCTAGTCCAAAACTCGGGGTCATCTTTGTCTCGTGCCGTATCTTGGTCGAATCTGATCCCCATCAACTCTCCTTGACTTTAAGATTCATCACATGGTGAATGATGGTGAAGATACTTTGTCAATGCATCCAGTTCTAGCTTCTGAAGCTCATCCATATTCAGCCACGAAAAATCAGACTTTTTTTGTGCACGCCAACACACTAAGAAGCATTGGTAGCCTCCTTCTGTAGTAGAGACTATCTCGTCATCAATAATATCCTTAATTTCAAGTCTTGTGCGCCTCCAATATGGTAACGATGGTGGAGATTGTCAACCTGTAGGAGGTAAACTTGGAGAACCTATATGGTCAAAATCATAGAAAGAATATACCATAGGCTTATGAAACGATGTTAATTCCTCAACATTAAACACAGGGATGATTCTCATATGTACTCAATTCCGTATACCTATTATGTTGAGAAAAGTGCGCTTAAGCAGCGCTTAAACGCCGTTTAAGCAGCGCTTAAATACCGCTTAAGCGAGTTTTAGAATTAGAACACCTCGCTTAATGAATTTTCGCTCCAGAAAAGCGATCAGCAATTAAGCGCGCTTAGGCGTTGCTTAGTAGCGCTTCGCTTAACGATTTTTTTTAAATAGACCGAACCGAAACTTTTGTTATTTACATAGTTGGATAGTTGAAAAACTTTAAGTAGGAACTTTATGCATTGTGTGGCATATAGTTTGCATTTTGATTCTAGTATTTATAGTGTTACTTTGTTTGATTGATAATTGGTATTGTTATTCATGCATATACTAGTAGGATTGTATGAAAAATATTGAAATTTATGTGTATATAGAGTATTTTACATATAGGAGCAAAAAAAGTGAGACGCTAACTAACAGCCCTTAAGCGAAACGACAGCCTCGTGGCCTCATCTCACGCTTAATACAACGTAGAACTATTGACCGAACTATTGTACGGAAAGTCTGTCAACTGTAATATAACATCCAAAGTACCTAGGTGGTCAACAAATGAATACCTCAACAAATTATCTAAACTTCTATTGACGACTTCATTGTGACCATGGGTAGTAAGCAGTTGATAATTGAAGTGTCGTATTGAGCTTTTTCTATAGTATCTTTCAGAAATAGGTTATAAGTAACGTCCCTATCAAAAATGATAGTCTTAGGCAACCTATGCAATCTCCAAATCCCTAAAGAATAGGCTCATTGTAAGTGAAGCATCACTCTTTTTGCTGCAGGGTGCGATCTTGGAATAACGTCCTTCATCATATGACAAGTACGACAATGTGCTACTACTCGAGCAACCTCGCGCTTAAGACTCGGCCAATAAAATATATCCTTAACTATAAGGATGGTCTTATTTCGTCCAAAGTGTCCCTCAACACCGCCAGCATGGATTTCTCAAGTCAAGAAGTCTTTGAAGGAAGTAGAGGGAATGCATAGTTGATTATCCCTAAACAAGAAACCATTGACTATAGTAAAACTATCAATAGAAGTAAAGGAACCTCTATACAATTAGCGTAGATCTTATTAAAGTCTCGACAAGTAGGATACTCATTCTCGATACAGTCGAATCCAATGACTCGAGTACTCATTGACCGCAAGGTACAATTTCCTACTCAATGCATCAGTTGTTTTGTTCTCAGCAGATGCACAGTCCTTGAGAGGAAAGGCATACTCATGAATAAATTACACCCACTTAGCATATCGAGGTCTTAATTTATTTTGAGAACTCAAATAGCATAGGACCTGATGGTTCAAAAACAAAAGAAAGTCTTTTGGGAGTAGGTAGTATTGTATCGTAAACTTTGTACGACAAAAACTCTCGGTTATAGTTTGAGTAGTGTTATCTAGTCTCATTCAACTTTTCGCTAAAGTAAGCAATCGAACGGCCCTCTTGGCTCAACACACCACATATCCCTACGTCTGAAGCGTCACAAGCTACTTCGAAAACTTTTGCGAAATCAGGAAGACGAAAGACCGAGACAGAGGTCAACTTCTCTTTCATTTATGTAAATGCTCTCTCAGCGGCTTTAACCCATACAAACTCCCCTTTCTTAAGGCAATTGGTATAGAAGCCATAATGGTACTAAATTCCTTGACAAATGTCATGTAAAATATGTCTAGTCCATGAAAGATCCCAACCTCATCTATAGTCGTAGGAGCAAGCAAGTCCCTAATGGCCTTAACCTTGTCAGGGTCCACTGAACACCCTCACTAGACACGACGAACCCTAAGAATTGGACAGATTAGGTCATAAAGGTGATGGAACTAGAGATTCCCAGGACCCGGATTGGTGTGCGTATTGATCGATAGAAAGTTAACAGATTCAAAACGTATTCTAACCCTTCATAGACGGAAACTAGGGTTTACGAATTATACCTGTGATGAGAAAAAGACGACAGTTTCCAGCAACCTCGAGCAGTCAGCAACCCCAAGATCTTTTGCATGTATTCCTTCCTCGGGTTGGACGTCGTGCGGACGACAATCTCCCAACCTTCTCTTCCCGTGGTTGTCCTCCATTTGTCTCCTCTCGTGATGAACGAATTAGAAAAGGATGCTCTTATTTGGATACATATGACGGCCAGAGAATAGAGGGTATATATAGGCTACGGCAGGGACCATGAGAAAAAATTAGGTTTATGTCTCCTAACGGGTCTAGGTATCTCGTGTTCAGTCCGAACACATAACCAAGGCATGTTAACAATAGCTCAGTCCACTAAAGAGCTACTATTGCACTACCTTTCTAATTCCAAATTACGTTTATGGGCTCTTTCGTATTATATGATTGTATGTCTCCCCATGTTAAGATATCGAATGTCCGTCAATCAAAATAAGTTAATGACAACTACATTGATCGACATCTTTTATCCTTAAGTAGTACCACTCAACTTTATTTATCATGTCGGATATAATCTACCTGCAGGGTTTACATGACAATCCTTATGCGTTCCTTAAGGGGACATCATCAACCTGATACATCGGAACATGGATTCCTTTTATAATCAACAGCCCATCATACACATAATGTCATTACCCAATTCATAGAGGTTATTGACTCATTATGAATCACACTCTTTTATGAATCAAAGTAATGCACACTACATATACATGTCTGTTATTATCAAGGTTGTCAAAGGCGCAAGGCGCACGCAAGGCGCAAAGAGTCCATATCGCCCGAGGCGCAAGGCGCACTTAAGGCGCGCGCCCGAGCGATACGAGGCATATATATATATATATATATATATATATATATAAACCTGTGCACCTCTCTAGTCTTAATTCACAATTCACATTGACTCATTTATTCTGTGGAAAAAATACATATATTGTAAAAAAATTGCACAAACAATAATAAAAAGACTGACTGCATCTAGCAGCATTGTCTAGAAATTTTTTTCAGTTATTGCAGTAGTGTAGCAATATTTTTCAGTACAATAACAAAATACAGTGAGAAGCATTCTGCAAAAAATTTGTAGGAACAAAAAAAAAGGAACGAATTGGTGCCAAAGTATTCCAGTCATCTGTATACAGTAAAAAGAAAACAAAAATGAACAATAAAAAAGGCACTACTTCAGTAATCTTCACTAAAACAAATACAAGAGAGAGAAAGGAACAATAAAACAAATACAAGAGAGATCGAGAGAGAGAAAGGAAAAGTGAAAAAGAAAAGAAAAAAACAGAAGAAAAAAAAATGCAAAATCATCGAGGCGCGCCTAGGCGCGCCTTAAGCACAACCTGCGCCTGGGCAAAAGGCGCGCCTTGGTCGCGCCTGTCTAACTGCGCCTCGCCTCGACCCTGTTAAGGCGCTGTCCCTGCGCCTGGAGCCAAGGCGCGCCTTAGGCGCGCCTGGGGCGCGCCTTTAACAACACTGGTTATTATATCCGGATTAAGAGCACAAGCATCCATAATAATAGAGGTATGTGTTCCCTCATGTAGTCAGTACAAACAGAACAACCTCAAGTGGTCCTTTTCAATACACACAAAGTGTACTAGTATAAACCTATAGTCAAGATAGACTATGCCATATTACACTACAACATTACCAATGGTTTGTCCAAATCCATCTAGGTTGTGAATTATTTATATATTCTTCAAGGGACTGATAATATTATCTTCTGTGTGTCACCACACACCATATTATCTACAATGTAGAATATCAGACACTTGTATTAACATATAACAAATATAAATGCCAACATTTGCCCATATGATTCTCATTCAAAAATAATAGAAAAATATAGTTAATACAAAAGTGATACTTTTAGAATATAACCCTAACAAAAGGAACATTTTTTTAAGTTGACAAAAAACTTTTCGTTTCAGAGTACATCCATGACTTGTGTCATATGAAACAGATGTTCCTCTCAGGTTCAACTAAACACAAGAATATCGTCAAAGTAGACGACAACAAAGAGTCATAAGGACGGGCACAAAATATGGGCCATGACCCTCATAAATGTACTAGGGGCATTGGAGAAACCAAAGGTCATGACCATCCACTCATAAACGCAAGGTTCTAAACGACAATAGGCAGGTGCGCGACGGAGAAGGTTCGTCCACCGTCTGGTCGCCTGATGCATTTTGAACTTTTTTAAAATTTTACCACTATTTTTTGCAAAATATATGCATATTTTAATGGTGTTTTACATAACTAAGTTGTAGAACAAATATGAAGTCTCGACCTTCTAAAAATGAACCATAGGTCCATAATTCCATAATGCTTGAAATCTGTTTTGCCAAAATATTTAGCCATGTATTGCTCAGCCTAGGCGCACGCCTATACCACCTCACCTCCGTCAATGCTGCCAAACTTCAATTGGTTGCCTACTCTATCGCCAACGGCAAAAACAGTATGAAGAGCGGTCGTCTCGACCGCCATTTAGAATATTGCTACTACGTAGATCTATCTTGGAAAAGATACTAGCGTCTGTCATCATGTCAAAAAGATCGTCAAGATGAGGAATAGGGAACCTGTACTTGACCGTTATCTTGTTGATGGCACAACTATCCACGCAAATTCTCTAGCTGCCATGTTTCTTGGGAGCGAATAGTGCATGAAGGGCACAAGGACTCAAGCTCCCATGAATCCTTTCGTAACAACTATACCAGTTGGAGACTAAGCTCAACGCACTCTGCGGGATTTATAGAATGAGGTAGGTTAGGGTAAGGTAGACTCTATTACTAAGTCTATGACATGTTAGACGTCTCTCAAAGGAGGAAGTTCGTCAAGTACGACTTCTATCATAACATCACTATAATCGGCTAAGACCAGACGAATCTCGTGAGGGTGTTCTAGAATATCACTAATAGGTGCAAGACTAGTGGCGACAATGTGAACCGCTTTTTTGGTCATCTTAGACATTCCTGATTTGGGTTTGGACCTAGTTGAAATTCTCTTGAGTTTAGATGGATACAATACGATTTGTTTATATTGTGAGTGAATACATATGTATTGCTCTTCCCAAAATTGGTGACATCTGGGTCATAAAGACAAGGTCTCCCTAATAAAATATGTGCAATGTCTATAGGAAGGATATTACACCATATGAATCTTTGCAGGATAAAGAAAAGTGTATAGGGACCAAAAATCTTTGAGTGACAGAGTGTGCAGTCTTGTCAACCCAAGTGATACTGTAAGGCTCGTAATGTTTCTCAGTCTTGCATTATATATTCTCTAAGGATGTCTTGGCAATACCGTTAACACAACTCCTTCCATCAATCATATGTTCACAAAAGTTGTTTAACTTTGATGAAGGTGTAGAAAATATGAGTACGTCGCCAGTCTACCCCGCCTGCAAGTGTAGCAAGAATGCATCTACCTACATGTAATAAAACAGTTAAGGAGGTTAAGTCGAGTTCAGTCACTAGCTCCTTCCTCAACTATACAGGGATCTTCTTCATGTTTAGACTTTAAGTCATCCCTCAAGTCATTTGGCTCCCTACCCAAATGCAAGTTCATAGATGGACACTAGACGAAGTGTCCAATACCTTGACACTTGTAGAACTTGGGTCTCCTACCCTCTACCATACAGGTTTTTCCCTTTTCCTTGTTGGCAATCGTATATGGCTTAATGGGTTGCTCGCACTACTGTTTAGATTGGTCCTTTTGTTGGTAAGATTTATTGTAGTTGAAGTCCTTTGATGTTGCTCAAATTTAAGCGCTATTTGGTAGGCATCTTCTACAGTACTCACCTTCAAAGGTCCAATTTTACTCTAAATTTGGATCTCAAGCCAAATCAAAATCGTGATAGCATGACTCAGGGGTCCTCGACGATCTCATAATGACACATCAATTCATCGAACCTAGTCATATACTGACAGGCTACCCTGACGAAATGTGGTCATTTGGTCCGTAAGCTGGTCTTTATAGGATCACGAAAGGTATTTTCATGAACAATTCCTTTCATCTCGATCCACTTACCTATAAGAGCTCTACCTAAACATTATTTGTCCTTCTCAGTAGAAGACCAATATATCCTAGCGGAACCAGTTAGTTTCATTTTGGCAAATCGAATGTGCCTCTCGTTACACATGTCGTACCACTCAAAACAATCGTCCATGTTAGACAACCAATCACAAAAGGCATTAGGGTCATGATGACTGTCAAAGGATAGGACCTCTACATGTACTTTCTTAGTGATGTCATCAACTTGAAATCTATAGGTACGATCTTTTGGACGATATTTTTCGTCAAAATCATCACAGATATCATAGGAAATCCTATATAAAAGTTTCTCTCTCCTAGATGGAGCAAGATTAGCACGGTTATGCCTCTCGGTGGGGTATTAAAAAAATTAGGACCCTCCCTAACATGTGTTGTAGGTGTATTTGGTCCACAGACGGTTGTTCCCATTCCAGAATGAGATAATCTTGTATAATTGTTTGGTGGGCTTGTTCATGGGCATATATCGCTTCATTTGGTTGACTCTAGCATTCAAAGTCTCTATATTAGTATAATGTGCATTGAACCTCGAATTAACTCATAAAGTGCATTGAACCTCGAATTTAATTCAACTAGCATTTGTTTTTTTTTAAAGTCTAGTACCAATGAAGATAATTTGTCAAACAAATCACTATCTCACATATTTGAACCTAAAATTCTTCAGCTACGTAAAGGCATAAACAAGCCTAAACCTAGGCTCTGATACAAAATCTGTCGCAGAACGGAGGCTTAAGTTCAACTAGTCCAATTTTACAATTAGGATTTATATGAGATTTAACAAGTAGCCAAACTCATTTTATTGATTAAACAGGAAATGGCGAGTAATTGGTTTTGAAATTAACTTGCATGACTTACTCGAAAGAGTGTGCTTCCGCTGCTAGCCTTCGAGAACGGTGCAAACTTCGCCTACGAGAGAGATGTTTTCGACACGTGCTTGGACTCCTCATGATATGGTGCACAACTCCTTGTCGAGGAAGAAGATTGCGCGCACCACACGAGAACGGCATACTCGATTCAGTTTTGACTTGGTTTTGAAGAAGTCGATATCGATTCGAGGAGTCGTTAGTTGAAGAATATTGTTGAAATGATCCTCCAAGCAAGGGAGCGGGTCCTTCAGCGAAGACGTCGGCATAAGTGTAGTAGAATAAGAAAAAAAGAAAATTCAGTCAAATTGTTGGTTTCACACCCAAAGTTTAATTGTGGATTTTATCTCATTTATTTTGTCTCTTCTATAATTTTTTTGCTCTTTTTGTATCCATATTTCAAGATACACAAAAGAGAAACAATCATAAGGAAGATATTCCTATCCAAACTAACTTAATAATAAATAAATAAATAATAATAAAGATAAATACCTAATCTAATTGATTCCTAAGAAAGATAAGTTTAGTATCCAAACTAACCTCCAAATAACAAATAAATAAAGATGAAAAATATATCAATTCCTCAACCAAAATATCGTTTTAGATTTTGTAAGTTGGCTAGTCCAAAACTCGGACTCATCTCTATCTCGTATCGCATCTTGATCGAATCTGATCTCGATCAATAAGGATAGAGATACCTAGAGAGAAGATTATAATAATTTCGTTAGACCAACCTAGTACGAGATAAATTTGTACCACCTAGAGAGAAGATTATAACAATTCCGTTGGACCAACCTGGTACGAAATAATTTTCGTTAGACCAACCTAGAGAGGAGATTATAACAATTTGAAAAATTAGTCCAAAACTTGGACTCGTCATGCTATAATTGCTACTTTGCCAAACAGGTAGGTACCACTTTTATTATCTATAGAGAGAAATATATTTCGGATTTTAGGTTTTTAGGTTTTTGTTAGTTTTCTAACAATTTCTTACCAGGCTGGTCTGGTCTAACTAGATATATGTTTGCATACCTACTAATATACATTGTTCTAAAATCGGCCTAGGTGGCCGCCTAAGGTGCTATTCGGCCTTCCGCCGCACTGGAAACCCCCTAGTCGGCCGACCTAAGCGCATGTTCAGTCCTGTTCGAGGCTGTTCGGCACATAGGCGGTCCTGTTCTTTGGCCCTATGTGGCTTTTTCGGCTAGGCAGAAATTTTCAAAATTTTCAAATATTAAATTTGAAATTTTAAAAAAATCGATAAAAAATCAAAAAAAATCATATTTTAAAAAAAAAATCAAAAAAAAATGAATAATTCAAAAAAAACCAAAAATTCAAAAAAAATAATCTAATTTCTAATTTCTAAAAAACAGTGCAGCGGACTAGACGCTAGGCAGCCCTCCGCTGCACCGATTACGCCTAGCAAAATCTATAACATTGATAATATAACAACTAGCATGGTTTAATTACCAATTGCAAACCATATTGGTTTGTGTTTGAAACTTATACACCGTCATGTTGTACCGGTTTGCCTTCAAAAGTGATATATAGTCATGTGCACCAGCCATACATTGCCTGATGTTAGGAACATTAGTCTTGGGAACATTCATATGAATAATAATAAGAAGGCTACTTCCAACAAGTGACGGTTTTTGCATTTTCCTTTTAGTTCGAAACTAAAGCACACAGAGTCCTCCTAGAAAATTGACCAATTCAAACAAAATGACTCGCAAGATAATACAAAATAAGGTAGTCATAGAACCCTAAGTGTACTCGGTAACCTGGGCCATCCTTAGAAACCTAGCCTCTTGAGATGTTAGTCACTGCACATCTCGTTGTACCTGATACTGTTGTCGATTATCATGCAGATCCAGTGCGGGATCAGACAATTTTGTCTCATCTTCTTTGCAAGATTCTTCTTGATCATGAAGCTCTTATAGGATGGCATTGTAACTAAGCTCGGTCATAGCGGCGGAAACCATAACCTTAGCACGAAGAAGACGATTTTTGCATTCAACAACTTTATTTTCTGAAGCATATAAGAGCAAGAAGATTGGTGAAGGATACCTTGTATTTGCAAAGCCTAAAAGTATTTACTAAATTATTACTTGGGATTATCATTTTTGTACGTAGTATATTATTCAACTAATTTATTTACTAGTTGGAAGGTATAAGAATAGAGAGAAATTTAGTTTGATGACGTAGTAACATAGTTGTCATAAGGTAGTTTTAATAAATGAAATAAAGTAATAAAAACAAAAAAGTCGTTGATATGGAGCCCAAATATCAAAGTGCACCAAAGAGAGGGAATTCGCTTCTTTTATTAACAAGAGGGATGATGCTTCCCGGAGATAAATGATTCACACGCAAATTTGGAAAGAGATAAATTAGATAACATAATTTTAATAGGGAGGATTTATGAAATGCCCAAAAACTAAAAAAGTTTTATGTAAAACCCACTGCTTAAAAAACTTTCATCGCGTGCCCAGAATTAGAGAAACTTATCCAAAGCGGGTTCCAAATGACCCTTTTGCCCTTCCTTTTAATTTATTGAAAACACCCACGAAACTGCTCTTAAAAAAATGTTTCGATACTTCATCTTCTTCCATACGCTGCTCACTTTCGAATCTAGGTTTTCTCCTCAAAAATTTTTAAAAACTCGTCGGAAAATTTCAGAAAGACCGGGACAAACGACAAAAGTGCTAAAACGGAGGTCCAAACATCATTTTTTTGCGATTCTAAAATTTCGGAAGGCCGTCTAACGGTGAAGCGGTTACTTTCAGTCTCCTCGACGATACGCTCATTTTGCGACAAACGGGACCTCGTTTCGACCTCCCAGTAAAAAGTTATGGCTCTCCAAAGTTTCAGCTGACTATAAAATGCAGGAGAATGGTCATTCTCCGTGTTAGAACACGAAAAATGTTAATTTCGCATGAGGGTGGTCATTCTCCGTCTTAATTTACACGGAGAATGGCATTCTCCGTCTTAATTTACACGGAGAATGACCATTCTCCGTGTTAAATTACACGGAGAATGACGACTATTCTCCGTCTTAATTTATACGGAGAATGCTATTCTCCGTGTAGTTTACCACTGAGAATGGTCATTCCAGTGTTAAAACACAGGAGAATGACCATTCTCCGTGTTAGAAACACGGAGAATGCCATTCTCCGTGTTAAATAAAACGGAGAATATTATTCTCCGTGTTAAATAAAACGGAGAATAGCATTCTCCGTGTAATTTAGCACGGA
The DNA here is from genome assembly GCA_029216955.1 of Iris pallida. Lineage (NCBI taxonomy): Eukaryota > Viridiplantae > Streptophyta > Magnoliopsida > Asparagales > Iridaceae > Iris > Iris pallida. The sequence goes on from JANAVB010031618.1 coordinate 1,461,430, forward strand.
GAATGGTTATTTCAGTGTTAAAACGCAAGAGAATGGCATTCTCCGTTTAAATAAAACGGAGAATGACGTTCTCCGTGTTAAATAAAACGGAGAATGGTCATTCTTCGTGTTAAATAAAACGGAGAATGGTCATTCTCCGTGTAATTTAGCACGGAGAATGGTCATTTCAGTGTTAAAACGCAGGAGAATGGCCATTCTCCGTGTTAGAAACACGGAGAATGCCATTCTCCGTTTTAAATAAAACGGAGAATGCCATTCTCCGTTTTAAATAAAACGGAGAATGGCATTCTCCGTGTTAATTTACACGAAGAATGGTCATTCTCCGTGTTAAATAAAACGGAGAATAGTCATTCTCCGTGTAATTTAGCACGGAGAATGGTCATTTCAGTGTTAAAACACTGGAAATGACCATTCTCCGTTTTAAATAAAACGGAGAATGGCATTCTCCGTGTTAATTTACACGGAGAATGGTCATTTCCAGTGTTAAAACGTAGGAGAATGGCGAGAATGGCCATTCTCCGTGTAATTTAGTTTTTTCAAGAATAAAGAGTTTCGTTCTTCTTTCAAAGCGATAATAATTCTTATGGAAAAGAAGAAGAAAGATCTTCTCTCCACAATTGACGTCGATGAAGATGATGATGATGGTGATGATTATGACGAACGATGATCTGAGTTCGACCGAAGAAAAGCACACCGAAGTACGAACGATCTATGCGATCTCTGCTGAAGATGAGAGCAATGGAATTCAGATTTTTCGTGAAGAAGAAGAAGACGAAAATCGCAATCCAGATCTGAGTTTTTTGAATTCAAATACATATAGATGACCAATTCGCGCGGAGGGGTAGTTTCGGTATTATAAAAATAGCAGTTTCAAGCGGGTGGCATCTAAAAGGGAATCTTGGAATATTTAACGTGAAAATACTTAATTCTGGGCATTTCATAAAACTCATCTAGCGGGTGGGCATTTCATAAAAGCCCACCCCGAAATTGGATTTCTCAGCAATTTCCAGATATTAATATCGGGAGGAGGATGACCTAACCACTATTCCAGTCAATCGTAGAAACGTAGTCATTGTAGACGGAAGGACATCCAAGTGTACAATCCAAACAGATGATATTTTCTTCTTTAATTAAGAGGTCAGAAATAAGAGGGAACTTGCTTTTCCAAGATACATGATTTACAAAAAAATTTGGAAATGGACAAATTAGGCAAGATAATTTTAATACCAGGAGGAAGGATAACCTAACCAGTATTAGGGTCAACCATAGATAGAAACAAAGTCCTTGCAAATGAAGGGGCATTCAGGTAGCGACAAACACACCTTAGGCCCGGGGAAGAGGAGCTGTCATCTTGAGTTTTATGTTTCCTACGATATAGATATATGTATCATATTATATATTTAATGTATTACGACAAATTCATAATTAAGTGGTTGTCTGGTTGATAAGCATATATGGCTTTAACCAAGAGGTCTCAAAGTTCAATTCTCCATATCACCATAAATTTTAATTAAAGGTATTTTTGCACCACCCAAAAAAAATTATGGGTCCGTCCAGCATCCAGGGTACAATCCATTTTCCTCACGACCCTATCAATCACCATCTGTCTTTAAATCTTGAATCACCATGAAGACATATTTAAAGCTATGGAACATTTATGATCTAGTAAGATGACTTACAGATAAAAGGTTAGCTCATAAAGTGAGTATGACAAGAATTGTCTACAGATCATCCAAGCTTTCTCCCATAAAAATCGGGTAGGCTACGAGCATTACAAATCTTTATGAAAAATTTGAAGTTTCTAAAACCGGCAACAACCTGACATCAACTTATATGTTGATGAAAAAAAATTAGCCAAGGTTACTATGAGCATAAGAGGATCATGCCATAAGAGTTAGGACGGCCAGTTGGTAGGTAGGTCAACCTACTTTTGGATATGCAATTTAAACCCATACAACCAAGGAGCACGCTCCAGGTTCCACTAAACTATTAAAAAGTCATGAAGAGGTAAAATTATAAAATTTGCTATTGGGAATTGCATTCATCTTTATGAGACATTAAGCTAAAAAGTGAAGGAATGAACAACCCCAACAAGATTTGTCCAGACATCCAATATGGCAATTAACTGGATAATACCTGAGTCAAGAAGAGGTTTCGTATATCCATTGGCAACGGAAATAAACTTGTGGCAACCAAATACTGAAGAATCAGAAACATGTTTGCAACATATGATCAAAGGTCCCTGAGTGGTGAATCCAAGGGTTGGAATGGGAGAGGCAAGTATCGATACTTGAGGTAGTGGAAAATGTTCGCGAAGAAGCAAGTAGAGAGGATAGGATGTAATTCGTTCAGTGATAGCATAGCATAAAGAGGCAGAGCTGTTGGAACGGGGGCAGGAAGGTGCACGGGAGGTACAGGGAAAGGGATGAAAATTAGTGTTAGGAAAGCCAAGGTGGGGTAGGGCAGTAGGAAAAACAATTTTTTAGGTAACTGAGCTAACCTGATCTAATATAACATTGAGAGGATGACTCATTAATGGGATATCTTTATTGAGTTAGGGTACACATATATAGCAATTCAACATTATTAGTAACTGAGCTAACCTGCTCTAATATAACGTTGAGAGGATGTTTCATGAATATATGTATTATGTATGAAAAACATGGGATCATTGTTGAGAACATACAAATAATCATACATATTATCCTAAATGATAGTTTTCAATGTTTTAAATTTAAAGAATTATACTAATAATATGTCAAGAATATAAAAAACTAAAATCTGATCCCAATCCAATTGGAAGGGCAGGGATTAGACCCCAAACAAATTCAGTCGGCAAAATGTTTAGAAGGTTAAGGTTTGGGAATTACATAAATCCGGCTTGAACCGGCCCTAACTACGATTAAAAAAATGAAAAGTTGAACAGCCAGTGTCACTGCCTTCGGTGGACGCTAATGTTGTTGTCGCCAATGTCATTGGCGTTGTGAAGCTTGAAAAGTGCAGACAGGTGTGACAAGGAGTGCAGACAATTGGACAAGGAGAGAGAGAGAACCACCTGGTTGAAAGTACAAATTGATCTTAGGCTCTAATATAATAAGCAGTTTAATGTGTTAGGGTTTCTTATCTTTTGAAACCAATATTAGTTAACTTGAACACGAATTAAGCTGATATTTACCATATCTGACAGCCTCCGGGTAATATATTGGGTTTGACCATGAAACAACATAAATGACATAAGCCATACAGTGACATGTTGGTCGATATTTGGGACATATGGGACGACATTTTAAAAGTAAGGAAAAGGCAGATCTTTCTTTGCAAGTAGTAATAAGAAATATAACAAAAGAAAGTGTGATATAGGGAGCTGTATTACATTTATGAAATATGAGACATTATCAAACTTAAAACTCGAAGCTAAAAACTCAAGTGCACTACATTTATAAAATGCAAAACAAACATTATACCAGGACAGCAGCATGGAAAATCAAGTAGGTTAGAACGAGATGGATAAAAGCATGTAAACATTGATTAATAATATGTGAATCAGTATACCTCAGAAATGAAACCGCCAGCATGTGAATTGTCCTTGAAGGCAGTCTTTGGTATGCGGATAATCAAATGACGAGAAAATTTCTCTATCAAACATCAATGTTTTATAATGTATAAGAAGTGGAATATAAATAACGTAAGATAAAAATCCTTTAAGCATCAGTTCTCACATTTCAAACATATAAAACTAACAAAAAAATTGAAGCTTAAATGACCTGCAGTGCCTACCTAAAACAAATACAAGTTCAAAGGAGATTATGCCAATAAAAAAATTTATAATTATCTATAGAAGAAAAGAATCAAAAGTATCTTTCTCAGATATACAACTCACAGAAAGGAGGATGGTGAAAGGACAATGTGTAAAGACTAACATAATAAAAGTCAAGGAAAGATAAGAAATCGTAATATTATAAGAAAGTCTGTAAACATTGAATGTTTGGCTGAAAAAGTTATATTACGAAATCATTAATATCTCAACAAATCAAGGATAAAAGTCTAAGCATTCTAAGATTCTGTTGACTGAAGTGGTGGAGGTGGACTGGTGGCAAGTGGACAAAAGTGTGCCTTTAGCACTTTCCACCACTTTCTTTGTTAGGAAAAGAAAGATACATCGTGCTCCACTTTTGTGCCACCTTTCTATTTCACTCTCTCCACAACCTTAGAAATTAAAAGGGAAATGGAGATGGTTCTATATTAATTGTTTATTGGTAAGTGATTGTTATTTCAAATAATCAAAACTTTTGAGGGAAATATTTTAGTCAACTCATTAGGCTTATGGCCTTGAGAATTTAAGGAAGTGTACATGATACTAATAGAAACTTGGGCAGCCAATAAAATTAATGTACACCAATCATATAATATTAATTACACTACCACAGTTGGTGTACAAACTAAGATTGTTAGTATAGTCGTATGCATATTAAGAAATATCCATAATACACTCCTAGAGGCTAGACTCCCAGCAAGCTAGAGATTATGTCTATGAAACTCAGCTTGGAGAGAAGATGGAGGAATAGTGACCGTGGAAGGGCATGCCAAGACTTAAAACAGTTTAGCTTTAACCATGTTAATAGTCTCACATTATTGGTCGATAGAGAATCAAAGTTTATTTACCAATGAGTTACGAAATGTTATGGTTCTTACATATGGTTTATAAATTTATTCAGAAGTAATTAGCCGAGATCGTGCAAAAAAATTTCCTATTTATCTTATGAAAAAAGAGTATAAATAAGTGCAACCAGTTGGATCCAACCTATCGACTCTATGGAATCGGGACATCACAGACAGTACAACTTACTTCTGCACATCATCTACGATATGGGCTTAATGTTCTTGGTACACACTTCAATCTTGCTTCTGCCAGTCGTCTCACCAGAAATCATTAGTCCTACACTACATCTACAATTTGTGATCCGGGAACTTCAAACGCACGCAGTTATTAGCAGAAGTCGAGAGGTTATTCAACCACCTATTCTGGCATATGTTTCTTCCGTCGGCTGGCATCGACTACTTGGACATGCACCCTTGTTTATTCTTTCGCAAGTGCTTGTATATTTATCCTTCTTACAGTTCTCTTGTGAGGTATGCATAGTTGGCAAACATCGTCCTATGTTCTCGCATGTCTTTCCTAGACGTGATGCAATGTTCTCTCTAGTACACTATACTTGGGACCTTAAAAACGAAAATTCTCTTTGGATTTTTGTTTTATCACATTTATTGATGATCTTGGTGCAAATTTTAATATTGTTTCTATTAGTCATCTCACCAGAAATCATAACTCCTACACTAGATCTACAATTTGTGATTCGGGATCTTCAAACGCGGACAGTTATTAGCAAAGGCGAGAGGTCAATGGATTATATTTTCACAATATTCCACCACCTATTCTTGCATATATTTCATCCATCGACTGGCATCGACTACTTGAACATGCACCCTTGTTTATTCTTCGACAAGTGCTTCTATATTTCTCCTTCTCATAGTTCTCTTGTTAGGCATGCATAGTGGCAAATATCGCTCTATGTTCTCACATGTCTTTTCTAAACGTAATGCTCCGCTCTCTCTAGTACACTATATTTAGGGGCCTTAAAAATGAAAAGTCTCTTTGGATTTCGATTTTATCACATTTATTAATGATCATTCTCATATAACATGGCTATTCCTTCTTTGTGATCACTTTGAAACCCTGCAAGTATTCCACTATTACTAAAATTGTTCGAATCAATAATTCTCGTGAATACAATAACACGGGCTTTTAGGATATACTTTTTATGGCATCATTCATCTGACTTTTTGTCCATACACTTTGCAATAAAATAGCATAACGAAACCTAAAAATCGTACCTTCTTGATGTTGTACGCTCATTACTTATTCAGATGAACGTTCCTAAGGTTTATTGAAACTTTGCTATTATTATTGTCTATCATCTAATTAACCGTATACCCACCACAATTCTGGATCACAAATTGCTTTTCTTCATTTTCTTTCCTTCTACGAAACCTTTCTCGTCCTACGGTATACGATTGTACATGTTATATTCCCCATCTTGAATCGGTTGTTAATACCTTAGCTCTAGGTGCTACCAAGTTTATCTTTACCCCTACTCGGAAGGGTTGTGTTTGTTACTTCCCTTCTGACTGGAAGCATGTTACTTCGGCTTATGTTGCCTTCCTTAAGAATCAATCTTTTCTCCCCTCCATCTACTACTCAACCACATCCACTAGAGTCTCTACGTCCATTCGTTCCCATCAATGGACCATCTTTCCTACTACATCTTCAGTACACGCCTACTTCCTCACTGCACCACCGCCAGAGCCTCCACGGCCATTCGTTTTCATTGATGGACCATCTCTCCCTACTACGTCCTGGTACGACTTACCTCCTATACTGCACCACCACCACCTACATGTGGTTGTAAACAGAAGACTCGCTTAGATGGATAATCTTCCTATTGCTCTTCACAAGAAACAAGGCACGTGTTATATATCATATTTCTAACATTATTTCTTATCAACGTTTAGCTTCCCTACTTCATAAGTTTGTTATCTTTTCTGTTCCTATAACTTATGTACAAGAGGCAATCCAACAACCAGGGTAGCAGGCCATATAATGAAGAAATGCAAGTCATTTGGTTTAATGTACTTGGGATTTGATACCTCTTGCATGGCGATTGTCGTGTTAGCTGTCGGTAGGTATTTACAATGAAGCATAATCCAAATGGTTTTGTTGATCGTTTGAAGATGTATCGTGACACGACACTAAACTCAGCAATATGGGATTAATTATGAGTCATTTCCCCCTTTGCTAAACTTAACATTGTTCGTATATTAATTTTTCTTGTGGTCTACTATGGTTGGCCTTTACATCGATTGGATATTAAGAATGCATTTCTTAATGGTATTTTAATTGAGATTGTTTACGTGCACAAACCTCTTGGTTATGAGACTATTGGAGTCGCTTGTGTATCATTTATGGAAGTCTATCTATGGCCTCAAGCAGTCTCCTCGTGTTTGGTTGACAAATTCAATCAAGTGGTTCAGGTGATTGGGCTTAATCAAAGCGTTGTTGATTTCTCTTTATTCACCCATTGCTGATAGTAGGGGACATTAAGTCTCTTAATCTATGTTGATGATATTCTTATTATTGGTGATAATATTGTTGGAATTTCTATGATTAAAGAAAAACTACGCTCTCATTTTCATACCAGGAGTTGGGTCTTCAATATTTATTGGGAATCTAGGCTCCTAGACGTGTTGCTTCCCTTATATTATCTCATGTAAGTATTGTATAGGTATTCGGCATGATGCTCGCTATTTAGGGTGTAAGCCAGTTGATACTCATATGGATCAAATCTAAGTCTCTCCTCTCTTGGTTTTACTTCTTACTTATTGCTACCAAATCATGATTACTATAGGAGTCTTGTTAGTAAACTAATATATTTGATGTCATTTGCTCAGACATTTTCTTTGAGACAGTATATGCATTCTCCTCGGGTATCTCATCTTCAAGTAGTTTAGCACATTCTTCGCTACCCGAAGAAATCTTCTAACCAAGGACTCGTCAAGCAGCCTTCCTTTTCACTCTCTCTAACTGCTTATGCTGATGTTGATTATACGGGTCCAGTGGATGACCGTCGTTCTATGAGTAACTTTTGCACTTATTTTGACGGCAACCTTATGACTTGGAGAAACAAGAAGCAAATTGTTATTGCTCGTTCTTTTGCGGAAGATGAGTATCGCTTAATGGCCCATGCAAATTCTGAGCTAACATGATTGAATAATTTGCTTACATGTATTGGTATTGCTCCTTCCTCTCATGCGGTTCATTACCATGATAACCAGGAAGCTATGCATATTACTGAAAACACATTGTTCCATGAGCACACCAAACATATGGAGGTTGATTGTTACTTTATTCAAAAGAAGGTCAAGTTTCGTAAGGTTCAACTCCAGTATGTTCATGCTACGTCACAAATCACCGACATCCTCACGAAGGCCTTGCCTCGCCCACTTCATCTTCAAATTATGTCCAAGCTTGGAGCTCTCGACATCTACGCTCCAACTTGCAAGAGAGTGTATAAGACAGTTATTGTTTCTTGTATGCCTAGTGTAGTTTTGCTCTAGTCTCATATTTGAAAAAAACACAAGGGGAGGCACACATTGCTTATATCTACTATCTACCACTTTAATGGATTAAGTTCAGTAAGTTTAGCCAACTTCTCAACTCCATAATAGTTAACAATAACAACAACAGTAATAATTAACCATAATAGAATTAACAATGTAGAAATTGCCGCGCTCCGGTTTGGAAAACAGGAATACGAGTTTATGAAAATCCAATTTGGTATTGAATGTTGTCGGGGTAGGATATGGGCACTCCGAAGTGGATACTAAAATGAAAATGAAAGAGGGCTTGTAACTCAAAATGAATAAAAATTTCTCAAACGATCCAACCTGGATGTGAAGTTTCACCTCATTAAAGAGCACAAACAATGAGAATTTGACCAATTCCGTCAAATCTTAATAACAAGAAGAAGCTGCTAAGTGATAAGGAAATATTATTCCAGGGCTGCCACTAAACCATTAAAGCACAAAAGTTTTTAAACACTTGAACGATACAAATGTGAAAGAACATTCCAAACATCAAAACCTTGAACAGCTAAGATGGTTCTTCTCTAATACGACAGTTTAGAAGAGTTCAATGTATGAGATACAGCACCTTATACGGAACAGATACCTTCTGTAGACGAGTCAAGCTCTACGACCCATTCCTGATTTCCTTGGATAGAATATTTATCAAACAGTGTTTTCAAAGTGATAGAAACCAAAATGTCTACCATCTCATCTACGTTTCTGTCAGTGTTGACTTTCTTATTGAATTCCAGGTCAAAATACAAGTGACATGGAAAACCCTGAAAAACATAACTGTCATAATCTACAACAAAAAAGTAATGCTAGCATAAAACAAATGGTTTACATGATGCTGTAGCTTAACTATCACATGGAAGGGAAGAATTTCATGTACATGAATACACATATACATATACACATACATATATACTCGAGAAAATAGCATACAACCTATTGAAGAGTTTACAACAAGTAAATCTGATAAAAACCAAATCAATATTTTGTACAAAACAAGTCTTGAAGCAATCGATACAATGCCACGCAATTTGGAAACAGAACCACCACTTAAATTCTAGTTTTGTCAATCGCTAGAAGAAACCAACGGCAGCAAATTCAGATACAGGATTCATGTGAATGTGACTGAAAGTTAGCTTCTCTGCTCTTGTATTTTTGCCAGATGAAAAGATTTCAACTTCAAATATGAGAATGTAGGTATGTACCTGGCTGTCAAGTATACATGGTCTCCTTGGGTTAAGTTTTTCCTAATTTTACTTCATTTAAACTTTTTGCTATATAAACTTCAACAACCTTCAATTAACAAACAATGCTAATGACAAAAGCAATGAAGCACCAATGCTAGTACATGATGTGATCTGGAAAGACAGGTTCAGAAGACACAGCCGGGAGGGGGTTGGGAGGGAGGCAGAGCCGGGAGGGAGGGAGGGTTTGAAGTGTGGGTAGGGTTCGGGTAAGGAGGAAAAGAGGAGAGGAGGTGGAAAACCATGGTGGTGGAGAATGGTAGGAGTTATGGTCAGAACTTACCATGCTCTAATACCAAGTAGAGAGAAAAGAATAATTGAATGTTTTATTGCCTAAATTATTAGATGCAGGGGTGTGCAAAACCAGAAAAGAACCCAACCAAACCAAAAAACCGGTGATTGGGGGTCGAATTGGTTTTTTATGCTTACTGTCCTGTCCAGTCCGGTTCTTTATCAGTTCTAGTATTTTCCGGTCCGGTTCGGGGTTTAGAAACTAAAAACCCATTTGAAACCGAAAGTGTACTAAAATGATTTTGTCAGCTTAAAATTATGGTTGGTCATTGATGAGTATCATGAGTATTAGAATGAATTGATAGTAGGTTATGATACTTTTTTGCTCATCGAAGGATTAGAACGCGTCTTAACAAATTTAAGACATGTTATCTATTTAATAATGGAATTTTGAGAAAGCTTTTTGATAGGTTTTAGGATGATTTATTTAATTTGTAGAACTGAGTAAAAGAATCGAACGGAGATCAACGGCTTGGGTTGGTCCAATTTTGTAGGTTTGAACGGTCCGGTTCTTAATCTTTGAGAACTGAAATATGACGGTTCGAGGTTGGTATAAAATCCGCACCAAACCGGAACATGCTCACCCCTATTAGATGTGGGAGTAAAAAAGAGGGTAATAAGAAAAGATGCATAGATACTCATGTACAAAAGTCAAGGGTTTCATGGAAATCTAGAGAAACTTAAGGACATCGGTGGAGACTGGAGAATAATAGTAATACCCTAGGGAGCTCATAATTGCAAACATATAATAGAGAATGATCCCTATGAGAAAAAGGAAAGAGAAGGGTTTATTTCCTTTTTCTGTATGTACCCATTTGCATACCAGGAGAAATAGTTGTACCTCACATATTACAATATATTCGACTATGTTACCGGGACTCGGGTACGGGTGTCGGGTACGGATACATATCCAAGAGTCGGGCCTTCAAACTCATAATTGAAGTACATACATAATCGGCTAAAAATGATCCAAATTTTGGGTTCGGATATGGAGACATGACTATTAAAATAAATATATTTGAACATGGTTTCATAAAAAGACATCATGTAGTTAAATTTGCATAGTTTTATTAAAAGACACAACATATAATTAAATTTGTATGGCTTCATAAAGACATGTAATCAAATTTGCACGGCTTTATGAAAGACAGACTCTAATTAAATTTGCATGACAAAAGACAGTTGTAATCAAGTCTGCATGGTTTCATATATTTAAGTTTATAATCAAATTTGCATGATTTCATAAAAAGACACATCATATAATTAAATTTGCAATATTTCATAAAAAGATAAGTAATTATAAACTACTGGTAAACTTTACTGAACTAGTTGAATAAGTCCCTAAAGGACCGTCCCTTCATCTCCCCTACTACTTTACTACCAGTCTACCATCTTAAGATAAACTATCTACTTCACTACCACATCCTATCTACTTCATTACTAGTCTCCTGATTGTCATCATAAAGGATCGGATTGTCACCATGGAGGAGCGGATACGAATTCCATACCCATGTCCTATCGGGTCGACACGGGTACTCCTTAAAGTGGAGAGTTCGGGTAACAGAGGTATTCAATGATACGTACCCAAGAAGCACGAGTACCAGGTTACCCAATACTTATACAACACAGATTGTAGAGTACTGGTGCAACATAGGACAAAGAGGATACGTAGCTATGTCTATCGTCAACCAAGCTCCCAACAAGAAAAAAGGTCTATTCTCCTCATCTATATAGGAGAGTATTAGTTTATTAGTTTGTCCAGCATAATAAAACTAACTACTAGCATAGTTGGTTAGTTTGTCTTCAACTTTGCAGTTTCGGACTATACCAATACATATTCTCTATAACGTATCGTTTTTGGCATGTCCGATTCAATACTGACCGCTATCCGATAGCAGCCTATACTGACTTACTATCCGATATCGTCCGTAGTGGCTGATAACGACAATAGGACTCACTTTCCTGGTCAACATGGTGAAGAAAAATTATAACAAAAAGAGAAATATGGAAAGAAAAAGAAAAGGAAAAAAAAAAAAACAATGTCGACGCAATTATTCGGAGTGTCGAAAATGTTACATGCTAGAACATGTGACTAAGATTTCTTATCGACGAGCTATAACCATTCAATTTGTTGACGTTGTATATCTATATATTCACAATAGCCATCAACCTTAGTATTATTTCGTTCAAATCTAACAAGAAATAACAAATAATACATAGAATTATGCCGAAATATACGAATTATTTTCCAGTTTTTTAATAATTATTATAATTAACTTTGACTTCCCAAATGGAATAACTCCAGAACTCCAATCCAGAACCTTTCGGACTGTTGAAACCACCGATAATGATACACATGCAAAGGGTCTGAAGCCAATTTTGTTACCAATATTGTGAAACTTGGACGATAATAAAGGATACAAATGATATGGATGATGATGTTTCTTAGGGTTTGCAAATTTCCTATTACTATGACTAGCAGGGCCGGTCCTGAGATTTTGGAAGCATTAAAAAAGGGCCACTAGAAGTACTCAAAATAAAATTACAAATAAATTGCATGAAAACATAAATTTCTTATGTAAATAAAAAATCTTGAGACAGTATAATGTTCAATAAGATGCACAAGTACTCAAAATAAAATTACAAACAAATTGGGAGAGAGAGGTAATAAATTGATGAATAAAGTGCAAGTCGATTGTGGGCCACTATATATTAACCTTAGAAAAAAAATCCAAATAATCACAGGCTACTCTCCTAGGACCGGCCATGAGTATACTTGAAATTTTTGCTAATTTCCAAATTTTTGCAGCAAAAAAAAAAAATTCCAAATGAAGTTTTACTAATTTCCAAATTATATTTTAGAAAAAAAGTCAATACAAATGTGCCAATATATATTTAACTTTAAAAAAAAAAAATTGGGGGCCTTGTGCCTAGGCGTGTCCTATGCGACCGCACGTGCTGCTCCCCCTTGGGACAGGCCATGTGAACTAGTAGTAATATCTTTCTAGTTCTTATAAAGGTTAAACATTAGTTGTTATATTTATACTTTTATATACTCCACCTTTTACAATTTTAATGATGTTATGAATTAATTAGATATAATATGAGTTTAATTATTTGAAAGTATATTATTAAAAAATCTAAACTGTGTCTTGGTTCAGTAAAGCCAATGTCTCGTCGTGCGCCTCAAGCCTGGGATCCAGAGACGTTAGCATCTCGAGTGCACCTCACGCCTTTTAAAACACCAGACATGATGGGGGTTTAACGTGGTGATGGGGGCCAATATGGTGGTGATGGTGGGCTGATGTAGTGGTAGTAGTTGTGGTAGTGATGGCGGTCGTGGTAAAGGAGCCTAGCGCTCTAATACCATGTTAAGGATCTCAACCTATTTTACTCGGACTTCTCACTTTAAGGCAAAGTCCATGTGTCAACCTGACATGACACGAGTACGGTACGGGATCCGGATCGGATCCTCTATGGTGACAATCAAATCCTCCATGGTGACAACCGGGCCTCTATGCTTACGATTGTTTTTATAATTTGTTGCCGATGCACATATTAGAAAAAGAAGAAGGTAAGCATGTTTTATGACAGTGCTTTATTATATAGTTATTATTATTATTAATTTCATCTTGGGAGTAGCATAGCTCCACCTAGGCAATTGTATCTTGGGGGTAGTAGGCTCATTTATGTGGAAAAAATTGAAGAAAAAAAAAGCATGGAAGTTGAAGGGACTTTTACTCAACTTTATAATAATTGTCAAAGTGGCCGAAGTGGTTGCATGCATGCATTCATCTTGGGAGTAGTATAGCTCCACCTAGGCAATTGTGTCTTGGGAGTAGTAGGCTCATTTATGGGGGGGAAATGGGGAAAAAAGCATGAAAGTTGAAGAGACTTTTACTCAACTTTATAATAATTGTCAACGTGGCCGAAGTGGTTGCATGCATGCATTCATTTCATTCCATTCAAATTTGCTTGTGTTTGTTGTCCATGTTCATTCAATAAATCAATAGGTCAAGTTAGCATACACAAGGCTACAATTTTCCAATCCCAATCAAGTTATGGAAGCTGTCGATATTGGAGCCTATTTGGATGTTTTAAGATGTTGGCAGGTGGTCTCTTTGTAATTCGTTAAGCATTTTTAATGGGGTTCTCTTTCCAAATTTTTCATTCAATATGTAACTTCTCTTTATTTAACAAATATATTTATTTTAATAGACGTATCCCCGTACTGTTGGCTCATTGGTCATGGTCAAACCTGATTTTAATAATTGATCTAACCATGTCTCGATATAAGGGCTACTTGGACGACTGCTGAGAATTGCTACTGCTACCGTTCAAGACATGAAATCATTTTGCCATTGAGTCTGTATTTCCATTTTCAATATATTTTTCACAATTTATTGAGTCTATGAATACAATGTACACCGAATCGTACTAGCAAATAAGCTACCCCAAAATATTTTCAAAATATCCTTTGTTTTGAAAAGAAACCCATTTACAAAAGCTCCTAACTGTTTGACTTTTCAAAAAGCTCAAAACCCGATTTGCAAAACCCTAACCAAATCAATTCTGGACCAAGAAAATTCGGCCTGAGTTCGGTCTGAATTCGCCCCAAGTTCGGTTAGTTGACGTTGGATTTTAAATCCAGTCTTCCCGCAGTTACGGATGCAACGGCTATCTGCCAAAATTCTCTCAAAGAATAATTTTGTCCGAATTCTGTCTTTGGAAAACCTATAAATAGAGAAGAATTTCTACCATTTCAACACACATCTCTTCTCTTCTCTCTAATCCTACTACGGTATTCTAAAGTGTTAATAAGCTTTTCATTTTCAAATTCCAAGCCAGTTACAATTCTCTAGTCGATTTGCCAGTGCGGTACGATCTAGAAGTTTCAGAGTGATTGTAATCAAAGGCTTGATTGAAGAAAGACACTCCACAATTGAAGTTGGTCGAGTACTTCGGATCAAAGCTCGCGTTGTAGAAGTTGCAAGAACTTCGCATGAAAACTTGCGACATTTTTCCATAGTAGATTTCAACTTGAAGCTGAAGTTCTTTCGACTGGACTAGTTCTCACAAGAGGGAAACCAGTATACATCCTTGTGTTTGCGTTTGCTCTCTGCTCTCTAATTTTACATTTACATATCTGTGATATATTTTGTGATCTTGTTGTGTTTGCTCTCTGCTCTCTATTCACCCCTCTAGAGTATAGCACTTTACATCTCGTTCCTACAATTGGTATCATAGCGGGTTATACAGGTAAAGCGAGGTAACATTGTTATTATATTCTTATCAATACTACTGTTACATAGATCACTATATCACACATGGAAACTATAAAATTCACAAGTGAAGGCCAAGCCACAAACAGACCTCCACTATTTGATGGTACAAAATACACATACTGGAAAACACGCATGAGTTTTTTCTTGAAATCTCTAGATTTTGACTTATAGTCTATTGTGATTGATCGCTATAAAAAGTCCCCTCGTATTTTTGTTGATGGAGAATTGGTTGAGAAACCCTATAACAAGTATACTGAAGCTGAAAAGAAACAGGTCAGCCTTGACGCACGTGCTATTAACGCTTTATTTTGTGCTTTAGATAGGACTGAATTTAACAAGGTGTCTACATGCACAACATCCAATGAAGTGTGAAAACTTCTCGAAGTTACTCACGAAGGCACGACACAAGTCAATGAGTCAAAGATCAGTAGACTTACTCAAGAGTATGAGGCGTTTAAAATAAAGCCAAACGAATCCGCCACTCAGATGTTTACGAGATTTCTGAATATTATAAATCCTTTGTCTTCCCTAGGCAAGGAATACAATAACCTGACTCTGAAGATCAAGCTCTCCTAGTAAAGAAGTTCATGAGACTCAACCAAAGAACAAAAGAATACAACAACAATAGCAACAATGAACAAGATCCAATCTGCTACGGTTGCAAGAAGAAAAGACACATCAAGAAGGATTGTCCGACAGCATCATCATCAACCAGGAAAACAAGTATGAAAAGGGTTACATGAAGAAATCAACATCCAGAAGGTATGCCAACACAAGCATATGGCATGAAAGTGAAGCTAGCGACTCAGAAGATGAACAATCAGATGAAGCTGCAAATGTATGCTTAATGGCATATGATCAGGTAACACTAACCCCATGTTTGATACATATGATGATTTTATCTTTGAACAGTTATGTAAAGCCTTTAGTGACCTCTTAAGTGACTACAGAAAACTGCGTAGCAAATACCAAAACTCTAAGAAAGTACTCAAAGAGTACCAAGGTGAAATAGGAAGACTTACCGACCTACTAGTTGAGGTTAGAAGTAATGATAATTCTAGTGAGGTAGGTGAGCTTTCTTCTGTCAAGTTGCAGTTACACGAGACCACAAGACTATCTGAAGAGAAAGACGAGACCATAACCAAACTAGAGGAAGACTTACTCAAGGAGAAGAAAGTTTTCAGCAAGCACTAGTCAGAAATGATGCACTCACAACTGACTACAATACACTTTATGACACTTCCAAAAAGTTAGAAATTAGGTTAGAAAAATAGGCTGAGGTTGCTGCTTCCTATCCTAACACGTGTCACTTACCGAAACACCGAAATACTGTCAAACCCAACAACTGTCAGACCAAACCCAACCAAACTTTTGCCCAAGAAGACTAATAGGCATGCATTTTATTACAAATATCCAACTAAAAAACCAAGACCTACCAATCATGCACAACACTGCATCTAACACTCAACGTGCTAGATGTCATTATTGTGGCACCATTGGTCATATCTCTCCTGCATGTAGAATAAGAAAACTAGTTGATTTGAAGATATGTGCATGGATACCAAAGACTAACATTTCAGGACCCTACAAAAAATGGGTACCAAAAGTTTCATCTGCAATTTATTTTGTAGGTGGAACACCCTACGCATGCTAGAAGCAAATGGATCCTCGACAGCGGTTGCTCATGGCACATGACCGGTGACGCTTCTTTATTCGCAACACTGTCGAAGAAGAAAGAAGGATACGTCTCCTTCAGTAATAATCTTAAAGGGTATATAGTAGATATCGACAATATTGGTAAGGCCCCCTATCCTGTGATTAAAGATGTCTGTCTAATAACCGAGTTAAAACATAACCTACTCAGTATAAACCATTTAGTTGACCATGGTTATGGTATTAACTTTGTCAAAGATAAATGTACTATAGTTGATAGCTCAACTGGTAGCACAATCTTTGAAGGTATTAGGGAAGAAAATATATATGTTTTCTATTTGTTGGAAAATGCTAACAAAGCATGTAGATGCTTAATTGCCAAGAATGATGAGAGTCAACTAAAGCATATGAGACTCGGTCATGCAAATATAGACACAATTTCAAGACTATACACACAAAAATTGGTACGAGGTTTACCGAACATCACCTTCAAAATGGATACGGTATGTAGTAAATGTGAAAAAAACAAAGCTACCCGATTCACATTTAAGTCCAAAAACGTTGTAAGTATCCACTAGACATCTACAATTACTGCATATAGATTTATTTGGGCCTAGTAGAAATGCTAGCCTAGGTGGTAAGTTATATGCATTTGTAATAGTAGATGATTTCTCTAGATACACGTGGGTATATTTTCTCACACGCAAAAATGATGCATTGTCTGAATTCGTCTCCTTTTGCAAGAAAGTTCAAAATGAAAAAAGATTCATGATCACTCGTATTCGAAGTAATCATGGCAGCGAATTTGAGAATGCAAAGCTTGAGCAATTTTGTGACACACGGTTATCTGCATGAGTTCTCCTGCCCTAGGACTCCACAACAAAATGGAGTTGTGGAATGTAAGAACAGGACTCTATCTGAAATGGCTTGAGTTATATTAAACTAGTTTAGTCTACCTAAATACTTTTGGGCTGAAACTGTCAATACAGCTTATTATGTTCCCAATAGGGTTATAATTCGACCTAAATCGAAGAAGACTCCCTATGAGTTACGGTTTGATAGAACACTCATAGTTTCCTATTTCAAAATCTTTGGTTGCAAATGTTTTATTCTTAATACTAAAGATAATTTAGAAAAGTTTGACGAAAAGGCCAATGAAGGTATATTTTTAGATTATGCAGCCAAAAACAAAGGGTACTGAGTCTTCAACAAAAGGACTATGATCATCGAAGAGTCAATAAATGTCACTTTTGACAAACTAAATCAACAAACGATCGATGATGATGATGAAGACGTCAGTACATTGAGCACAGCACCTGCAGAACCTTTAAGCACAGCACCTGCAAAACCACCGAGCAAAGCACGTCCAGAACAAGAAACCAGAACCAGCTACCTTGAGAGTCTGCCAAAAAGAATGAAGTTTATGGCTGACCATCCCAAGGACTTGGTAATAGGTGAGATTACCAAGGGTGTAAGTACTCGTTTCTATAATAAAGATATAGTTTCCTGTGTTGCATTTATTTCACAGCTAGAACCCAAAACCATTGAAAAAGCATGTAGCGATAATTTTTGGTTAGATGCTATGCAAGAGAAATTAAACCAATTTGAACGGAATCAAGTTTGGGAACTTGTTCCCAAGCCCATTAATCATCCGGTCATTGACACCCGCTGGGTATTCCGAAATAAACTCAATGAGAATGGTTTACTCACTCGTAACAAGGTCCGACTCGTAGCTCAATTATACAACCAAAAAGAAGGTATCGACTACGATGAGACCAATGCCCCAGTTGCAAGATTAGAATCTATTTGCATGTTATGTGTATTTGCATGTTTTCATAATTTCAAACTTTTTCAAATGGACATAAAAAGTGTATTTCTTAACGGTTTTATAAAAGAAGAAGTTTATGTAGCTCAACCTCCAGAATTTACTGATTTCAAAAACCCTGAATATGTTTTCAAGTTGAAGAAAGCCTTATACGGTCTAAAACAAGCTCATCGTGCTTAGTACGATCGTTTAATCTCTTTTCTACTTGATAACGGTTTTACAAAAGGAAATGTTGACACTACACTGTTTATAAAATCTTTGAAAGAAAATCTTTTTTTTAATTCAGATTTATGTTGACGATATTATCTTTGGATCCACTGATTAGCCTCTTTTTCAAGAATTTGCAAAGTATATACAGAATGAGTTTAAGATGAGCATAATGAGAGAACTCAAATTCTTCCTTGGATTGCAAACCAAACAAACCAACAATGGGACGTTCATTAATCAAGCCAAGTACACAAAAGATTTACTAAAGAAGTTCGATCTGGAAACCGTCAAACATCTTGGCACTTCGATGGCAACTTCAACTAAGCTTGATATTGATGAGCAAGGCAAACCTGTCGACATACGTAAGTATCGATGTATAATTGGTAATTTACTTTATTTAACTGCTAGTCGTCCTGATATAATGTTTAGTGTTTGCTTGTGTGCACGTTTTCAAGCTAACCCTAAGAAATCACACATGCGAGCAGTTAAGTGTATCTTTCGATACCTTAAAGGCACTTCTTCTGTCGGCTTATGGTATCTCAAAACCACGTTCTTTGACCTAACCGGTTACTCGGATGCTGATTTTGCTGGATGCAAAGTAGATAGAAAAAGTACTAGCGGCACGTGTCATTTCCTAGGTAAGGATCTAGTCTCTTGATTTAACAAGAAGTAAAATTCTGTCGCATTATCAACTACTGAGGCCGAGTATATCGCTGCAGAACGTTGTTGTGCACAAATTTTGTGAATGAAGCAAATCTTAGAAGACTTTGGTTTACAGTATTCACGCATACTCATTTTCTGTGACAACACTAGCACTATTAATTTGACTAAGAATCATGTATGTCATTTTCACACTAAACATATTGAGATTCGACATCATTTTCTTAAAGACCATCAAACAAATGGAGATATAAACCTTGAATATGTAGACACAGAGAACCAATTGGCTGACATCTTTACAAAACCATTAGCGGAAGATCGTTTCAATTATTTTCGTCAAAAATTAGGAATTTTAGATGTCAATAATATTAATTAATTTTGTTTTATTAATTATTTTTCAATATGCAACAACTGTTTTCGAGACAAGCCTACAAAGGATCTGTCTGTCACCACGACCAAGGTCGAAGCGAAACGGTATTTAAGTGTTCTCCTGTGAACCTCCGTTAGTTGGGACAGTACCCCTACAACTAATCTGAGACAGTCGCTGTGTAACGAAATTTAATTCGTAAAATAATATTAATTACATTAATTGAAATTTAAAATAACTAAACATGGAATTAAATAATTGAAAAGGATTAATAAATACAAAGTGGCATTTTATTTTATTTCTGCACAAAAATACCTCAACAAAACCCCAAGTGAACTCGCACCGAATTCGACCCGAGTTCTGTTGGTGTCAGGTGTTTTTAAGTTAGATTTGAATATGGCCCCTTCTATTCATCACCCTCTACTCCTCCAAACAGAGCAGCAGCCGTGAACGAAGCTCCAAAACCCTAGATTTTTCAACTTCGACTCTCAAATTATTTGGAGTTTTCCATCCAAATTTTGGATTCGTGCGTGAAATCCCGTTCTCTTCTACATACTCAATTCTCAGAAGATATAATTTCCTTATTCTCTCAATTTCAATTTATTAAATTTTTATACTTTTCTAGAAACTATGCCTAGGATTCACAATCCTTCAAGAGAAAGAAGACGGCGGCTAGCGAAGAAGCCTTGTCTTTGGATCCTATCCAAGGATCGCTCTTTTCACTCGTCTAATCGGACGACGGGACGTTCAATGAGTTTTTCTTTGAAGCTCATGATCAATCCTTATTATGGTATGCGGATTTCTCAGTTCGCAACATATGTCCCGACGCACCGATCAAGTGGACTATCTTTCCGTCACACAGAACTTACTTTGAAGTATTAGGATTGCACAACCTTGTCACTCACTCATTTCCTATTGCAACCAATGCTATTCGATTATTTTACTGTAATTTCATCCTTGACACTTTCACTGTTAAGAGCCGTATTGCTGGAATTGATATTCAATTCAATGATGCTGACCTAGCGAAAATTCTTAATATTCTAAATGAAGGTGCTCCGCTAGACGATATTACTGAATTTGAATTTTTCGGAGACACGACTTTAAACAATTTCAAGAATGAACTTTGTTCTCCTGATCGAGTTCGTACTGAAAAGTTCAAAGCTGCACATTTGAACTTATTTTTCTATGAACTACATCGCATTGTCTACTCCACTCTTGTCCAAATCCACTTCCAAAGACGATGTGACCACCCTTGAAATGTCTTCTTTATATCATATTCGTAAGGGGATTCCTTTTTCTGTCCCCAAGACGATTATTCAGATGATGGGTCGTTGTAGCGAAAGGTACAGAAACCTTGCTTACGCGATGATTCTTCCAATCATCTTTAAGCACTTCGACATTGATCTATCCACTTGTGCTCGTGACTCTGAGCCCAAGTATCTTCAGCTATCTCGTCGTAGCGCAGCTGTTCCTCCTGCTCCTCCTACTGCACCACCTCCACCTCCTCAGGATTACCCTATGTCTTTTGAGGGTCTCCACCAACATTTATTTGATATGCGACGTGCTCAGCTGGATGAGCACAACTCTTTGCGAGCGTTTGTGACTGACACATTGAGGGAACACGAGTTCCGAGATACTAGTCGGTGTCAGGCCTTGGCAAACTCCTTTGCGGATCTGCGTTTTGCCTAGACTGGTCTGCATACCAGTTCTCTTCCACGAGATCCCACTGTTTCTAGCTACCGCTATGAGGATGAGGCGGTTCGTCACTTCTTTGAGCCTGGTAACGCTTATGACTGGTATCTTGGTTCTGGTGCTACTCCACACCCTTCTCACGGAGCTGGCACTTCTGGAGCTGGTCCTTCTAGACATGGTGGCGATGTTGATCACGATGACGATGATGACTGTTTAGCTACTGAGGATTTTTGATATAGACGTTATTGCACTTTGTCTAGATGGTATATGATAGACTATATTTGTCTTTGTATGCTTGGAAATGCTCCGACATTCCAAGATAGTACTTTATCTTTTATTTTTATTAGCACTGTGACTGTTTGCTGAGTTGATATATTTCAAGCTCTTATTAGTATACATTTACTATTTCAGTGTATATTGTTCTCTCTTTTATTCTTAGTATGCACTTCTCATTTCTATGCATAGCTTTACTTATCTTAGTTTATGCTTCCTTCATAGAACTGCCTATGAAATATATGTTATTCTTTATATATTTTCTGTAATTCTTCAACGTTTGTTTCTTAAGCATGAATTGCGGGAGAGCTTCTCTCTTTACAATTATTTTGCTAGGTGACAACGGGAGAGAAAATGGATCTAACATCTTTTACAGGATACAAGAAAAAAAAATTAAGAGGAGACAATACCAATACAGTACCTTACAAATTTTGATTTTTTTTGTCAAATCAAGATCAAGATGCTATATCGATCAAGGTTTGTCAATTATCAAAATGGGAGAGATTGTTGGCCCACTGGTCATGGTCAAATTTGATTTTAATAATTGATCTAACATTGTCTCGATATAAGGGCTACTTAGACGACTGCTGAGAATTGCTACTGCTACCGTTCAAGACATTAAGTCGTTTTGCCATTGAGTCTGTATTTCCATTTTTAATATAATTTTCACAATTTATTGAGTCTAGGAATACAATGTATACCGAGTCATGCTGGCAAATAGGCTACCCCAAAATGTTTTCAAAATATCCTTTGTTTTGAAAATAAACTCATTTACAAAAGCTCCTAACTGTTTGACTTTTCAAAAAGTCCAAAGCCGATTTGCAAAACCCTAACCAAATCAACTCTGGACCAAGAGAATTCGGCCCGAATTCGTCCCGAGTTCGGTTAGTGGACGTTGGATTTTAAACTCAGTCTTCTAGCAATTACGGATGCAACGGCTATCTGCCGAAATTCTCTCAAAGAATTATGTCCGAATTGTCTTTGAAAAACCTATAAATAGAGAAAAATTTCTACCATTTCAACACACCTCTCTTCTCTTCTCTCTAAGTGTCACGCTCCGCTCCCGTAGGAGCGATCGTCCTCGCTAAGGCGTGATGTCGCACGAGCCTAGAATGCTCTCGTGCAAGGCAGTTTCATAACGGCCGATTACATCGGCGGCGACGGGGTCGTCGCACAGAAGTCTCAAGCAGAAACATTGAACATGCAGCAAAAATTTAGAATCAAAACACAAGTTATTCAAATGAACTCTTTATTGATATTGAACAATCAGATTACAATAGGCGCAAGGCCAAGATTACAAGTCACTCAAGCTCGCTCTTCTCACATTACAAGTCACTCAGCTCTCTCTCATCTCTCAATACAAGTCTTGAACAAGCGGATGCTTCAGAAGGCGACGTCCATACATTATGTCCCGTATAAGTCTTGACTGCACACGGCCACACGCTTCAAATCGCCAAGGAACTCCGTGCCTCGACACATCCAAGCGAGCTCCGCGCCACGAGCTTCTACCTGTGCCTGCACATGTTCAAACTATGTGGGTGTCAGTACTCAACTGTACTGGTGGAGTGAGCTCCTCACCCACCCATACAAAACCAACATGTTTGATTTTACTTTTGTGCAACATAAACCCTTTACGATTGTCTTACTACTCTTGCCTTAGGATCGGTTTCAGGACATAGACTCTCGACCTATTTAGTGTCATTAGACCGTCGCCGTGCTATTGCACCAATAACTTCCTTGCCCTTGCCTCTAGACCGTTCTCGTGCTTGCAAGGTCAACGCACCGACTCATACTTGTCCTTCGTACTATAATCTGGGACGTAACAACTCGGTCGTGCAATGAACTCGATTCGTGTTTCAATATCACTGAGGCAGTGCCTCCTCGCTTAGTCTTGCCTATACTCGTGTTGTGACAACGCGGCCGTGCCTCACATCTCGAGGTCGTGCCTCGCAGCTTAACCTGACTTAACCAAACTTGCCCTACGACCCTTCCAGACTTAACTCGAAACGTCTAACCCAACTTGTGGAACCGGTGTTGAGAACTCAAGCACGATGCCATATCCCGTGCCGAAGCACGTGTCCTTACGCATAGCCAAATCTTAGGCTTCATAATACTTTGGGTGCAACCGAGCATACATTTCAACACTCAACACATACCGTGCTTACACTTCCTTTGTTACGACCGACACCATGCATGCGGATTCGCCGCTTAGCATGCCAATTATCTATATGAAAGGCCACTGGCATGACAAGTCATCGCGGACATAGCTCAGGTAGGCGGCGGGTCCTTCAGTGCAGGTAGCGAGCCCCGTTGAAAGCCCTCGACTACCCACGCAATACGTGCGCTGCTATAACGTCTACCTCCTAGGACGACTGGGCCCGGTGCCCCGGCGTATAACCAGTCTAGGCAGAAATCCTTGTCGACAAGTTGTCCAATAACCACGCACCTACGAGACATCTAGACTCACATAAATGCATGGCCTAATTTGTTGGTACGACTGGAACTATACTTAGCAACTCGTGCTCTGAACCACACTTTGCATAACGTGCATCGGGACCGTGGGACTCCCGACCGAGGGACCGCCTCATACTTCTTAACGTGCATAGGAACGTGAGACTCCCAACCGAGGGACCGCCTCATACCTCTTAACGTGCATAGGAACGTGAGACTCCCAACCGAGGGACCGCCTCATACCTCTTAACGTGCATAGGAACGCGAGACTCCCAACCGAGGGACCGCCTCATACCTCTTAACGTGCATAGGAACGTGAGACTCCCAACCGAGGGACAGCCCCATACTTCTTAACGTGCATAGGAACGCGAGACTCCCAACCGAGGGACCGCCTCATACCTCTTAACGTGCATAGGAACGTGAGATTCCCAACCGAGGGACCGCCTCATACCTCTTAACGTGCATAGGAACGTGAGACTCCCAACCGAGGGACCGCCTCATACTCTATGTGACGAGCCTTAAGACCGTAGGAACAAATGGCTATATGCAGCCGTAGAACCGTGGGACCGAGCATGCGCTCAACTTGAACAACCACGGTTCTTTGGGTACCTAAACTCATGCCATAAGCTGTGCGATAGTACTTAGCTCGTGGGATGATCAAGGCTACGCCGAGCCTTGCTTCGAGGAAACGTGCATGCTTTATCGAGCATTTACGCGGGCGACGCCTATGACTTAGGCTAACTCTTAGCTTGTGACGAAGACCAACTTTACCTTCTCCCAAGCCACGGGACGAAGGACCGAGTGTCATTTTTAAAGCACACCATGCACCAACTCTAATCCGACCGTGGAACGTTTTCCATGTTCTAAACTCGATTAGACACGTCGAAATTATTCCCTTAGCTATGTGGATTCGTCTCTTTTATTATCAAGCCTATTGTGCGAGTTGAAAACACACGATTTATTAAATGAAGGCTAAGATGAGGCAGGTTCACCGAAACTATCCCACCTGAGCGAGCGGTCACCTTGACCGAGCGATATCTTTGAGTCGTCGTTGTAAGGCTAAGTCCGAACGCCGTCGGCGTTTCGATTCCTCCGATTGACTGAGCGGGACGGGGCACTACACTAAGCCTACAACAGTATTCCAAAGTGTTAATAAGTTTTTCATTTTCAAATCTCAAGCTAGTTACAATCCTCTAGGCAATTTGTCAGTACGGTACGGTCTAGAAGTTTCAGAGTGCGGTACGGTCTAGAAGTTTCAGAGTGATTGTAATCAGAGGCTTGATTGAAGAAAGACACTTCACAATTGAAGTTGGTCGAGTACTTCGGATCAAAGCTCGCATTGTAGAAGTTGCAAGAACTTCGCATGAAAGTTGCGACGTTTTTCCGTAGTGGATTTCAACTGGAAGCTGGAGTCCTTCCGACTGGACTAATCCTCACAAGAGGAAAACCAGTATACATCCTTGTGTTTGCGTTTGCTCTCTGCTCTCTACTTTTACAATTACATATCTGTGATATATTCTGTGATCTTGTTGCTAACATTTTTAATAGCTAATTTTTCGCTGCCTACTCTGTTCACCTCCCCCCCCCCCTCTCTCTAGAGTATAGGCTCTCTAGAGTATAGCGCTTTACATCTCGTTCCTGCACGTACCAGTACCCAATTTATGGATTCTTTTTAGCCAAGTCTGTATGTCCTTCAATTATGAATTTGAAGGACCCGGTTTTTAGATATGTATCCCTACCCGACACTCGTACCTGAGTCCAGATAACATAGATCTCAATTACTTAACTGATTGATTATCCCGATGACAGTAAAACACATTGTGATGAGAAAAAATCACAAATTATAACTAGCTGGAACGAACTAAATACTATGTTGAACAAACTAATCAACTTTCCTACGATCTCAAAATTCAAGGATTCTATTTATTCTGTAGCAAATCAAGACATCATATATAACTGGTCATATCAAGCAATATTGCATATTATGGAGAAAACTTAGGAGATAGGTATTTAGTCAGATAATGAAATTGATTATCCATTAATTAGTAAGCCATTATAATTGAAACAACTAGTAGCCTTAGAGAGCTATTTCCTTATTTCAACAATTGTCACAAGGCAAACATATACCTCTTGAATGACTTCATAGTGATGTCGTAATTTAGGATCCATTCTTTTGTACCTGAAAGAAAAATTGTAGTGAGAACAATGCTATAGAGGAAATATTGCTATTTTAAAAAGGGTCCTAAAGTTTGGGAACCAATGCAGACATTTGTACGTATTCTATTTTTCTTGGTAATAATCATTTATGCTAGTATGTTCCGGTTCACCTAAGGATGACTGTATTATCTTTTATTATATCTAGTTATTACCATGTGGAATTTCATTGCAAAGAAAAAAAATCAAGGAATGTTGATCATTGCAGAAGAGATGAAGAAACCAAATGTAATTGTGTAAAGAAACAAATATGACCTTCTCCAGAACTCATCATATGTAGACACAAGGAACCTTCTGTTCCCACTCAAATGATCTTGGTAGCTAAACACAAAAACTTGTGTGTGTGTTTTAGCAAATCTCACAGCCTCCTCTTGTCTAGGAAAAGTAGCCCATACCTCATCCCTATATCAGCATGAGTTTGAACTGCATCAATAATCGAAGGAAACATGCCCGCTACATAAATATACATAGCTAGCAAGTATTTCAAGGCAAATAAAGTGTTCAGAGTAAAGTATATGTCCATCATAATACCTTGGAATCAGTTTATTCTGTTCCCTGAGATCAAAATGAATTTCATGTAATAACCGCAACAGTTGTGACGGTTTCTTAGCAGGAGCACCTTGTGGGGAACCATAAAATACAAGTGGAGATATCTGTCTGCCACTTTTGATCTTGATCGCAACAGTTGTTGACACACCAAGCTGAAAAGAAAAGAATAACTATCAGCCATGACCATTAATGCAGAGTAACTGTGATTCATAGAATGTGTTAGATTTAGAGAGTTAAGAGGTTTATGTAGTTACTTTAGTCCCACATGTAGACTCATATGAGGAATGTTCTCCTTGATTGAGTTCTGCAGGAAAGAGGGAAGGACGGCGAAACCAAGGGCTAACCTTCACATGGAGGGTGGAGCTGATAGAGACTGTTATTATTGCTGTCAAGTCCTACTGGTTACAAACTTTTCAGATACCATATAGTGTTTTCAACAAAAAGAATTTTGCTCGAACTTTTTAAGAAAAGAGGGCAAATATGCTACAGGCTGGACTATTATTTGCAGGAGGAAGGACGCTAGGAATCCCTAGGCCCCATGACATCGAGGAATCTTGTGCACTCTAATTGCTAATGAAAGTTTCTAACAGAGAACTCTATATGGGCTAAGTGGACGAGGAGGTTTTTAAAATAAAGAAATTTCTGGGACATTCATTCTAGGCAATGTGGAACTAAAGCCCAATAACACTTTAACACATATATCAACACTCCCCCTCAAGATGGACGAAAGATATTCACTAAACCCATCTTGTCACATCCTCTCATCATGCTGATAGAACTAAGTCCCTTTGTCAGTCCGTCTGCTACCTGATCTTTGGTTGGAACGTAGTCCAGTTCTAGTACTCCTTTCTCCAGCTTTTCTTTGATAAAGAATCTGTCAATCTCGATATGCTTGGTCTTGTCATGCTGCACTGGATTGTTGGCAATACTAATAGCTGACTGGTTGTCACACCATAGCTTCATCTTGATCTCCCTGGCAGCCAATGGAGGGTGGAAGCTACACCAACTGGATGTGAAGAATGCATTTCTTCATGGGGATCTAGTGGAGGAGGTGTACATGGAGATACCACCAGGATTCGGCACCAAACAGACAGAAGGCAAGGTCTGCAGACTGAAGAAGTCCCTCTATGGACTGAAGCAGTCTCCTCGAGCATGGTTTGACAGGTTCAGTAGAGCAATGATAGGGATGGGATATCAGCAGATCAATGCTGATCACATTGTCTTCTTCAGACGAAGTGGAGGCCACATCACCATGCTTGCGGTATATGTAGATTATATGATTATCACAGGCGATGATGAGCAGGAGATCGTCCAACTCAAAGGAAAGCTTGGCAAGGAGTTCGAGGTGAAGGATCTTGGCCCTCTTTGATACTTCCTTGGGATTGAGATTGCTCGAGATAATGAGGGAATCGTTCTTTCTCAAAGGAAGTACGCACTGGACCTGCTTACGGAAACGGGGATGATGGGATGCAAACCAGCAACGACACCGATAGACCAGAAGTTCAACTGGATGCTAAAGCTGGAGAACCAGATGACCGGGATAGATATCAGAGATTGGTGGACAAGTTGATCTACTTGAGCCACACTCGACCTGATATCAGCTTTGCGGTCAGTGTAGTGAGCCGCTACATGCATGACCCCCGGAAGGGTCATATGGACGCAGTATACCAGATTCTGAGGTACTTGAAGGGAGCCCCCGGGAAGGGACTGATCTTCAGAAGAAATAATCATATAAGCATCGAGGGCTATTGTGATTCTGACTGGACTAGCTGTGCTCACGACAGGAGATCCACATCGGGCTACTGCATATTTGTAGGAGGCAACTTGGTCCCTTGGAGGAGTAAGAAGCAGTCAGTGGTGGCCAGATCAACAGCTGAAGCAGAGTATAGAGCTATGGCCTTGGGAGTCACAGAACTATTGTGGTTGAAGAATATGCTGACGGAGCTAAAGCTGCACCAGGGAGCCAAGATGAAGCTATGGTGTGACAACCAGTCAGCTATTAGTATTGCCAACAATCCAGTGCAGCATGACAGGACCAAGCATATCGAGATTGACAGATTCTTCATCAAATAAAAGCTGGAGAAAGGAGTACTAGAACTGGACTACGTTCCAACCAAAGATCAGGTAGCAGACGGACTGACAAAGGGGCTTAGTTCTATCAGCATGATGAGAGAATGTGACAAGATGAGTTTAGTAAATATCTTTCGTCCATCTTGAGGGGGAGTGTTGATATATGTGTTAAGTGTTATTGGACTTTAGTCCCACATTGCCTAGAATGATAGGAGATGAGGCTAGCCTCTCCTATATATATGTAATCTTTATTCCAATAATAATCAATCACTTAAAATCTCTACAAAGTAACTCCTCCTGAGCCGTAGGCCTGATACTTCTTATCTCCTCCCCCTGTTCTGCTTCACCTTCATGTTTCTCCTCAACCGTGTCTCTATGCCATACTTCTAGATCGGTTACCACCAAGTTCTCCATCTCCCCCTCTCGCCTTATACTGGTAGTATTAGGCGTGTTGTGCGACGTTCCCTCCTGACGGTAATATGGCTCATGCTCTCGGAAGTGGACATCCATACTAACAAACTTCTTCTTCTCTACTGGACTCCAGCACACATATCCCTTCTGAGTCGCTGAGTAGCCCACGAAGATGCATTTAACTGCTCTGGAGTCAAGTTTTCCAACTGATGATCTGTTGTCTTTCACAAAGCACACACATCCGAACACCTTTAGTGGGAGTATCCCACTATTATTGCCATGTAATACTTCACATGGGGACTTCCATCCCAAGACTTTTGAAGGCATCCTGTTGATAAGTTGAGCTGCTGTCAATACTGTATGTCCCCATAGATTTTGTGGGACATTCATGTCGATCATCATACTTCTTGCGGTCTCTAGAAGGTGTCGGTTCTTCCTTTCTGCTACTCCATTTTGTGATGGTGTGTATGCACAGCTGGTCTGGTGCTATATTCCGTGTGCTGACAGGTACTCTGCAAGTGTCCTGTTGGTGTACTCCGTTCCATTGTCAGACCTCGGTACCTTCACTACTGCATTGTATTGAGTCTGGACATGTTTATGGAAGTCCCGAAAGCAAGTAAATATTTCACTCTTATTTTTCATTAAATACAGCCAGGAGACACGAGATGCACAATTAATAAAGGAGACAAAGTACTTATATCCATTCATAGTGTTAGTAGCACATGGACCCCAAACATCAGAATGTACTACCTCAAAAACAAGAGAACTCTTATGACCAGTACCAACATATGAGCTTCTAGTAAGCTTTTCTAACTCGCATGCATCACATACTAATTTATGTTTATTTAATTTTGCATACATCTCTGGATACACCTTACTTAGAGTATCAAAAGAAGAATGTCACATCCTCCTATGATGAAGTATCAAAGTATCTTCAGTCCTCTGCTGCAGCTCTCCCATTCCAGCTTTCTCTGCCATAGATATCAATGCTGAGTCCAATCCTTCCCGATCTAGGTACCACAGTCCCTCATGCCAGGTGCCAGTCCCTAGTCTTCGTCCCGTCCCTTTCTCCTGAAAGATCACCTTAGGAATATCAAAAGAAACAGTGCATTTTAGTTGGAGAATTATAGAACTAATAGACAAGAGACTGACTGGAAAGGATGGAGCATGTAACACATTGGATAATCTTACTGAACCTGTACAATTAACAGTAGCCTTACCGACCACTGGTTGGAAAGTGTTATATGCGGTCTGAATGGTGTCTGCTGGTGCTAGGTGAGTGTATGAAGAAAACTCACTAGCGTTCCCGGTCACATGCCGAGATGCTCCTGAGTCAATAATCCAGTCTGACATTTTAAGGGAAGACATAGATGCAAGAACGAGTGACTCGTCGGTACCTTCTGATGGGTAAGTATACATAGCGGCGTTGTCTCCGAAGAATGGGGTGGATGTCTCCTCTGCTCCGCTCCTCTTGTCTCCTTCGTTCGACGCTCTCTGCTTTCTTTCCAACAGGTCCAGCAGTGCCTGATCCTCCTCAGTAAAGGTGCCACCAGCTCCTCCATTCCCTTCTACCACCAGCAAGTTTGCCCGATAGCCTCCTCGGCCGCCTTGTCGGCCTCCTCGACCACGTCCACGTCCAATATATCCTCGTCCACCACCTGAGTCTCCCTCCTTAGGTGGTTTGGTACAAGCATATCGATGAGGGCCCATAACCCACACATGTAGAGATAGCCTCCTCAAGAATAGGTATCTCTGGTTGGGCGAGGAGTAAGGTTGTCCTCTGTGCAAATGCGGCAGTCAGCCCTTTGAGGAATTTCATCGTCCTCTCATGCAGACACACGTCTCTCCTTGCACTTCGGGTCCCCGCAGCTTGTCCGTTTCGAGGAGTGATCATAATCCAGCCAAAGACGCTCCAACTCCGTAGCGTACTCCTGCACCGTCTTCTCCCCTTGTACGGTGTCATCGATCTCCCCTTTTATCTGGAAGATCCGTAGGTTGTTTCCCACGCCATCATAGGTTCTCCTCAACTTCTCCCATACGTCTTTCACCATCTCAATGCCATCTACTGTGGAAGCAATAGACCATGGTTTAAAGTATCGGCCGATACCGATCCGATATGGCCGATACCGAAACGGTTTGGCATGTCCCGATCCGATACCCGATACTAACCGATACCAACATTGGGGGTCTCTTTTCCGGTCAATTCGACAAAGAAAATTAAACGAAAAAGACAAATCAACAAGAGTTTAAAGCATAATAAGGTTGTAAAAGCATGTAAAAGAAGAAAATCAATCTATATTGTATGTAAACCAATCGGTAAGGGTGACTAATATTTCGTTTAATTTCAAAACTATTAAAAAATAAGACTGAAAATACTTAAAATTATGCCTAAATGTATAAAATATATGTTTTTAAATGTAAATAATTTATTAATAATTATTTGTTTTCCGATACCAAAAAATTCGATACTCCGATCCGATACCGCCGATACTACCGATATTGCCGATACCATTATTTATAGGAATAGTCCGAAACCGATTCCGATACAGATACTGTGAACCTTGCAATAGACTGGACTAAGGAATTGAGAAGCCAGATGTAAATCACCATATGAGTGGATTTCCACTCGTCGCGTCCTGTCGAGCCCTCTTCCGGTTCTGTCTTCTCGCCCGTCAAGAATCCCTCCAGGTTCTTTCCTGCAAGGGTTCTTCTCACCCGCCGTGACCAACTCAGATAGGTGGCTGGTCCATCCAACTTCAGATCGATGGAGGGTAGTTCCAACATTGGCGGCGCTCGTGTCGTGTTATCACCAGCCGACACCTTTATCAACTTCATCAACGTCGCCACATCGTCAGCATCCAGCTTCTTGAGGATCGCCTCCATCGATGCTTCTTCTCGATCACGTCACACTTGCTCCACGACTCACGCTTGTCCTCGGCGTCCTCTCCTAAATCCGAATATGTCTGGTTTCATCGGATCTAGGCATCATCGACATCTCCTTGAGAATCTCATATGAGATAAATCTTCAAGAACGATTTTAGGCTTCCCTACACTGTAGGTGCCACAGATGAAATAAATCTCAAGTTTAGGCTTACCTACACCGTAGGTGCCACATATGAGATAAATCTCAAGTTTAGACTTACCTACACAGTAGGAGCCCTAAAAGTGGTGTGTACGAAGGCACCCACGGCAGCCGCAACGGCTCAGCGGCGGCTGCTGCGGCTGCAGCGGCAGCGGGAGCGGCGCAGCAGTGGCAGCGGCACAGCCGCAGTTGCAGCGGCAGCGAGAGCAGCGGCGCAGTAGCTGCAGCGGCAGCGGCGACGTGGGGGGGGGGAAGGGAGGGCGAGGTTAGGGGTAGGATTTGTGTGGAAAAGGTGGCTCTGACGGTATTCTAAGCAAGTTTAGGCTCTGATACCATGTATAGATTTTAAGTGATTGATTATTATTGGAATAGAGACTACATATATATAGGAGAGGCTAGCCTCCTCTCCTATCATTTTAGGCAATGTGGGACTAAAGCCCAATAACACTTAACACATATATCAACAAAATTTCTGGGACATTCACTTATAAAACAATTCTAAGGAGGACTATTGCAAAACAATACCTCAGTAAAGAGAGGCATAGCTTCAGGGGACAAAACTAGTATTTGGTTTAAGCCCATGGCCCCCTGAGTGAAGACCTATGTTGCACGAATATATAGACGGTTAAGGACACGATACAGATACTGGATACAGATTTTTTTCAAATAGGTATAATATAACCACTGTGTTGCATAAATACAAACACAGATACAGAAATAGACACGATACAGGTACGGCCACTATTTTCCCTTGTCTCTGCAACATAGGTGAAGACTAATTGAAAGATTAAGGTGGAAGTCTCTCCACATCCTGGGGGGCAATGTACAGGTCAATGCCAGTATTGAATAGGGTGAAAAAATTGGTAGTTACTAGAACCTTAGCAAAAGAGAGAAAGGAAGTACAAATGATAATGGGAGGGGAGGTTTGAGGAACGGTACAGATATGAAAAGGTATAGTGGTCAGAAGACAGTATGAAAAGGTAGAGTGGTATGAAGTCGTATGGTACACAGGGAATTGCTTGAAATGATGAGTGTATTTGTATATAAGGCAACATGAATTTGAAAAATGAGTGTGTGTATATATGGCAATTCGGATTAGACTAATCACCAAAGACAGGCTTATAAGCCATCACAAGCTTTGAGCACTGGAAGAATCAATCAAGCCTATCTACTTCAAGTGTTCCTTTAGAGCATATATGTGGAAACTTAACAGATTGAAACTGGGACTAAAAAATGAAGGAAATTGTATCCTGGAAGAGGAAGTAAAGGAACTAATGTGGCATAGCAAGAAACAAGAAAACTATATTACTAAGGGTGGTATTGGCAGTATCTACGTGGTATATTCGGAAGGAGAGGAACATGAGAGTAATCCAGAATGAAGACACTGATAAAACAATTATATGCAAGAAAATCCAGAAGGATTTTTCTACTATAACAATATGAGAGTACAAACTAAGAGAACAGATCAAAGTAGGAAAATCATATCCTATTGGGGAATTCCCTTAAAAACACTGAATGAGATATATATACTAATTATTCCCAATGCAGCCTTCCACATGGTATCAGAGCTATGGTTTATCTTGGACCAAGCTCTTTAAGATTAACCCAAAACCTAACCTAGATATCCATCTCATCCTTTAAACTTCATCCTATCCATCTATCTTCTTCTTCTTCTTCTTCTCTTTCTTTTAGAATTCCCTAGATCCATCTCTAGCCTTCCATCTTCTACCTCCTCTCTTTCTAAAGAAACTCCCAACCAAGATATTTTATTTTGTCTTCCCTCTTCTTGTTCTTCCTCAAACCTCTCTTATTCACCACTTCCCTTCTATCTCCCTCCCTTGCCACGCCAACTCCCTACAGGTCCAACCCATCAAATTCGCATGACCTCGGTCTTTAGCTATGTTACATGCCATTTTTAGTTCTATTTACCGACTTTGCTTCGGTCACCCTACTAGCAGCCCGACCTGAGTGCCATTGTCATCCCTACAGCACTAGATTCCCATCTCTTGATCTAGGATTGCCTAAATCTCCTTCTCCCCCCCCCCCCCCCAAATCCATTACTCTTTCTCCATCAACTTGATTATAAAAATTTCACAATAGATGGCCATACAGAGAAGCAGCACTGCACCAGCCTCGTCGTCGACCACACTCGACACCACTACCCTATTCCAACCACCATTTGGATTCGAATCCAACTCCTATCTGGATTCGACTATAGTCCCAACTCTGACCAACAATGAGGGATAGCTTCCTCGATGACGACTTTGCTCTGGCACCTTCAAACACCCTCTGAAGTTACATCCAACAGAGCTTCCTGCCTCTGACCTTCATTGGCTTCGATAACAACAATCTACTGCAACAACAAGATCTAGCTCTCACAGACAACTTGCGTAATCAAAGGCACTGCAACAGCATCTTCTTCTCCCATGACTGACTCAATTATGTCCAGTATTCTAAATGGCGGCCACCTAGCCCGCCTAGGCGGTAGGCGGTCTCTCTCCGCACCCATTTTCAGTAGGCGATAGAGTAGGCGGCCAACAGAGGTTGGCATCATAGGCGAAGGCAAGGCAGCGTAGGCGGACGCGTAGGCGGAGCAATACCTAATAAGATATTTTGGCCAAAAAAAATTTGTAGGCATTATGGGCCTATTGTTCACTTTTACAAAGCTAAAACTTTATAAATCTTCATTCTACAACTTAGTTATGCATGGAACACCCTTAAAATATCTATTCTACTATATAATAGGAAAACTTAGTTGGTGAAACTTTTGAATTCCGAAAATACCCTTACATACTTATACTAATTAAAAATAGTTCATTAATTTTAATAAGGACAACTTAGTAATTAGGAAGACTACCATTTGGTCTTCCTAAACTAATTAAGAAATGTTAAAATACGTGCAAGGCACGTGCACATATGCTAGTACATGTAATGCAAAAAAAATAGTGGTAAAATAGTAAACAATGTTCAAAATGTATTGACCGCCTAGGCGGTAGACGGACTCTCTTCGTCGCGCACCCGCCTACTGCCGTTTAGAACCTTGATTATGCCATCTCGACTCGACCTCCATGAATCAATCTTGAAGACAATTCCAGCCTATGTCGTCATGTCATCCTCGGTTCTTCCTTGATTTGACGCCAATAACAACTCCAGAATTTGGCATCTTCAGTGCCAACTCCAATAGATCAGACAACTTTTGTAAACGGTCGGCCCTTGACTCGAACTCCTTTCACTACTACTCTCTAGTGAACCTACATTGTTGCCACTATGTTATAGCCGTAAGAAGTCGTAGGTACCGCTAGCTCTTTTCAGAAATCGTCCAAAAAAAATTCTAGTTACAAGGAGAACATATGAGTGATGTCCAACTTGGGAGGGATTATTGGCCAAACATTTTGATACCAATCTCTACACGGTCTCTCTATCTTGGCGGCCTTAAACCAATCCTCTTATCAATCTATCTCGATGTCTTGTACTGGTGCTCTTCTTGGTTTATCTCGATGCCTTCTAATTGATGCTCTCCTCGGTCTATCTCAACTCAACACCTTCTATCGATATTCTCAGTTTTATATCGATGCTTTTTAATCGATATTCTTCTTAATTCTATCTCGACTCCTTACATCATTGATATTTGCGGCTATTCCCAGCGTCTCCTCACCCATGTGATACTATAGTTTTCACGATCGTCTCAACTCCTATTCTCTCAAGATGATTTCTCCTCTAGACTTAAGGGACCCGGTGTCACGAGACTCCCACTTATGCAAGGTCTAGGGAGGATCAAGATGTACACTGCCGTACCTCCATAAATATGGAGAGGTTGTTTCTAGGACTCAAACCACATCCTCCGGATGCAAGCAACAAGTATAGTATGCACCAAGCAATGCCCTCTTGACTACTAAATAATTTTTTTTTCTACTTTATGTAACAAGTTGTGCATATTTACATGATCTACCTTGAGGGGAGCGTTAGAATTAAGAGGGTTAGAGTTGTGAGAGTTATTGGATCTATGTAGTTACGTAATCCCGGATAGACTTGTAAGAGGAATGCTCTCCTCTATATGTAATACTCAAACCACCACTCCATGAAATATATCACAACTATTCCACTGTAGTCTTCTACGGAAGGAAGCAGACTACTCTCAGTTTACGTGCACAATTGAGGCAAAATATGTCGAAACACTGTTTTTCCATCTACATATTTTAAACATCAAAACATCATGATCATTTCAAACATTAGGGTTGTTTTAACTCTTTATGAGTTGTTCTATAATAATTACACAACCAAAAAGTAATTAAAGCCAATAAATTTAATATAAACTTAATCCACCCCTGAAAATGGATAACTTATTGTTTCAGGTGCACTTTGTACAGTTAAATAATAATCACTATAATGTCAGCTATAATTTTCCGTTCTCATATATATTCAGTTATAATAGTTTATGATAGATTTTCCAATAGAAATGAAGTAGGAATAAGTAATGTTCCAGTGCATCATGCAGGACCCTCTTGGCGAATTATATCCTTCCTAAGGAATAGGAATATTAATGCCATAGGCATCATAACTAAAGTGCACCCATAAATATAGGTTTGCCTATTGAGCATAACTAAAAAAATGCTCCTTAGGCAGAGCATGTTCGCTACAGGATACCAACACAAATCCACAGATAAGTTGGATACCGATTCCGAGCTCAGAAAAGCAGTATTGAATTTAGCCTTGACGACCAATTGCCACTTTCGGAAACTATATTAGCTTAAGATCAGCCAACCAAAGGTCAGGCCTACATGAAGGAGAAGCTTGCTTTCATCTCTTAAAACACATAAAACTAGATATCAAGTTAAACCGAATTTAAGAAATGGAATTTTTCTAAACCTCCATTCAGTACATTCTAGTCTTTAATCATGCATATTCTTGTAAATATGATTGGCTCTATCAATAAGTAGCATGCCACGTCATGCATCTTGTGCCTTGAGCATCGTTTGTACCGTGAACCTCGCTATGTGCCTTGGCATCGTGATAACAGTGTCTTCCAGCGTGATAACATCGTGAACCTCGCTATGTGCCTTGGCATCGTGATAACAGTGTCTTCCAGCGTCCTGCGCCGATATTTATTCTCATTGAGCTGCCTCGTTCACTGACGTGATATATACTTACGGTCTAGCATCCTCGTGCCGACATCTATTGCTATTCTCTTACGTGTCATGCGTCGACCTACGTTATTGGACTTTGTTGGATGGTGTTGTTACTTGAACCATGGTATTTAACTCTTCTAGTTTCCAGTTAGCTTCTAGACATGTTTCACATGCTCTTGCATGAGGGGGTGTTAGAGTTAGTAGGTATTTTGAGTGTGTGGGTCTATGAAGTCTATCTTCAGCACCCCACAGCATTAGATGAACTTGTACAAGGAAGGTTTGCCTCTATATATATGTAGTCAGAACAATCAATGAAGATAAATCCCAATTATTCTCAACGTAGTATTTATTTCTCTACAGTAATAAATTACGAAAGCTACATCTGTTTGAACTTTTGGAAAGCATACGTAAGCGTGTTTGATAAAAGTCGCATTTACTTCTTTTTTTGAAAAGTAGCTGATTTTCTTGGGGCTTCTTTTAGCTTATCATGATTTTTTTTCAACTAAAACCCTAACTTATACCCTTACATTTTATTAATATTTGGCTATTTTCAACAAACCCATCAGTGAGAAAGCATGTTCCATGAAGTGATGAAACAACTTATGGCTTTTGGCATGTGCTTTTCATGGACAGTGGCTTACTAAACAAACTTACACAAGCAGCTTGTGGGAGCAACTTTTAATAAGCTTCAAAATTACCAAATTTAAACCTTATTTCATAAAAGCACTGAGGCTCTGCCTGGATTGGGGTTGGGGGGGGGGGGGGGGGGGGGGGGGGGGGGGGGGTGGGGGAGGCAGAAATAAGCAGAGTTAAGTGGGGTTAAGTGAAGGGAAGTTAAGTGAGGGGAAGTAGAGTTCATACACCTTGTTTAGATTGAAGGGAGAGTCAAGTGGGGTGTGTTTAATAACCGTTGGTTGGATTGAAGGTTTTGAGTGAGAGGAGGACATTTACTAAATAAGTTATAAAATTAAGTTTGATTAGAATTTTAATTAGAATTTGTCAAAATATCTTCACAAATGAGGAAGCTATGGAGTAGCACCTTGAAAGCAAGAAAAGAACGGAGAAAAAGGTCATCATATTTTATAGGACAAATATGATTTTTTAAACAAAACTCACCAAACCCCCCTCCCCTCAATTAACTTTCCCTCACTTGACTCTTTTAACCCTTAATCCAAGCAAACCCTAACCCTGAGCCTTTCGAAGATAAAATCGAAATAAGAAGAACAAACCCTACATTCTCCGACTCCGATGAACTCTTTTCCCCTTGCTGTGAAGAGAAAGTTGTAGATGCTTCCCCTTTCGACAAGCTTGATCTCTTAGACTTTTCTTCATGTTTCTTCTTCACTTTCAGTGCCGATCCTTCCATTTAAACCCCAAAACGTTCGCGAAAAAAGAAAGCAAATAAGAATAGCATAAACAAGACCAAGGGAGTAGGGGTGCAAAAGAAAGAAAAAAAATAGGGCTTACGAGGAGGGGAGATTCCGCATTTGAAGCACGCAAAGAGTCGATCGACGTCATCGTTGGGATCGGAAGACATCTTCTCCTACTTCTTTCCTCGATCTTTCTCTCTTCTTCCGTGAGTCCAGGAATTATAGAGTGAATTTGTGGAAAGTTCTCCTGCGATTTCTGTACTCTTTAAAGAGCGGGAAATGGAATTTGGGATGTCCGCCTAGTTAGAACCTTGTATTGGGCTTGGCCTTCTTTTCATGGAAAATGCAAGGTCCACCCTTTTCTGTAGCTAATCTGTAGTCTGTAGTAGACTCTGTACTAGCAATACAGTTATGTATAGTCTTAAATTTAATATATATATTTTATTAGTCTTAAATTTAATATATATATTTTATTACAACCTACGTACCTATACGTCATTACGAGTTGAGGACTCCATGTCAGTCTCATCTAATGTCTGCACTACTTTTCACATGAACTACAAGCGGTGGACTATATAATGTTTACCAAGTACTTGGCTTAGTTGGTTGGGTATGGCATTTTTACTCACGAAGGCCTTTAATTCAAGACATGTTATCTACTTTAATTTATTCTTTATTAGTTTTTGCTTCTCCTGAAAATATTTACCAGGTCTGCTAGTAGCCCCATAATGATACTTTTATATTTCTTAATAATATTGTTACCGACAACTAGTAAGAGTTGCACATCTAAAAAGTTTATGTAGTTGGGCTAAAGAACCTCAACCTCATCTTTTGGCAATTAAATACCATAAAATATTTTTTTATCACTTAAATAACCTTAAGCTTTTCATTTCTTGCAAGTTAAGCTTCGTTTGTCATTCATCCTACTTAATGGTCACACCCATTTTGGACGTTCTGCCTAACCACTATTGTCACGTTCCGGTACCGTAGGACCGATCATCCTCGCTAAGACGTGATGTCGCGTGAGGTTAGGTTGCGCTCACGCAAGACGGATTCCATAACGGCCGATTACAGGCTAAGTAACGGAGTCGTCGCACAAAAGTCCCAAACAGAAACATTGAATAATAAAGACAACATGAGTATACAAAATGAGAACTCTTTATTGATACTTGAATTAAAATTACGTATATCATCGATGGTATTAAGGCGTATCAAAGATCGATATGCGGTAACTCGGGGGTACTCTGATTCGAGGAATGACGATCGTGTAAAATGTTATTGTTTCGATGGATGCTATGCGTGGAATTTTGATTAAAATGAATGTTTGGACGAAACGAAAGTATCTTGATTATTTGCTGATAACCACAACGTCGACATTCTTGTCTTGTGCGAGTGTAACTCCAGTCTCGCACATGCATCGTGTCAGATTTGGGCGATCGTTCTGCGGGAGCACTGACATGGTGATTTATGTCCAGCAGAAATGATCGAACTCGGGAGATCAAGGTGTGGCAACTTGGATTGCTTCGACTTGTGGTTTGATGCGAAGGTGAATTCAAGGATTTGTCGGACTTGTGATTGACGATTAAGTAAAACTTAATGATGAGTATATCCAATCTGCATATCGAGAATGAATTAGTCTAGACTCAAAGCAAGAGTTACGTCCCGATGAGGACGATTATCCTGCGGGAGCGTTAGCATGGTAATTTCATGTTCACCATAGATAATCAGACTTGCGTGAGATTGGGGCGAAAGCATGGTCATGAATAAAGAAGAACATGATTTGAGTCATATGGTGAGTTAGGTAGGCATCATTACATGGTCATGGACAACTTGTGCATAAGGTGTAGTTCCTAACGGTTGCCAGCAATGAATCGACCTGGGAGGAACGAGTTATAGCAAGCGCTAGCCATGAATCGGCACACGCCAACAATAAATCGGTGCGGGTGATTCAGAAACTTTTGTATATGGCTCGCTATCCATGCGCAAAAGGGTCGTTGTCTAACCCAGCTATAGTCCAAGATAGCTTGACATTACTAGTGACCTTTCATATAGATGAGTCAGTGTGCTAAGCGGCAATCCGCATGATGTTGTTGCCGTGATTGATACATTGGCGCTATCTCTCAATGTCCTACGGGATGTCCATACAATAAGTCTATATATTTTGAAAAATATTACGAGGGAACAATTGTCACGACCCGCTTCCGAATAATCGGACACGAGTCGGACAAGCCCAGCCTTCGTCGTTTAGATACGATGAAGTAAGCTTTACCAATATCTAGGGAAAACTATAAATCCAGATAAGAATGAAAGTAAATCACATCATCTAATATCGAATCCCAGAATCACAGATACAAGTCTAAATGTTATTACATTCCAGCAAATGTAAAATATACTGATGTCTCTAATACAAGTCCAGATAAAACTAAAGAAGAAAATACTAGGCTTCCTCAGCCTCTAGGTCCTGGGCAACATCAACTGGCTCATAGGTGCCTCCAGGCTCCTGCCCATAGTAAGTGTCATAGATAGCCTCCAACTCACCTGCAACATATCCTAGTCAAGAGCGGAGCTAAGTATATCCAAGGAAATGAACATGAACATCATGGTATGAACAAGAACACAGGAAATATATATAAAGTACAAAAACTAAGAACAAGACATGAAACCTGAACATGAATACTGAAAATAAATACAGGGAACATGAAATACAACCTGAACCTGAAATGTACAATATATCGAAATACATCCAAAGCGTGTGATCGGCTTGGGTATGTCACGCCCCGACCCGGAATCACCCGAATCATCGTCCTCGCAGGGGGCGTGATGCCGCACGAGCCTGAAGTTGCGCTCATGCAAGGCAAGATGACAAGTTCTCAAATGGTTATCTTTTTGATTTGATATTAACAACGAAAGGAAATAGAGTATACGAAACAATTCTCTTTATTTGATATCTGAAACTGAGATTACAATGGCTTTCGATAGCCTAACAATATATGCCAGATTGGCTACAACACTCAGGTTCTCTCTTGCCCACAAAGGATTTCACCGTTCCATACATCATGCCTTTTATATCTCGGCCGCATCAATCCAGCTGCATAGTCCGAGCGTCAATGCGATAGCACGCTTCAATGCGCTTCAGCATTCCAAGCCTTAACACGTTCAAGCAACGCTTCGCCGCGAGCAATCCATTCCATGCACCCTGCATGAAGCTGGTGGGGGATCAGTACGTTCGTCCTCGCATGTACTGAAGCAAAGATCATCTTTCCAAACCGATATTTTAATCTTTATGTTGAATCATGCAACTTAGCTTATGATCTTGCTATGTTCTCCTTAGGGTCAATTTCATGGCATATTCGAAAAGTAAAACATGTTATCATAGCAGCAGGTTATCGAATTGAATATGCAAGCAAACAAGCAATCTCGTGTTTGATTCGTGGCTTACCGAGTCGACGCACTCGCCCTTGCGTCCCTTGCACTGACGCAAGGTGAATACGCCTCGTTCCATCCCTGTCATATTATAGTGTATCTCTAAGTAGGATCTATATGCGGGACGCACACGCGCCTACACTTTCAACCCATCGTTCCTTAGCTATATGCGGGTCGTTGGCGTATCTGCGCCGAAATGGACTAAAGGAGTTCCTTTCTTTTCTCTCCTTCTTTTCTCTCTATTTGGTTGGGCTGCCGGCGTTTCACGGGTTGGGTCACTCGCCCAAACAACCGAAACGTTCCCGGTACATGCCATCATTTGCGGCTTCTCCCCTCTTGTTTAAGGATGTGCGCCTACAAAGATTATCCATCCCTCCGCGGCCAAATCGGTTCCGGGGACCTCCGGCATTTACCCGTTTGGGGGGATACTCATGCACGAGTTATTATCACATTAATCTCGAGCCCATTCCAATCGACCATGCAATGCCCTATCATTCAACAGTTAAATTCAAACAACCAAACATAGTCTTGAGTCCGAGACTCAGACTTATCGTCTCGCATTTCTTCCATTTAGCTTTCTATGTTCTTTCGTTTCGCACTTTGTTTCGATGATTCAATGGCATCGTGCCTCAACTCAATGCTCGTCAACTGAACGACCCGAAGGTCTCGAACACCTTTCGAGGCAACATGTCATATATCCGACAGTTTCGCCACATTCATACCGCAACTGTATTCTCTCGTAACGAAGCCATCTTTTATTATCCCGTGCACATAGGCACGTTCCGACCATATTTCCATGTTCTATAACTTAGCATTCAATGTTCGGGGCTCGTGCGCTAGGGCGCTCGCCTATTGTCTTTCAATGTTCTAGCCGTCTAACTCGTGCAGCAAAGGCATGGTATGGTTCGTGCACTAAGGCACTTGCCGATTTCAGTTATCCCATGTTCTTACGGCTTGCGCACCGAGGCACTCGCCTTAGCGATATCCAA
This sequence comes from Iris pallida, assembly GCA_029216955.1. Classification (NCBI taxonomy): domain Eukaryota; kingdom Viridiplantae; phylum Streptophyta; class Magnoliopsida; order Asparagales; family Iridaceae; genus Iris; species Iris pallida. The sequence continues at coordinate 1,504,805 of JANAVB010031618.1, forward strand.
TGTCCCATAGCGACTCGTGCATATTGATGCACGTTTCATTTCAATTGTTCTAACTTAGTGTTCGACTCACACTATGATTTTATCTCCGATCGGCCACGTCCGTGGCGTCGATAGGTTAACTTAGCATACAATGATATATTTGACTTATCGAATGAAGGAGTAAAAAGAAGTCAATCCTCCCACCTTGAGTCGATACGCCTTCGTCGTTTCGCCGAGCCGATGCGGCTCGATTCCCTAACTTTGTTGTACGGCCACTCTCCTGACTTAGCCATTCGAGCACTTCGTGCTTCGTTGAGTTATACGCCCAATTCGCCTTAGCGTGCCCAAGTCTCTGCCCGTCGCAAGGCGACGATTTGGTTTCGCGGACCCCTTACTAAATATTGCAAAAGATCGACCTCTAATATTTTCCCGTCAAAGTATGACCTGCACACGAAACCAACTAAAATCAATACTTGCTTCAATTCGGACTTGCGCCTTGGTCGATTCGATTTCTTAGAATCTTCGAGCCGATTCAATGCACTCATCCTTCGGGGCAACGCGGCGCTTCGTATCGATTCATTCGATGCATTCTTCGGGACAAGGCAACTCTTCGCATCGTCTTAGTTCGATGCGTTGCTCGGGACAACTTAGCTCTCGTATCGTTTTGCATCGATACATTTCCTTGCGTCAACGGGACTCGTTGAGTCAACATTTCAGCGTAATGTGCCGTGCGGAGCGGGGCATTACAGAATATACCACTCAAAACAAGGTTCGTCCTCGAACCAAAACCAACACTCCGACTAAGTGTCTTTCAGATCGTTTCACGATCTCGTCCCACCAATGTTGTTCGATTTCATACTATCTCGCAAGCTTTTCACTAACATTTCCAAGTCCTCCCTGCAGCTCGATTTGAATTTGGATACAACTCGATTTGGATTCGTACCTATATTCAAGGCATCCCGAAGATATGTGTATTTCGACCAAGTCCAATCGTAGCAAATTGGAACAAAGCTGACAGGTAAATTTCAATCCTATGCTTGCCATCTCGTACTCTCGATCGGACTTATCCTTAGCAACCGTTCTCAAAAATTTTATCGCATACGTATATTCGATACATACGTGATTCATTCAATAAGGTTACCACATGCGACGCGATTCAAAAAATCACATATCTCACTTCGTTTCACCGGGACTATCAATTCCATGCGTCGCGTCGAGCTGATGCGCATCCGATCGCAACAATCCTCCGCAACGTCTTGCGTTCGCGTTCGAATTCGTTACCCAACTATTTCCGAAGTTTTGCTATGCAACTTATCTTGATACGATTTCCTTTGTTGACTTGCAAATGCATCAACAATCAGGGCTACGCCCGCTAGGTTACTTTCCCAGGCACCGTGCTTAACTTCTCCCGACGCAATTTAAATTGACATTGCACAAAGGCCACATTCTATCCGACTCGAAGTTTACACCAAGGCGACGGTGCTCAAGACAACGATCGCCTTGACACGAAGGTCTTTACGATACGCCTTACATTCGATTCCTAACGAGTAGGAATTCACTAGCCAAATTCCCGACTTATCCGTCTCGCAACATCGAATGTAAATTTCGATTCACGCAAGCTCAATTGCAAGGTGAATCCGAATCTAACGACATGACCCGTAAGTCATTCCCTTATCGTTCCCTCTCGTGTATAGCACGTTTCTCGCAATCGCCTAGACTTATCGTCAACATGCACCGTGTTATATTTGTTATCGGTGCAATCCCATATGCGATATCGCATGGGTCATCTTACGGTCTGCAGCATTCAATTTAATTTGGCGGTCAAGTCTTCTAGGGTCAGCTGCCCCGAAGCTACGCTCGATAACTGTGGATCATCACCGAAGGACAGTTTACTACGAACCATGCTATATCTTATTTTGGAGCCAAATTACGTTCCGACGATTCTATACGACTACCCAATTTCGGACAAAACCATTTCTATCGGCACAACTGATGCGCAACTATCCTCCGAGTCAAGTCATGCACTGCCGTCGATGATTCCGCAATTTACGAAACATCTACTCGCATCAAGTTCGAGTCTATCTTATTCACGGGTTGGCACATGAGATGCTATACGCATCGAGCAATCGTCGATGACTTATAGTCTCGTCTTGATTAATCACAAAATTTACGATCAACCAAGTTCGTTCATTCTCGTATCGCTACTTACAAAATTTTGATAGCGTAAGGCGCACTCCATTTTGTATTCTCACATCGCTTACGTTTCCTTACGTATTGATCTCGATACGCCGTATCCATTTCGATAACGTAAGGGAACTTTGAATCCGTTTCGACATCAACTTAACTCGCTTTGCATACATCCAAGTTCGCCACAAACTTTTCCATACGCATCCACTCGTTCTCCGATTTGCCGCATCCCGCTATACTTTGATCGCGTAACTGAGTTACCGATTATCCAACATCGAACCCTCGAGTTATACGATCACGCCCTCTAAGTTTCACGTATTTTCAGTCGTACTCAAATGAGTTTCGCCATAACGTAACCAACTATTTCTTAGGCACGATTATTCACGTCAACCAACTCTTCATTGAAGTCGCACATCGTGCGATTCGATTACAATTCACATCGTCCAACATTTATATCGAAATCATAAGTCGTGCGATTCGATTCGTCTCGTCCAACATTTCTACCGAGATCGCAAGTCGTGCGACTTATTCGTAAGCTCGAGTTTTCCTTTCCCGTCGATCCGATTATTGCCTCAAGGCTAACCGTTTCGCTAGTCTCGGTCATCCGACCAAGTTATAACTTTCGTCCGACGCATCGTTCATCGATACGAGTCTCGCCTTATCGTCCCAACCGATTTTTAATGATCACTTGCATCAACATACCGTCATACAAATTTTCAATCGAGTCTCGGTACTCTTCCGTCCGTTGCGGACAAACCTTCCGCAATTCTCACAACGTGTCGATGAAATTTATCGCACAAGTGCTATACCATATACCACTCGGAATCGAGTCATTCATCGCCTACGTGGTATGGCATATACCACTCGGAATTCAAGCCATTTCCCTCGCGCCATACTTAGTATAAACCAACGATCTCTTCCGACTCACGATTTCCGCAGTGATCGTGCTTGATCACAACCGTAACTTTGATTCTATCAAATTCGACGCAACTCGGTCAATGTTCTCGTTTGCCAACATAAGTTTGGTGTGCAACCGAATGATTCGTTCTATCGATTTACGATTTCAATTCTTTCCTTACGTTGTATCTCGTGCAACACTTTATTTGATACGCGTCGCACCCCGTGCAACAAATTTTACTTTCGATACGCGTTACACATCGTGCTACAATTTATTTCCGACACTTTCATTTCACTTTGTACAACGATTTATTTCTAATTTCCTTTGCACTTCGTGCAACGATTAATTTGATATGCGTTGTACCACGTGCAATGATTTTTACTTTCCAATACGCGTTGCACATCGTGCAACGATCATTTCCGACATTTACCGTACCTCGTGCAACGAATTACTCTCGACTTTCCAAGTCAATGCACAATCCGTTTAACACATTCGGTATTGGCTTATCACTTCTCACTTTCATTTTAACGCATATTCACCATTACTCGTTGCACTTCGTGCATCATTTTATTTCTCTTCCAACATGTTATATTGCAACAACAACATCCCAAATCGTATTTCACAATTTGTTGCGCTTGCAGCAACTAACATTTTTACGGCTCGTTTGCATTCAATGCAATATACCCTTCGCGACTTTCTTAGCAAACATCATAAAATTTCCAAAACACATGCGGTAAAATTTCATGATTTGTATTAGACTTATTGTATGGAACATCCAGTACAGCATCGAGTAGAGTCAAGAGTGATATCAAGTGGTGGTGGGCAACTTTTTGAATTGTAACGAAGCGAGCGTCCAGAGGAAATTGAGCCTAGAGCTCTGATACCAATTTGTCACGCTCCGATCCGGAATCACCCGAATAATCGTCCTCGCAGGGGGCGTGATGTCGCACGAGCCTGGAGTTGCGCTCGTGCAAGGCAAGATGACAAGTTCTCAAATGGTTATCTTTTTGATTTGATATTAACAACGAAAGGAAATAGAGTATACGAAACAATTCTCTTTATTTGATATCTGAAACTGAGATTACAATGGCTTTCGATAGCCTAACAATATATGCCAGATTGGCTACAACACTCAGGTTCTCTCTTGCCCACAAAGGATTTCACCGTTCTATACATCATGCCTTCTATATCTCGGCCGCATCAATCCAGCTACATAGTTCGAGCGTCAATGCGATAGCACGCTTCAATGCGCTTCGGCATTCCAAGCCTTAACATGTTCAAGCAACGCTTCGCCGCGAGCAATCCATTTCCTGCACCCTGCATGAAGCTGGTGGGGGATCAGTACGTTCGTCCTCGCATGTACTGAAGCAAAGATCATCTTTCCAAACCGACATTTTAATCTTTATGTTGAATCATGCAACTTAGCTTATGATCTTGCTATGTTCTCCTTAGGGTCAATTTCATGGCATATTCGAAAAGTAAAACATGTTATCATAGCAGCAGGTTATCGAATTGAATATGCAAGCAAACAAGCAATCTCGTGTTTGATTCGTGGCTTACCGAGTCGACGCACTCGCCCTTGCGTCCCTTGCACTGACGCAAGGTGAATACGCCTCGTTCCATCCCTGTCATATTATAGTGCATCTCTAAGTAGGATCTATATGCGGTACGCACACGCGCCTACACTTTCAACCCATCGTTCCTTAGCTATATGCGGATCGTTGGCGTATCCGCGCCGGAATGGACTAAAGGAGTTTCTTTCTTTTCTCTCCTTCTTTTCTCTCTATTTGGTTGGGCTGCCGGCATTTCACGGGTTGGGTCACTCTCCCAAACAACCGAAACGTTTCTGGTACATGCCATCATTTGCGGCTTCTCCCATCTTGTTTAAGGATGTGCGCCTATAAAGATTATCCATCCCTCCGCGGCCAAATCGGTTCCGGGGACCTCCGGCATTTGCCCGTTTGGGGGGATACTCGTGCACGAGTTATTATCACATTAATCTCGAGCCCATTCCAATCGACCATGCAACGCCCTATCATTCAACAGTTAAATTCAAACAACCAAACATAGTCTTGAGTCCGAGACTCAGACTTATCGTCTCGCATTTCTTCCATTTAGCTTTCTATGTTCTTTCGTTTCGCACTTCGTTTCGATGATTCAATGGCATCGTGCCTCAACTCAATGCTCGTCAACCGAACGACCCGAAGGTCTCGAACACCTTTCGAGACAACATGTCACATATCCGACAGTTCCGCCATATTCATACCGCAACTGTATTCTCTCGCAACGAAGCCATCTTTTATTATCCCGTGCACGTAGGCACGTTCCGACCATATTCCCATGTTCTATAACTTAGCATTCAATGTTCAGGGCTCGCGCACTAGGGCGCTCGCCTATTGTCTTTCAATGTTCTAGCCGTCTAACTCGTGCAGCAAAGGCACGGTATGGTTCGTGCACTAAGGCACTTGCCGATTTCAGTTATCCCATGTTCTTACGGCTTGCGCACCGAGGCGCTCGCCTTAGCGATATCCAATGTCCCATAGCGACTCGTGCATATTGATGCACGTTTCATTTCAATTGTTCTAACTTAGTGTTCGACTCACACTATGATTTTATCTCCGATCGGCCACGCCCGTGGCGTCGATAGGTTAACTTAGCATACAATGATATATTTGACTTATCGAATGAAGGAGTAAAAAGAAGTCAATCCTCCCACCTTGAGTCGATACGCCTTCGTTGTTTCGCCGAGCCGATGCGGCTCGATTTCCTAACTTTGTTGCACGGCCACTCTCCTGACTTAGCCATTCGAGCACTTCGTGCTTCGTTGAGTTATACGCCCAATTTGCCTTAGCGTGCCCAAGTCTCTGCCCGTCGCAAGGCGACGATTTGGTTTCGCGGATCCCTTACTAAATATTACAAAAGATCGACCTCTAATATTTTTCCGTCAAAGTATGACCTGCACACGAAACCAACTAAAATTAATACTTGCTTCAATTCGGACTTGTGCCTTGGTCGATTCGATTTCTTAGAATCTTCGAGCCGATTCAATGCACTCATCCTTCGGGGCAACGCGGCGCTTCGCATCGATTCATTCAATACATTCTTCGGGACAAGGCAACTCTTCGCATCGTCTTAGTTCGATGCGTTGCTCGGGACAACTTAGCTCTCGTATCGTTTTGCATCGATACATTTCCTTGCGTCAACGGGACTCGTTGAGTCAACGTTTCATCGTAATGCACCGTGCGGAGCGGGGCATTACAGGGTAGATTCAATGAACATGAAATGGTACGGCTTTGGTCTCGCGTGCACGATACAGGGCCTAAGCTATTCACATGAATAGTAACACGGGTTTGATCACACATCTGTAGTATTTCCCCTCCCAGACACAAGTAAACTCATGAAACATGATACAAGACAATCTCGTGATATATCGTGTCAACAAGGAGATACAGGAATGATTATACAAGACATGAGAAAATGGACATGTCCGAGGAGTATACTTGCCTTGCTCAGGGTGATCAAGTGTGGATAGTAAAGCTGGGAATCCTCCTGTTTAATGATTATAATTGATTAAAATCTATACAGGTTTAGTTTAATGATCTTCTAATTATGCTTTATAGAGTATTATCCACAATAGCTATACTCTAAGCTAAAAGAATAAACAAGTTATCAATCCTAAACTAAAATTAGTCCTGGACATGAATCAGTCCCTACACTGATCTGAAATCAGCTATAATCCCAGAGTCTGAACCCCATACATCTATTACACTATTTCCTCAAACTACTTCATCAATGAAATTCCTTAGTTGTAATACTACAGTCAATCAAGTAACAGTATGTGTAACACCCAGTTTTCCAGAAGAGGGTAATTTTGAAATTTTGTAATTATAATTATTATTTAATGATATTTATTTCATATTATGATTTTTAGTAATTTTTAATTATTTTTAAACTATTTAAATTCATGACTTATGTTTATGGTGTTTTGCTAGTGAACAGTAGAGACTGCCTACCCTAGAGACTAGCCATGTGATTAGGGTATTTAGACATTTTGGGGGTTATTTGATTTTATTATAATTTATTTGAATTTATAGGAATTTTTAGAATTTATTTTGGAATTGTTTGAATGAGGGTTGACTAGGTTGACTTTGACTAACAATGACCATGGTAGACCAACCTAGGAGCTAACCCTAGTTGAGTTTGGACTTGGTTAGGTTATGCAACCCTAGTTAGACTAGAGTTGACCTATGGTTTGATTATTTGACTCAAGTTAGGATTTAAGTCATAAGCCATGACTTATGGTTCTAACCATTTAATAAAATAACTTAGCCATAGCCTATGTGACTTGGCCCAAAGCCCAAATTAGCAACCCTAACATTTTGTCCAGCCAACCTAGGGATTCCTCCACTATTTAATCTCTCCTAATTTCTAGGGCTAGCCTCCTTTCCTTAGGAAATCTATTTCAAGAAGAAAGATGTGAGCTCCCATCTTTAGAAATTCATAATAAATCCATTTTAGGTCATTTTTCCCTCAAACTAGTTGCATTAGATCCTAATATCAATATTCTTGTTGTTGGTATTGATTGTTTGTAGGAAGGAAACAATTTGTGAGATTTGGGTGGTTGAGGAAATCATTCCATTTGGGGATTTTTCACCCATTGTTCATCAATAGGTAACTTCCCCATTTCTCCATGGATTTTCATTTTGTCTTCACCAATAGGAAGCCCTAAGGGTCCCCTAAGATTCTGGATAGGATTCGTGTCGGGTGTCTAGGGTTTTGTGTCTGTTTTGGACACGTATCTGTGTTCATACGCAGGTGTTTGTGTAAATACCACAGTGAAACTTTTCGTGTTAGTTTCGATTTGTGTTTGAATAGGAATCTTTGTTTTGATGTCGCTTACACGTTTTTGGGGGACTGAGGTAGTTTTTGTCACGCCCCGCTCCCGAATAATCGGATACGAGTCGGACACGTCCAGCCTTCGTCGTTGGACACGACGAAGTAAGCTGTACAATACTAAGGAAAACTCACAGTCACAATGTAATGTAAACCAACACAGCATTTATAACGTTCCCAGAATCACCAATATCCATCAAGTGTTTTAAAATACAAACTCTGCCGGAGACAAATCCGGTCAAATGAAATAATATACAATAAATGAATCTCTAAGATACAAACTCCAGAAAAATAAACTGAAATAAAAACTGCAATATCCAAGCGACCACCAACTCCATGTAATCTCCCACTCACCTGCAACGATCCTATCAGGAAAAGAGCAAAGTACAACCCTGACTAGACAATATACAATGTAATCTGTGATCCAGAGTACAAGGTGAAACAGGAATACCATAAAACTAGAACATGAAATGAAACTGAAACTGTGGTACCAGAATGAAATGTAAAACTGCAGGCAATGGATGACAATCAAGATGCTAGACAATGAACACGGCTATCAATGTACAAGGCAATCAATCACGACAATCAATGATGCAATTGTGACAATTTTGAAATATTAAAACTAATGTGTGACCGGCTTAGGAACAATCAATCAATCAATCAATGAGTCAATTCTACATGGTACGGCTTCATCGTACGTGATGTGTACGATTAGGCTATCTTCAATGCTATATTGGGTGTGGTCACACAAAAGCTAATATTTCCCCCAATCCCGCAATAACAATGACGCACAAGCAATGAACAAGAGTACAAGACAATCGTGTGTAATTCGTGTCCGATATGAGAACATGGCACATGAAGGTAAGACAGAAAACAAGGTACAAGTCAAGTCAGTGTACTTGCCTCGGTTTGGTTGCACGAGAGTAGTACTGCATGGTTGCAATGATTCACCTGTTTATATTTGTACAATTATTAGGGTTTTGAATAATGACAATTAGCTAGATATGATAACTGCTAAAACTTAACTAAGAAACTATTTATTTAACTTTATAGGAAAATACTTATTGATATATCTTGAAAATATCTTTTAACTATATAATAATAAGGAAGTTATCAACTAGTTTAATCAAAATACTATCTTAAGCTCTATCTTGTAAAGAAATTATTTTATAAACTAAAATAATAGTGATAACAATATTTGCAAGAAAATTTACTAAATAATAGCTACCAAAATAATTTAGAAACCAATTTTTATTATTTATGAAACATTTAAACATTTGTTAATACAATAATAATACCCGAACTAATTATGCTAATTATATATTACAATATTTACTAACTATATAATTTAGATACCAAAATACCAACCCAAAATCCAACTATAAATTGTAAAAAAACATTTAAACAATTTAATGAGCCCAAGATTCAGCCTTAACCCAGCCCAAACATCCAGCCCATTGCCTATCTGTTGGCCCAAACTCCTAAACCAACCCACAGAAAATTAATTGCTGTAAAAAAAATCACAATAAACCTCAGCCCACAGCTCTGGCCCATTCGACCCAGCCCGACTGCTGGCCCAACCAGCGGCCCAGCTCACAACTCCTCTCTGTTAACTAAATGAATTAAAATTTACAACTAAAACAGCCCAAATCCAAGCCCGATTTACTGGCCCAGGAACCCGGCCCGACTTCATCAGATATTAACCCAGCTCACATTCTCTCTCTTCTCACCATTCACTCGAAATTCCAGAACCACGAGAACCTTCTCGTCTCCCACTGGTCTTCTCCGGCGAAGACTCATCTTCTCCGGCGAGAAGACCATCTTCCTCCGGCAAGAAGACCATCTTCCTCCGGCAAGAAGACCATCTTCCTCCTCTGATCTTCTTCTAAACCCTAACCCATAACCGCAACTCCTTCTCTTCTCCACCTCGTCTTCTCCGTTCGGGAAACCCTAGGTCTAGGTCTTCTCTACTCTTCAATCCCAAGCTTGAAACCCTAACCCTAAATATTTCCTACACAGTCCACTTCACCTCCTTCCTCTAGCTCTCATGGCTAGGAAAACCTATCCCGAGAGATTTCTTCACCGGCAAACCCTAGATCCGGCCATCCAACCTAGATTTAGGTCGAAACCCTAATCTTAATTTCTGAGTCAGAACCCCAACCGATCGTCTTCTCCACAGGGTTCGAAACCCTAACCCTAAGTATTTCCTACACAGTCCACTTCACCTCCTTCCTCTAGCTCTCATGGCTAGGAAAACCTATCCCGAGAGATTTCTTCACCGGCAAACCCTAGATCCGGCCATCCAACCTAGATTTAGGTCGAAACCCTAATCTTAATTTCTGAGTCAGAACCCCAACCGATCGTCTTCTCCACAGGGTTCGAAACCCTAACCCTAAGTTTCTAGGTTTCCCAGCCGACCACAACTCTAGGTGAAACCCTAAAACTTCCACATAGCAAAAACCCTAGAAAACAAGAGGGAGAGAGGGATCGAGGAGGATCGATGGAGAAAGGCTCACCAGCCGTGATGGGGACGTCGATCCTCGGCGCGGCGACAAAGTACGGCTCCGACGGCGAGACTCTGAGGATGATGGCTCCGGTGACAACTTCAGGACTCCTCGGCGAGGCGATGACTTCCTCCAGAACGGTTGACTCAGCGGTGGTCAGGCAGCTCGACGGAGCTTGAGATCTTCAGATCTGTGCCTGATCTGGAAGATCGACGGTGGTGCAGATCTCGAGAAGACTCGGCGTCGATCTCTGGAAGGGTCGGCGCAAAAATCGAACGTCGGCGCTCTGCAGCTCGCTGGAGTGGCGGGGTCTTCGAGATGGCTCACTGCTCGAGGAGCAGCACTGTCTACGAGGCGGCGGTGCGATGATGGCGGTGACGCGCGGATCGAGGCGGCGGTGGCGCGCTCCAGCTTCGAGGCGGTCAGAGCAGTGGCGGTGGCGCTCCGGCGGGGCTCGGCCTCCTCCAGAGAGGAGAGAGAAAGAAAGAGAGAGAAATTGTAGAGAGAGAGAGAGGTGAGGTGACGTGTCAGTGAGAGAGAGGGGGAGTGTACTGTGGTGTCAGTGTATTGGGAAACGTGTAATTATATAGTAAAATAATGTGGCAAAGTGGTGAATAGGAGTAGATCTGGGGGTGTTTTCCCAGATTAGGACAATGGCACAGTGGTAAATAACAATAGATCTAGGGCTAGAAAATAGGTTTAGTAACAGATTTCAAAGTTCAAAATCAAACACTTTCCAACAGAATTTCAAATTGAATAATTTCAATCGCAATGGTTTTCAAACTTTCAAATATTACCTCCAAAATTTTCAAAAGGTTTCACCAGAATTTCTAACAGATTTCTAACTTTAATAATTACTTAAAACAAACTAATTAAATAACAGAATTTGTTAGCTACTTAGATTAACTGTAGGTAATAATAAGTAACAATAATTACAAGATTAGTTTGTAAATTATAAATCAATCTTTAACAAGAAATGATGACAGACTTGTGATTTGTGTCCTTGTTAATCAATCTCTAATAACCTTTAGTGATAACAAATAAATGATTTAATAACATTCAATATATTTATACATCTTGAAAATATTTATTATTAACAAATGCCATTAGAGTAATTCAAAATATACAAATACAAGTTATCAGGAAAACGTTAGCAGTACTAAGCATTAGTAAAGAAAAATCTTAATTTTAGGAAATAAGGTTAATCTAAGATTGAAATCAATTTTTTTATACTTACCAAATCCAATAGAACAAGTTTACTTAAGAAGAAAAGATTATTAATAACAAATATTTTTTATAGAAAATTTTCAATAATTCAAAATATATGAAACTAGTTTTAGGGAGTTACAAATCTACCCCCCTTACAAAAATTTCGTCCTCAAAATTTCAAGACTTTGCAATATCAATCAAAATTTATTAAAGATAACCAGAAAACTAAATGATTTATTTATAGAGCAAAAATAATAAGGACTAACAAGTAGTCACTAGACAATAGGAAAAACTGTAAATGCAAGAAAACTCAAGAACAAGCCTAAAAGTAGGCAATACAAAGAAACACAGCTACTATAAGCAAGTAAAAAGATAACGGTCCACTTGGCTGCGCTCCTGCAGCTACTACTGATCCTCATAAACTGGGCCCTCCTGCTGCTGCTCTGGTGCTGGCTCCTGACGAGTGAAAGCCGCAGGACAATTCCTCACTTGATGAGTGGCAGATCCACAAATCAAGCATTGCCCTAACTTCTTGCGGCATTCCTCGCCACGGTGTCCCGGTCTCTTGCAATAAGCACAAGAAAGGTACACCTGGGTCTGCCTCTGCTGCCTCGGCGATGTCGGTGCTCGAACATGGTGCTGATGCTGAGGTGGCCTGTGCTGGGTGTCGGTCCGCTTCGGTGGACCCTGAGAACTGCTGGCGCCAATATCTCTGTCCCGCTTGAGCTTCGGATCCATCTCCTTCTCCACTCCCTGAGCAACTTTAAGAATGCTCGCATATGTAGTGGCCTGACTAATAGCTACTGCATGACGTAGCTCCCTGGTGAGACCCTTCTTGAACATCCAAGCCCTGTCCTTCGGCGAGCTGACTAGGTTCTCTGCGAACCTGCTGAGTCGGGTGAACTCGGATGTATACTGGGCCACTGACATATTCCCTTGCTGCAATGCTTCAAATTGCATCCTAAGCTCGTCCCGCTCCACATCTGGGAAGAATTTCTCCTGGAAAAGCAGCTTGAAGTCCTTCCAGGAAACTCCGGGCTCTGCTAACTGGGGCTCCTCCCAGTACCAAGCCCTAGCGATATCGAACAGTCGCATGCTTGCAATTTCGACTTGCAAATCTTCTGGGATCCTCGCCATCTTCAATGACCGTTCAGCACTCTCCAGCCATTCGTCTGCGTAGACTATTCCTTCATCGCCCCAGAAATCCATCGGGCTGAGGAACTGATATTCTTTGGCAGTTCCTGGCTTCGGCGCTGCTGGTGCCGGCGGTGCTGGTGGAGCTGGCTCTCTGGTCCTGAGCGCGTCGACGACGGTCTCTCTGAACTGCGCAAATTGGTGATTCTAGTTCTCCATGAATTGCTGGAACATGGCCATCACTTGCGTGCCATCGAACATCATCGTCGGTGGAATCGGCTGAGGCGGAGGCGGTGCAAGCTGCTCCTGTGCACTGGGTGCAGGCTGCTCACTGGTCCCAGCGCTCGTCGTGGCGACCGTCCTGCAAAAGAAATAAACTGTTGATTGCTATATCCTATAAAATTACAACTATCCTAAAAATTATAAGTAAAATCAATTTTCAAAAATTTTCAAACATCAATAACCATAAACCATTAATCATAAACAATTTCAAAAACCATAAACCATTTTCATAAACCATTTTTTTTATAAACCATAAACCATTTTCATAAATCATAAACCATTTTCCCGCGGTTCCTATGCTGTGATGAGTTTTCCTTAGCTTTCGCTGGTCCCCCAATAACACTTATTTGCCTAAGTGTCATTAGGATAGACCTGCATGAGCCACCACTAAAAACATGTCACGCCCCGCTCCCGAATAATCGGATACGAGTCGGACACGCCCAGCCTTCGTCGTTGGACACGACGAAGTAAGCTGTACAATACTAAGGAAAACTCACAGTCACAATGTAATGTAAACCAACACAGCATTTATAACGTTCCCAGAATCACCAATATCCATCAAGTGTTTTAAAATACAAACTCTGCCGGAGACAAATCCGGTCAAATGAAATAATATACAATAAATGAATCTCTAAGATACAAACTCCAGAAAAATAAACTGAAATAAAAACTGTAATATCCAAGCGACCACCAACTCCATGTAATCTCCCACTCACCTGCAACGATCCTATCAGGAAAAGAGCAAAGTACAACCCTGACTAGACAATATATAATGTAATCTGTGATCCAGAGTACAAGGTGAAACAGGAATACCATAAAACTAGAACATGAAATGAAACTGAAACTGTGGTACCAGAATGAAATGTAAAACTGCAGGCAATGGATGACAATCAAGATGCTAGACAATGAACACGGCTATCAATGTACAAGGCAATCAATCACGACAATCAATGATGCAATTGTGACAATTTTGAAATATTAAAACTAATGTGTGACCGGCTTAGGAACAATCAATCAATCAATCAATGAGTCAATTCTACATGGTACGGCTTCATCGTACGTGATGTGTACGATTAGGCTATCTTCAATGCTATATTGGGTGTGGTCACACAAAAGCTAATATTTCCCCCAATCCCGCAATAACAATGACGCACAAGCAATGAACAAGAGTACAAGACAATCGTGTGTAATTCGTGTCCGATATGAGAACATGGCACATGAAGGTAAGACAGAAAACAAGGTACAAGTCAAGTCAGTGTACTTGCCTCGGTTTGGTTGCACGAGAGTAGTACTGCATGGTTGCAATGATTCACCTGTTTATATTTGTACAATTATTAGGGTTTTGAATAATGACAATTAGCTAGATATGATAACTGCTAAAACTTAACTAAGAAACTATTTATTTAACTTTATAGGAAAATACTTATTGATATATCTTGAAAATATCTTTTAACTATATAATAATAAGGAAGTTATCAACTAGTTTAATCAAAATACTATCTTAAGCTCTATCTTGTAAAGAAATTATTTTATAAACTAAAATAATAGTGATAACAATATTTGCAAGAAAATTTACTAAATAATAGCTACCAAAATAATTTAGAAACCAATTTTTATTATTTATGAAACATTTAAACATTTGTTAATACAATAATAATACCCGAACTAATTATGCTAATTATATATTACAATATTTACTAACTATATAATTTAGATACCAAAATACCAACCCAAAATCCAACTATAAATTGTAAAAAAACATTTAAACAATTTAATGAGCCCAAGATTCAGCCTTAACCCAGCCCAAACATCCAGCCCATTGCCTATCTGTTGGCCCAAACTCCTAAACCAACCCACAGAAAATTAATTGCTGTAAAAAAAATCACAATAAACCTCAGCCCACAGCTCTGGCCCATTCGACCCAGCCCGACTGCTGGCCCAACCAGCGGCCCAGCTCACAACTCCTCTCTGTTAACTAAATGAATTAAAATTTACAACTAAAACAGCCCAAATCCAAGCCCGATTTACTGGCCCAGGAACCCGGTCCGACTTCATCAGATATTAACCCAGCTCACATTCTCTCTCTTCTCACCATTCACTCGAAATTCTAGAACCACGAGAACCTTCTCGTCTCCCACTGGTCTTCTCCGGCGAAGACTCATCTTCTCCGGCGAGAAGACCATCTTCCTCCGGCAAGAAGACCATCTTCCTCCGGCAAGAAGACCATCTTCCTCCTCTGATCTTCTTCTAAACCCTAACCCATAACCGCAACTCCTTCTCTTCTCCACCTCGTCTTCTCCGTTCGGGAAACCCTAGGTCTAGGTCTTCTCTACTCTTCAACCCCAAGCTTGAAACCCTAACCCTAAATATTTCCTACACAGTCCACTTCACCTCCTTCCTCTAGCTCTCATGGCTAGGAAAACCTATCCCGAGAGATTTCTTCACCGGCAAACCCTAGATCCGGCCATCCAACCTAGATTTAGGTCGAAACCCTAATCTTAATTTCTGAGTCAGAACCCCAACCGATCGTCTTCTCCACAGGGTTCGAAACCCTAACCCTAAGTATTTCCTACACAGTCCACTTCACCTCCTTCCTCTAGCTCTCATGGCTAGGAAAACCTATCCCGAGAGATTTCTTCACCGGCAAACCCTAGATCCGGCCATCCAACCTAGATTTAGGTCGAAACCCTAATCTTAATTTCTGAGTCAGAACCCCAACCGATCGTCTTCTCCACAGGGTTCGAAACCCTAACCCTAAGTTTCTAGGTTTCCCAGCCGACCACAACTCTAGGTGAAACCCTAAAACTTCCACATAGCAAAAACCCTAGAAAACAAGAGGGAGAGAGGGATCGAGGAGGATCGATGGAGAAAGGCTCACCAGCCGTGATGGGGACGTCGATCCTCGGCGCGGCGACAAAGTACGGCTCCGACGGCGAGACTCTGAGGATGATGGCTCCGGTGACAACTTCAGGACTCCTCGGCGAGGCGATGACTTCCTCCAGAACGGTTGACTCAGCGGTGGTCAGGCAGCTCGACGGAGCTTGAGATCTTCAGATCTGTGCCTGATCTGGAAGATCGGCGGTGGTGCAGATCTTGAGAAGACTCGACGTCGATCTCTGGAAGGGTCGGCGCAAAAATCGAACGTCGGCGCTCTGCAGCTCGCTGGAGTGGCGGGGTCTTCGAGATGGCTCACTGCTCGAGGAGCAGCACTGTCTACGAGGCGGCGGTGCGATGATGGCGGTGACGTGCGGATCGAGGCGGCGGTGGCGCGCTCCAGCTTCGAGGCGGTCAGAGCAGTGGCGGTGGCGCTCCGGCGGGGCTCGGCCTCCTCCAGAGAGGAGAGAGAAAGAGAGAGAGAGAAATTGTAGAGAGAGAGAGAGGTGAGGTGACGTGTCAGTGAGAGAGAGGGGGAGTGTACTGTGGTGTCAGTGTATTGGGAAACGTGTAATTATATAGTAAAATAATGTGGCAAAGTGGTGAATAGGAGTAGATCTGGGGGTGTTTTCCCAGATTAGGACAATGGCACAGTGGTAAATAACAATAGATCTAGGGCTAGAAAATAGGTTTAGTAACAGATTTCAAAGTTCAAAATCAAACACTTTCCAACAGAATTTCAAATTGAATAATTTCAATCGCAATGGTTTTCAAACTTTCAAATATTACCTCCAAAATTTTCAAAAGGTTTCACCAGAATTTCTAACAGATTTCTAACTTTAATAATTACTTAAAACAAACTAATTAAATAACAGAATTTGTTAGCTACTTAGATTAACTGTAGGTAATAATAAGTAACAATAATTACAAGATTAGTTTGTAAATTATAAATCAATCTTTAACAAGAAATGATGACAGACTTGTGATTTGTGTCCTTGTTAATCAATCTCTAATAACCTTTAGTGATAACAAATAAATGATTTAATAACATTCAATATATTTATACATCTTGAAAATATTTATTATTAACAAATGCCATTAGAGTAATTCAAAATATACAAATACAAGTTATCAGGAAAACGTTAGCAGTACTAAGCATTAGTAAAGAAAAATCTTAATTTTAGGAAATAAGGTTAATCTAAGATTGAAATCAATTTTTTTATACTTACCAAATCCAATAGAACAAGTTTACTTAAGAAGAAAAGATTATTAATAACAAATATTTTTATAGAAAATTTTCAATAATTCAAAATATATGAAACTAGTTTTAGGGAGTTACAGTTTTGGCCTTGTGTCGTGTCGATTTGGACACATGGACACATCCGCGCGCGCTTGAGGCTGCACTGTCCTGCTGTGCGGGGGCTGTACCGGACACGACATGCGGCTAGCGGACACGAAACTCGACACACACCACGGGGCACTGACTGACACGCCACGTGTCAAGTTTCAGATGACCACGTGGCGTATCGAGGGAGAAATCCCCAGTGCATTGGTTTTACACGCACACGCGCACAGTCGGCCACTGACACGGGTTTGGACACGGAGCTGGACACTTCGTGGACACGACTCAGGCACTTAGACACCTACCCTGACACCCCATCTAGCTGCTGACACGACCACGAGACACTTGGACACTTGTGTCGTGTCCTAGACCTAGGTGCACCTGTGCACGAGACAGTACACTGATGTCCGTGTCCTGTGTATTGGATTTGGTTAAATTATGTTTGGACACGTTTGTGTCCACTTGGGTGGACACAAACACATTGCTGGATACGAGCCCAAACCCTAGTATAATTACCAACCTTTCTAATTTCATTTTAGTTGTTTGTCCATCATTTTTTCGTTACTTTTCAATCTCTGAAACTGTCCATCCCACAGTTTGTTTTCAGATTTCATTTGTGAACTTTGCCATACATTTTGGCTAATTTGAGGGGTGTTTAGCCACATATTTAAACCCTAACATGTTCCCCTATATAAATTCTTCTAGTATGTCAATTTTGGGTGCCTATGGTGGTGTTTGATCTCAATTTGGAGTTACTGTTTTTGTTGACTGTTCTATACGGTTCACAGAAACTGGAACCAAAAACCTGAGATTTCCTATTGAAATCTGACCTACAGGGTATTTAAAGGATTGAGTTAACTGGGAATCTATGGGCAGGGGGTTCTTCCTATGAGTTTAACTGAGTTTATTAGATGCTCACTGGATTTCAGGGATTGACCACACCCTAATGTATATTTTGTTTCCTACCCATTTGAACTACCACATTATCCTGTAGTCACACACCTATATGTTTGCCTTCACAGTTTTCACTTTAGCATTTATGTGGCACTCTATGCACTCCATTGTTTCAGAATTTGCATGTTCACCTTCTTCCACATACCCTCTTCTCTTCACACACTTAATTGCTAAACTAAACTGTGCTATCTCACTCACCCACATGTTTTCCCTCATTGCTCACTTACACACATTCTGAAACTGTCTTCATCTCTCACCTACACACACAGGGACACATATTCACTGTTTTTTTAATTTCTTGCACACTCATACCACTGTACACCCTCACACACACACCTTGCTTCCCTCTCTCTATATATACATGCATGTATATATATTATGTGTATATCCATATAATGTAATGTATATATATATATATATATATATATATATATATGAAGAACAGTTTGGCAACTCTAGAGGGGGGGGTGAATAGAGTATATATAATGACCAATTAAAAAATTACTCTTTCACGAACAATGAATAATCAGAGTAAAATGCGGAATGTAAATGAAAGACAAGAGAGCATACGCAAACACAGCAATTTTAACCTGGTTTCCCTCGTGGAGGACTAGTCCAGGCCTGAGAACTCTAGCTCAGGATTAAATCCACTATTTGTGAAATAGTAGCTTACAACCCGTGCCTTTACTTCAGAAGAGCACGTCAACTTCTTACAGAGAATCGCAGTGGCGATTGCTTGGAATTGTCCAAGCGATTTCTTCACTCTTGCACAAGAATCCTAACTGAGAGATGCTGAGCACTCGAGACTTAGGAGGCTTGTGGCTAGTAGATGGGAAGGGTATGGCTTATAGAGCTTGTAGGAGAGAAGAGAAGAGAAGATTGAGTTATTCAAAATGAGAGAATTTATGCCCTATTTATACTGATTTTTGAGGCAGAATTCGGCCAGAATTCGGGTAGGAGAATTCAAAAAATTTGGCCGTTGGACAGCTAGCAACCAGCTAACCCTAAAATTAGGGTTCCTGATTTCTAGGGGACAGAGTTCGGCCCGAACTCTGTGTGGAGGCAGAGTTCGGCCCGAACTCTGTCTCCAGAGCACAGAGTGATTCTAAGTGGGACTTGTGGGCAATTTTGTTTTGGTGGAGCTTGGGATTTTGGGTAGGCTTGTAGACTAATCCAAGAGCTCAGCATAACTCAGAGTACATACTTCTAGACTCAATGAAATGAAAAAGTACAGACTCGAAAATATACTGAGAGTCGGAAACTGAGCTGTCGTTTGTCCCGAACTGAAAGCAGACGTCGTGTGTCGTATTGAATTTATACAGATATTATTTAGTCAATGTAGTCAATATTTGGTTGACTGTGACTTTGTGTCAACAATCTCCCCCATATTGATAATTGACAAAATAATATATGTATATTTCAATATTCATACATTGACACAGTTGATTACAACATAGCTCCCCCATAACTGATGCAGAGCTAGAATCGGATAGCTCCCCCGTAATCAGTGACCGGTTCCGAGCTAGAAGTAGTAGCTCTCCCCCGTAAACAGTGCATATACCCTGTAACCTGATAGATAACATATTCCCAGAACGAGCACAGATATACACAGATGAATGCATAGAACCTGCATAGAACCTGTAAAAGTTTCCCAAAACAAGCCAGCACAAAAATATACATATGTTTCTCCCCCTTTTTGGCAGTTAGCAATATAAATAAGCAATGAATAGTAATGCAACCACACCAAGAGAAAAAAATAGTATAATACTAGACAAGAGAGTGCATTGGCATAAAAGAAACTACGAGAAATAGCATAAAATGATATCCACCAATCAGACTGTCAAACACATCATCAGGGTTCTAAGAAAAAAATCCAGTACATAAATCCATAACTAAATAACTAAAAACATAAAGCAACTAAGACCATCAGCAGTGGCAGCAGCATAACAAGCCAGTCTCCATCACGGAGCACCAGAAGGTCCTGGAACATCTGAAGGACCAGGGAAAGAGCGACGAGGGTCCACGAAAGCATCATCCGGATCCATATACCTCATGACCCACGGATCGTCTATACGATGACCCGCTCGATCTGGATCCCGCTCAATAGGCACATGCAGATCAGGATGACGAGCGAGTGAATACCGCATATCATGCAGAGAGTTCCCAAGGGCACTAATTTGCAGAGTGGTACAGTAATCCTGCTGCGTCCAACGATCATCCTCAACAGCAAAGCGATCGCGAAGCATAGTCTGTATAGACTCCAGGGTGGCAGGAGGAGGAGGTGCATCCTGACCAAAAGGAGGGGCGTCAGGCTCCTCATCCTCAGAATGCTCAGATGCCTCAGGAGAGGCGACAACTGCCTGAGTGCGGCGTGCCTTGGACAAGAAGGCTGGAGCGGGCAAGAATGGACAGTCATGAAGAGGAATGATAAATGCACGAAAAACTATAGGAAGATATAAATGATAAACTAACGCCCTTGGTTTCTTCCTACCATTTATCATCCAATCCATCATTGTCCTAGGAAGATTGAATGGAATACGATAATGGAGATGATATAAGGCTGAGATCTCAAAGTATGTAACTTCATCAGTTGATCCAGCCTTGGGTAAGATGGTGTTAAAAATTATGCGATGAAGTTCATAGAAGTAGGGATTGAGATGCTTAGCCATAAGCTTGCGAGGACTTATGTTAGGAGCACATAGTTCCTCCTTGAATCCTTCAAGAGAAGTATCGCCAACAAATTGGAATTGGCGTGCTTCCACAAGTTTATCCCATGCATCAAGATTAATAAGTTCAAGAAACTCCCCCAACTCCGAATCATTGAAGGCGATGTCAATACCGGCAACCCGGGAATAGATGTGGGTTGCATCAAAAGTTAAATTGCAATAAAACATTTGGATTGCACTACAATAGATGACAAAATTTGAAGCAACTAAAGCATCCAAACAAAGATCACGGAATAAAGACTCATATTGAGAAAATATGGTGAAGTTTATGGGATGACCCCCAAACACCGGACGAGTTCTAAAATCGCTAAACCATTCATTTGAGGCTTCTAGCGACACAAAAAGACGGTCGTCATAAGTGTTAGGGTCATCGGGACATGGTGGATTGAACAACGGATTGAGGGGATGTTGTTCATCTACTTGTTCAATCGGAGGAGGAGGATTTGAAGAGGAAGCACCCTCGGTTCGGATCCTCTTCCCACGATTGGGCAAGCGTGGAGCCATTTGCAAGAAATTTGATAACTTGAAAAGGAGAGAAAATGAGAGTTATACCTGAAGATAATGTCAAACAGTTGAAGAGAACGTTGAAAAACCCCTTTCCCTTGAGTTTGAGAAGAAATAGAGCCCTCTATCTCAAGAACTAGGGTTAGGGTTTTGAAGGAAGAAGATGGAATAGATGGAGAAGAAGGTGGTAATAGTGAAGGGGAGAGAAAGAATCCCGACATAAAGTAGGGTTTTGTCTTTGGTCGGGTGAAATATTGACCATTGGATTAGAATAGATCCAACGGCAGAGCCAGATCCCGACCCTGGAACCAAGGGACCGAACTCGGCCCGAACTCGGATAGGAGCAGAGTTCGGCCCGAGTTCTGGATCATTGGTCCAGAACAGAACAAAGGCTAAAATGAAAACAAAAGTTGAAGAATAACAAGAAATGATAACAAAGAAAAAGATTTAAGAGTTAAACAAAAGAAAGTTGAGGACACCAAAGAGAATAGAATAGATAGAGAAGGAGATGTACACAGAAAACAGAATGAACTTTTTAGAAAATATCAATTAGGCAATATTAAATCGAAACGAGCCATATAATAAATAAGGATATATATTGTGGTTCAATAGTCCAAATTTGCCATGGGTTAGCTGCAGGGGCCGGATCCCAGCTAGCGGTAGTCCTGAGGACTAGTGCACCGTGTCGCTTAGGCTTTTACGCCTTGTTGTCAGAAGGACCCTTTCGGCTTGTACCCATACCAAATTCTTCGTAAAAGAATCACAATATACTCGATATTTACGCAGGTGAGTTTCAATTTATGACTGCTTCATCTAAGATTCCAAGTTCACGACAAAGAAAATTGAAACGCTCTTCGGATAGTGGCTTAGTAAAGAAATCTGCCAGCTGATGATCAGTGTCAATAAATTCTAAGTTAATCGTGCCATTTTGCTGATGATCACGCAAAAAGTGGTATCTGATCTCAATGTGTTTAGTGCGTGAGTGGCATACAGGGTTCTTAGTCAAATTGATGGCACTAGTATTGTCACAGAATATAGGAATATGCATGAAAGATAACTTATAGTCTTCCAGGGTTTGCTTCATCCACAGAATTTGTGCACAACAACGCCCAGCTGCTATGTATTCAGCTTCTGTTGTGGATAGTGCAACAGAGTTCTGTTTCTTGCTAAACCAGGAGACTAAAGCTTTTCCTAATAAATGACACGTGCCGCTCGTACTTTTACGGTCGACCTTGCATCCAGCGAAGTCAGCATCAGAGTAACCAATAAGATCAAATGATGTTGACTTGGGATACCATAGGCCTACTGTAACCGTACCCTTAAGGTATCTAAAGATACGCTTAACTGCGGTCATGTGTGATTCCTTAGGATTAGCTTGATATCTAGCACATAGGCAAACACTGAACATGATATCGGGACGACTAGCAGTTAAATAAAGTAAGCTGCCTATCATACCTCGATACTTACGTTGATCAACAGGTTTGCCGCTCTCATCTGGTTCGAGTTTGGTTGAAGTGGCCATTGGCGTGCTGATTGGTTTGATGTTGTCAAGATCGAACTTTTTCAGCATGTCCTTGGTGTACTTTGATTGGCAGATGAAAGTTCCATTAGCCAGTTGTTTTACTTGCAGACCAAGAAAGTAGTTGAGCTCTCCCATCATGCTCATCTCAAATTCCGTCTGCATACATTTGGCAAATTCTTGACAAAGAGTTTCATCAGTAGACCCAAAAATAATATCATCAACATAAATCTGAATTAATAGAATGGTGTCTTTGAAGGATTTGATAAACAGTGTAGTGTCAATTTTCCCTTTAGAAAAACCTTTCTCAAGCAAGAAGCTGCTTAGCCTTTCATACCAAGCTCTGGGGGCTTGTTTAAGGCCATAAAGCGCTTTCTTTAGCTTGAACACGTGGTCGGGAAATTTGTGATTTTCAAAGCCAGGGGGTTGTTTGACATAAACTTCCTCCTTAATAAAGCCATTCAAGAAAGCACTTTTAACATCCATTTGAAATAATTTAAAGTTTTGAAAATTAGCAAAAGCACAAAGCATCCGAATGGATTCTAGTCTAGCAACAAGAGCATACGTCTCATCGTAGTCGATACCTTCCTCTTGGTTGTATCTTTGAGCTACTAGACGAGCTTTGTTACGTGTGACTGAACCATCTTCATTTACTTTGTTTCTAAAAACCCATTTAGTACCAATTATAGAGTGATTAACCGGTCTAGGAACGAGTTCCCATACTTGGCTTCTCTCGAATTGGTTGAGTTCTTCTTGCATAGCAGAAATCCAAAATTCATCATTAAAAGCTTCAGAAATATTTTTAGGCTCTACTTGTGAAATGAAGGCAGTGCTAGCAACAGAGTCTCTTAATGATGATCTAGTAATAACTCCACGTGAAACTTCACCTATGACTAAATTTTCTGGATGAGAAGGTTTGAAAGAGAATTTCTTAGGCAAACCCTCCAGAGAATTAGTTTCGATTGAAGTATTCATTGGAGTAGAAGTTGATGGCTCAATGTCATCATTAAGAGTATTTGCTGTACTGTTGTCTTCATCAAAAGTCATATTTGTTGACTCTTCCACAATAAGTGAGCGTTTATTGAAAACTCTATATCCCTTACTCTTGGCAGCATAACCAAGAAAGATACCATCGTCAGCTTTGGCATCAAATTTGCCTAAGTTGTCTTTGGTGTTAAGGATAAAACATCTGCAGCCAAAAACTCTAAAATAAGAAATATTTGGGGTTCTCCCAAACCAAAGCTCATAGGGTGTTTTCTTCGAAATGGGACGAATAAGCACCCTATTCAAAATGTGGCATGCTGTACTTACAGTCTCTGCCCAAAAATATTTCGGAAGAGAAAATTTATTCAACATGACTCTAGCCATATCGCCAAGAGTCCTATTCTTCCGCTCCACAACACCATTTAGTTGAGGAGTTCTAGGACAAGAAAATTCATGATCAAAACCATTTGCATTACAAAAACTTTCAAAATCTGAATTTACGAATTCGCCTCCATGATCACTTCGGATTCGAGTAATCATGTAGCCTTTTTCGTTTTGAACTTTATTTACAAAAACTTTGAAAACAGAGATAGCGTCGCTCTTATTAGCGAGAAAGAAAACCCAAGTAAATCTCGAAAAATCATCAACAATAACAAAAGCATAAAGTTTGCCACCAAGGCTAGCTATTCTACTAGGACCAAATAAATCCATATGAAGTAATTGCAAGGGTCTAGTAGTACTTACAGAGTTGATGGAATGAAATGAGGATTTAGTTGCCTTGTTTAGTTCACATTCGGCACATACCGTGACCTTTTTGAATGTGATGTCAGGCAATCCTCTCACTAGCTTCTTGGTAGAAAGCCTGGATATAGCATCCATGTTGGCATGACCGAGACGCTGGTGCCAAAGTAGTCGTTCGTCTTTGTGGGCATATAAACATCTACCTGCATGGTTAGTATTTATAGAGAGATAGAAAATATAGATATTGTCCTCTCTTTTCCCTTCAAAAGCAATGTCTCCTGTTGACCTATCATAGATATAGCAACAGTTTTGTCCAAAGTTAATATCATATCCATGATCAGCAAGATGGCTAATGCTGAGCAGGTTATGCTTTAACTCGGTCACTAGGCAGACATCCTTTATAACAGGAGAAGGAGGATGACCAATGATACCGTTACCTATTATGTGCCCTTTGAGATTGTTACCGAAGGATACGTATCCTTCTCTTTTCATCGATAGTGATGCAAAAAGATTTGCGTCTCCCGTCATATGTCGCGAGCATCCACTATCGAGAATCCACTTACTTTCAGTTAAGGAGGGAAGGTCCACCTACATCAAGAGTAGATGTGACCTTTGGTACCCGAGTTCTTGAGGATCCTGAAAAGTTAGTCTTTGGGAACCAAGCATATATCCTTTTATCTACAAGTCTTCTAACTCTGCACTGTGGTGAGATGTGTCCATGTAATCCACAATAAGTACAGATAGCATTCTTATTTATACTAGGAGCATGAGAATAATATCTATAAGCAGCAGGATGAGGATGGACATGATGTGAAGAGTTAGAATGGTGAAGATGATTATGCATGGAATAAGTGGCATGGTGATGGTGTTTATGAGGCATAGAATGATGGTATTGTCTATGATGTGTGACATGCTGATATTGTCTAGATGGCATGACATGATGATTTTGTCTATATGGTATATGAGGACCTTGTCTATATGGCATTGTATGATGATCTCGTCTATATGGCATGGCATGATGATTTTTATGTGTGGAGTGATGTTGATTGTGTCTTTGTGCATGATGCTTGTGTACTAAGTGAGAATTGTTCTTACGTGCACGTGGTTTGTGAAAGTTTGTGTATATAAATGTATGGTTATGTGCTGCATGAGAATGACTTGGTTGACTAGCATGAGTGGTATTGTGCCCATGTGATTGGGTTTGAGGTTGAATAACCTGTTTACCCAATTTGGTTTCTAATCTTTTAGTAGCAGCTTGCAGTTCAGTAACCTTAATATTTAAGCCATATATCTTAGTCATGGAAATCTTGTGTCTACTCTTTTCTTCAGCAAGCAATGTGTTGAGAGTAGTGATTTCTTGAGTTTGTTGCTCAATACGTGCTTCAGCATCATGTAAGCTTAATTTAAGCTTGGATACTTCATCAGTGTCATTAGTGGGTGATGTGTTTCTAACATTATCAAGAAGTAAAGAAATTCTTTGTATCTCATCTTCTAGACTTTTGATTTTGTCCTTGGCATGTTTATATTTACCGATAACCTTTTTGTGATCATCAAGTAAATCGGTGAAAGCATCGCCAAGTTCATCAAAAGAGAAGTCATCTAAAGTTTCGTTTGATACCTTGGTGGAATTTGCCATGAGGCACACATTTGCTTTGTCTTGAGGAGAGTTCTTTTCTTCCTCGGAGTCACTTGCTTCGCTTTCATGCCAAATGCTTGTGTTGGCATACCTTTTTGATGAGTTCTTCTTGTAGGGCTTTTCATACCGGTTGCTTTTCTTTAAGAGCGGACAGTCTCTTCTGACGTGTCCAGTCTTTTTGCAACCATAGCAGATTGGTTCTTCTTCATCGTCTTCTTGTGGTTCCTTCTTTCTTTGATTGAAGCGAAGGAATTTCTTGAAGTTACGTACCATGAGAGCTTGGTCTTCATCATCTGAGATATCGTCTTCAGTCTCATCGTGATCAATCTTTCGTCGATGAACTTTGAGTGCGATCTCCCTGGTCTTCGGAGCAGGCTCTTCGAAGTCCTTGAGGTCAAGCTCGTGAGTCATGAGCTTGCCCATCAAAGTCTCCATAGACATACTTGTGAGATCATTTCCTTCTATGATGGCTATCACCTTAGGGTTCCAAATCTTTGGTAGCCCTCTGAGTAGCTTGCGGATCTTCTCATGGTTTGAGTACTGCTTACCAAGCGAGGATAACGGGTTGATGATGTCGAGAAATCTTGTAAACATTTGAGTGATCGTCTCATTTGGCTTCATCTTGAAGGCTTCGTACTCTTGAGTGAGACGGCTTATCTTAGATTCCTTGACTTGAGTGGTTCCTTCATGCGTCACTTCCAGAAGTCTCCATACTTCATGAGCAGTGGTGCATGTAGAGACCCTGTTAAACTCGTTCCTGTCTATAGCACAGAATAAAGCATTAATAGCCCTAGCATCTAGACTTGCCTGTTTCTTCTCCTCGACAGAATATTTGTCGTGTGGTTTCTCAATGAGGTCACCATCGACAACTATCCTGGCGGGCTTTTTGTAACCGTCAGTGACGACAGTCCACAGGTCAAAGTCTAGAGACTTAAGATAGAAGCTCATCCTTGTTTTTCAATATGTGTAGTTAGTCCCATCAAATAGGGAAGGCCTATGAGTGGACTGACCTTCACCATGATTGGAAATCAAGGATTGTGTGGTTGCCATGGATCAGCTCTTAGGACGTTAGTCCTTGTAAAGAGAACAGAGCTCTGATACCAATTGAAGAACAGTTTGGCAACTCTAGAGGGGGGGTGAATAGAGTATATATATAATGACCAATTAAAAAATTACTCTTTCACGAACAATGAATAATCAGAGTAAAATGCGGAATGTAAATGAAAGACAAGAGAGCATACGCAAACACAGCAATTTTAACCTGGTTTCCCTCGTGGAGGACTAGTCCAGGCCTGAGAACTCTAGCTCAGGATTAAATCCACTATTTGTGAAATAGTAGCTTACAACCCGTGCCTTTACTTCAGAAGAGCACGTCAACTTCTTACAGAGAATCGCAGTGGCGATTGCTTGGAATTGTCCAAGCGATTTCTTCACTCTTGCACAAGAATCCTAACTGAGAGATGCTGAGCACTCGAGACTTAGGAGGCTTGTGGCTAGTAGATGGGAAGGGTATGGCTTATAGAGCTTGTAGGAGAGAAGAGAAGAGAAGATTGAGTGATTCAAAATGAGAGAATTCATGCCCTATTTATACTGATTTTTGAGGCAGAATTCGGCCAGAATTCGGGTAGGAGAATTCAAAAAATTTGGCCGTTGGACAGCTAGCAACCAGCTAACCCTAAAATTAGGGTTCCTGATTTCTAGGGGACAGAGTTCGGCCCGAACTCTGTGTGGAGGCAGAGTTCGGCCCGAACTCTGTCTCCAGAGCACAGAGTGATTCTAAGTGGGACTTGTGGGCAATTTTGTTTTGGTGGAGCTTGGGATTTTGGGTAGGCTTGTAGACTAAGTTCCAAGAGCTCAGCATAACTCAGAGTACATACTTCTAGACTCAATGAAATGAAAAAGTACAGACTCGAAAATATACTGAGAGTCGGAAACTGAGCTGTCGTTTGTCCCGAACTGAAAGCAGACGTCGTGTGTCGTATTGAATTTATACAGATATTATTTAGTCAATGTAGTCAATATTTGGTTGACTGTGACTTTGTGTCAACAATATATATATATATATATATATATATATATATATATATATATATATATATATATATATATATAATGTAGTGTATATGCATATAAGGTAATATGTGTATATGTATAGTTTGTGTATCATGTGGATATCTAATGTAGGTATTTTTCCAATGAGTTTATAGGTTATGTAGTGTGTATGTGTCTCATGTATATATATGTGGCTTGTGTGTGTGTGCACTATAGATATGTATTATATATATATATGTGGGTTATGATTAGATTACAAGTATACCTATAGTGTATTGTTAGATATAGTTTAGCATGGTGTATGTGTTAGTTTGGCCTAGGATGAATAGCCTATGGCCTGTATATGAGCCTAGTTTGGCTTGTACAGCTTTATTAGACCTAGAATAGACTTACTAGACTAGTGTAGACTAGTTTGACCTAGTGTGGACTTGTTTGACCTAGTTTGACCATAGTTGACCTAGTTTGACTTCTAAGGTTGACCAGAGTTGACCAAGAGTTGACTTTGGCCTAGTTTGACCTAGATTCATGTAGAATGCATGGTAGAGCTTCATTTTATCATTTTGGACTTGTTGTGACTTGTGCTGTTCTGAATAGGAGCCAGACACCACTCCTTGGACAGTACTTTTCAGTTGGACACTCAGATACCAGGCGAGTATATTCTCTGATCATTTCATATCCTGTTTAGAATTATTTTCCTGCTTTAAATTACTTTACTTGATACTGTCACGTTGGTCACATGGATTGGTACTATATAGATCTTTTCATGAGATGTTATCCCCCTCGGGAGCATCGGATACAGCATGTTTTGTGCGTTTCACGAATCATCACGTATCTCTATGCTTCCCCTGATTCACGAATCGCCTGTGACACATGTACTCTCATGTTCACAGAGCCTCCATGAATCACCTTCACGTATCACTCATTTTATGAGCCATGTGAAGTTTCACGAACCTTAACATAACTTGAACGGATCTTTGTGTATTGATTGGGGTTGGGGGAGTAGAAATAGACATGTGAATATTATCCAAGTAGCTGTAGTCATGAATCACTCTCTTAGCTGTAGTCATGAACCTCCTATGCCATTCACATGCTTATATTTTACTCTGACTCACTAGTCACTATTAGCTCTCTACTTATAGTAGATATTTCCATTACAGTTTTCTCTCTCTATTTTCATACTGCATTTCTTCAGTATCTATATCTTACTTTACTGCATGATTATATTTTCTAACCTGCTATGAACTGTTGAGATGTACTGTACTCGCTCCTGTCCTGACTGGACCTGTTGAAAATATTACAGAGGACGAAGAGGAGGCCTGGGAGGATACCTTTTTCGGACAGCTCTAGCTGAGGACATCACCCCACTGCCTAGACTAGTTTAGTTAGGCCTTATCTTATTTTCGTGTTGTCTTGAGACTGTTTAGCTAGATTTTACTTATGTTCAGAGATGTTGAGTTGTATATATTCTTTCTTATTCAGTAGCTGAGATATGTACTCTGGATAATTGCTGGGATATTATCTTAGGCTTTTCTATCTTCAGTATTTCCTTGAGTTCTATATCATATCGTGTTTTCTTCCTCCTTAGTTGTGATTGAGTTCATTTACTGCTTAGTATTATATTGCTAGATGTATGTTGACCTAGGACAACGTTCTACCGCCGACACTGCGGCGTAGGCTGGGCGTTGTAACGTTCTCGTACCCTCACAGTGGGTGCGGGTCGTGACAGTATGAATAGAGCTGCTGTAAAATAGTCCTAAAACAAAGTGCACTGTATATAAAAAGTCTATTCAAAATCATAGAACAGGTGACCAACATTAGGTTTAGGTGAGAACCTTGCTTAGGGAAAAGCATAAATCTAAACTTCCCAAACATGGCCAACATGGATTTGAATATGAGAGAGATGCAAAGTTGACACCAGGCTCTGAATCATCCAGGAATGATTCATATGTATCATATCCTGCACTCTACTCTCACCATGACTCACTATTACCTGGAGGTTTTTAAAGAGACTGAAACCTATGATACAAATTTATAAACCCTACTGAAAACAGGGCTTCCATTCTATAGTCCTTAATATCATTCAAATCAGTCCTAACACAAATCCAGTCAGTCCTTAATATCAGGACTGATATTAACAGTCCAAGTGCAGTCCAGTCCCTTCAAACCTATTCCTAAAATGGATTACTGACTTTCCTATCATTTCTAACATTCTAATATTTCTCACATTCTAACAGGGACTATGAGAATCATGTTCTCAGGTGCAGGTTGGCCAAATATGCTTCCCTGGATTTAAGTATGACAGTTTAACAAGGTAAGGTAAGAATTGGTTTACTGAGATAAATCAGTCTTGTTAGGACTGATATCAATCTCAGTCTCAGGCTGATATCAATCTCAGTCTCAGGCTGATACCCACAGTCCAATTTTTTCCTATTACATTCAAACTGAAAGTATGATGATCTTCTAAGAGCAAATTAACTTGCCCTCTCCCTCATACTAGCTATCAGTCTAGGGAAAGTATGTGTAAAACATCAGAAATGGCATAAGGTGAAAATGTTGCTAAAGAAAGAAGTTATTTCAGAGATTAACAAGTACTATAGGAACTTCCCTTTGCACCCAAACTCACCAGTCTAACAATCAAGGAGAGTGATTGTCACATAATATAGGTAACAATATACAAATATATGACCAATGGAAATAATACTACAACCTATTGTCACTTGGATCATCATACCAGTTCACACCCTCTGATCTATTGCATTACACAAAAAAAATAGCTCAGGTTACACCTGAATTATCAGTGCAAAGTCTACTAACTAAATGTTCTTAGTTTCCAATGTCAACCAAGGACTGAGATCCACATAATGGATAGGACCCCAACTTGAAAGGGAACCTGATATTCAAGTTCTGTATTAGCCCAGAACCTGAATTAGATATCAGGTTCACATTTGCAATAGTTCTCAGTAACTCACACAGGTGCAGCCTATGCAGTCTACACCCTGAAGGAACTTAAGACTGATACCATCAACTTCTCATACAAGATTTACCTATATCAATCCTTAACAGGGTTTATACATATCAGTCCTTAATAGGACTTATACATATAATTCCAATTTAAGCACTGATAGCAACTACATGTATATGCCAGTCCCTATATCACTGTTCAGAGTTATCATTTGAAATCAAAACAGTCCATAAGAGGGTCAGTCCTGAACTCACAACACCCAGGTTCAGTTATGGACACACATCAGTCCCTAACTCTAATCAGTTCAAATATCAGGACTGATATCAATATTAGTTCAAACATTGAATGCCAAGAATGGTGGTTTCCTGACTGCTAGCTGAACCAAAACTAAACCCTCCCTACTCATGGTTGTCCCATAATAGGACTGAACATTCAGTACCTAAATATTTTAGGTAATACCCTACTGATTCTTCAGTAAATAATTTAAGCACAACCATACACTAACATCCCCCAATTCCTTGATAATCAATGTCACGCTCCGCTTCCGTAGGAGCGATCGTCCTCGCTAAGGCGTGATGTCGCACGGGCCTAGGTTGCGCCCGTGCAAGGCCATGTCCAGAAACGACCGATTTGAGCTAGGCCACAGAGTCGCACAGAGTGTCCCCATTTGTAGCGGAAAGTAAATGAACACAAGTAGAAGCGAATTCAAACTCTTTATTGATATTCTAGAAGTTTACAAGCGGCGCTAGGCCGAGTTTACAAGTCGTTCAAGCTCTCTCTCTCTCTGAAACATAAAAGGCGTGCCAAGTGGCTTACAATATGGAATGATTTATGGCGATGTTCTGATACATTATGTCCTGTATATGGCGCATCATCTCCTTGCAACGCTCCAAGGCTCCAGAGATAGCTCTGTGCCTTAGCACGTTCGAGGGAAGCTCCGCATCCGATGACGTCTCCTGCATCCTGCAAGCAGACTGTGAGGTTATCAGTACATTGTTATGCACTGGTGGGGAGGCTAGCTCGCCCACAATGCTATCATTACCAAACACGTTCCATTTACTTTTGTGTACCGTCTATCATTCATTGTCTTTCTAATCTTGCCTTAGGGTCAATTTCATGGCACATATCATGACATATCTCGTGTTGTTGAATTCAAGTGTCGCATGGAAATGCATACACGATTTACCCATACTTACCGTCCGGCCTTCCCTGTCCAACGTAAACCAAGTTAGTCAACAATTCACATGTAGTAACTTAACGTGATTCATGTAAACATTCAATATTAATGGCGTGTCCTTGCCTTAGGTTCTAGCACGTCATGGGCACGTTATCTAACTCACTTACATAAATTACTTTTTATCATTTGGTGTGTTACGTTTCAAGCATGTTCAGAGTGTTACATTTCAAGCATGTTCAGGATGTTACATTTCCAGCATGTTCGGGATGTTACATTTCAAGCATGTCCAGGAGGCACTTCATTTAGTTAACTTAGATTACTTATTTCAATACAAGGACTTGCACGTGGATTGCCACCAGCATAGTCCACTTAATCTACATGCATGGGTCGCTGGCATCACAAGCCATTTTGGACATATCACATGGGCATTCTCACCTATCGAAGCGTGATGGCTGGTACACCTTGATAGTCTCTTGAAATGCCCGGCCTTACGTCTCCTTGAGTGGCCGAGCCCCCACTCAAAGCAGCCCGTAAGCCCCATGTCTGATTCTGCCTAGGCCGGCCACGGTATTCCCCCTATCGCCCGTGCCGCAGAATCCTTCCTTATGACGGCCACGGTATTCTCCCCCATCGCCCGTGCTGTTTGTCCATGACCATTTCGTATTGTCTTGTCATTTAACTTAACGGCTGTCTTTGAGCCATAATGCGTTATCGACCAGGTTGACGTCCGTGCAGCGCGGGTAGCGAGCCCCGTTGTACGTGCCCGTCATACCTATCGCTAACATCTTTCATGTCTTATCTTGTATTCACTCTTTCATTTCTTTCTTTCACTTGTTCGTTCATTCATTCATTTTTCACGTATTTATTCATTCATATATTATGCAACTCCCCGTGCGGGAGTCGCCTTGGCGACCCATCGGTCCCGAAGTCTTTCAATGTTGCTATACTCTACTCAAAACGACTATGTCGATAGTCTTTCGTTTTTTTGTTGTAAACCATTCATTGTTTTCATTGTTGAATGCGTAAGGGACTTGAACGTAAGCTTGTGCGTTAGCACGAGCGTGGAGCGCGGTACGAGAGTTCTATGTTCGCCGAGTTCTTTTTCATGTTCTAAACAAGCATACAAGATAGGATTATTCCCTTATATAGGTGCGTTGAGTCATTCATTTATTAGCATGTGCGGTGTTGACGCCTAGTGATTCTAGCAATAGTGTCCGTATTGTTATGTGTCTAGGCTAAGCAAAGACGGGTTCATCGGAGCCACCCACCTTAGCGATGTTCGCATCGGCCGAGCAATACTCCGAGCGCGCCTTTGAAAGTCCAAGTCTGGATTTATCTTGACGGGCCAATGTAAGCCTTGCATCGATTCTTCATCAGGTCGATGCTAACTCTTCGGGTTGATGGCTCGTTTGAGTCGTTGTACTTGCCGTTTGAATCGGCGTTCCGCTAGGGCGGAGCGGGTCATTACATAATACACCACTCAAAATAAGTCTCGTCCTCGAGACTTCCTGAGTGCAGGTCATCCTACCATTCCTTAACTCGTGTTATCGTCTTTCATAGACAATTCTATCGAATGGCTCTATCGTTCGATGGCATCGAACCATGCTCGGTTATCCTTCCAAGTTTTATGTCGCATGTGTTTGGTGAATTTATGACTTTTTCACTCATGTTAGAGTTGATGGTACTTATTCAATTCAAGTGTTTCTTCGTCTTTGGTTGCTATTTCTTCGTGTCATGGGACTGAAATGGTCGCACGAGGCACGTTGTAATGTGTTAAATACAAGGGTTGTAGGCTGAGGCAAACTCACTTTCGTTTATCTCGGTCATCGAGATGACCCGATTCGCTTCTCAAGCGTTCTTGTCCACGAAATCAGTATGATTTCTTCTTAGCGGGGTCGAACAAGTCTAAGTAATTTCCGTCCGATTCAAGACCAAGTATTGTACTATCATCGAGTATATCTTCCTATCAATGGTTCAATTCATTATACCAACTTTACTTGCACGATATCGATTACATATCATTCACTTGTTTAGGGCCAATCTCGTTATCGTTCACGCACACTCCGCTCACACGTTTCTTTGATTCCGAGCCACGCTCGTACTAGTATCATTCCTTTTTTTAACATGATTCCAAGTTCTCGACACTCTTCCATTCCTCAAGTCATGCTTGAACTCAACGTATCACTTGGATGGATCGTGCATGCATTCCAGGCGTTTCCAAAATATATGCATTCAGCCAAGCCACATGATAGAGAATTCATCATTCTCACTCGAGTCGTATCGTGCACATACTCAGGCGTCCCTGAAATATATGCATGTCAGCCGAATCTCGTGAGCAGGATTTCTTATTCTTACATCATTCAATCTATCCATGTCAATCCTCAAGATCAATTTTTTGATTGCAAATACTTGAAACAGGGCGCCTCGCCTAACCGCTAGGCCATTTCTCAAGGCTAAGTCAATGTCAGGATTGGAATCATAGTTCTCCAACAATAATGCCAACACTGACCCCAATCCTAGGGTCAAACCATAGTCGGTAGTACGGGGTTTTCTACCCAAGCTCGTGTCACTCAGATTTCTAAACATCGAGCACGATCACCTAATTCGTATCAAGACATCGTTGCACATATTCGATTCCATTCAATTCACCAATTCTAACCAATTTATGTATTCGATCACGAGGTCGTCTAGCTTTTTGACAACACGTTGCGCTCCAATCTCACGCGAGTTCGATTATCCACGGTGGTTCATGAATCACCATGCAATGCTCCCGTGGAATAATTATTCTCATCGGGGCGTAACTCTTGCTTGCATATAGACTAATTCGTTCTCGATACGCGGATTGGACCTACGCAATCCTCAAATTCGACCGCTACGCACGTTAAGTCATTCTCGAGTCCACCTTCGCGTCAAACCACAAGTCGAAGCACATAAATTGTCACGCCATGCTAGTTCAATCACCCCTGCTGTATGAATCACCATACCAGTGCTCACGCGGAGTGATCGCCCTAATCGGCGCGACGCATGTGCGAGGCTGGAGTTGCGCTCGCATAAGACAAGAATGTCGAAGTTGTGGTTATCGACGAAGCAAATCTAACATTTCATTTTCATCCAAGTCAAGATTTCAATTCGATAGTCCATTTGTCATTTGTTCAACTAGAAAATTCTTGAACCAAGTTTATCTTTTCCTCGACACATTTCAACATCCCGAGTATAGCATCCATCGGAACAATGACATTTGCACGATCGTCATTCGCCAAGTCAGAGTACCCCCGAGTTATCGCATATCGATCTTTGATATGCCTCAATACCATCGACGATATACATAACCTGACGATCTTCCTTTGCAACCAATTTCGAGTCGTGCATTGATGCTGTTGTCCGAGTTGGATATTCTATAATTTTCTCGATATTCAAGATCAAGTTCGATCGCTATTCTTCAAGCTCGTTTCAAGTTCGTTGTTCAAAACTCAAGTTATATTTCATTTGACCCAATCCGAAATCGCAAGTGCTATCCTCTAGCTTCCTCGATCGAGACATACAACTTTATTCATCGTTCTGAGTCATTTTCTAACATGCGTTGCCCATTCACAAGTTGTCCGAACGATATCTCGTTCGGGACATTCGAAGTCATGACCAACTAAGCGTGACGCGGTCTAGGGCTTTGCGTGATCGCATCGCCTCGTCGACATACTCGTTCTATCCGTAAATCCTTTAGTCTTGCTCGAACAATTTCTATAACGTCCATACACCACTCAGGGTTCGAGCCACTCGACTAGTCGTAGACACTCATTCTTATTCTTCTTCGAGCCTATCACATACACCACTCGGGTTCAAGTCATTCTATAAATCCTCAAAAGATCATTCGATTCCCAATCGATATGTTCAATCGTGCGTTTGCCCGTTCCTCAAAATCTAAATCAATCTTTCTTACACGCCTAAGCGTGAACTCGATAGCGTTCCTATCGATATACACTCTAAGTGTAGCTTGTTCCCGACTGAGCGGTACTTGATATCGCTCGCAACTCGATTGTACCAAAAGTCGAGGTGCGTGACATGCGGACTAAGTTGCGCCGCAAAACCATCTCGTACGGACTATATTCTGAGTTTGCACGCTCAATTGCTAGGGTCATCGTAGGACAAGTTAGACATGCACGTGACATGTTAACTTTAGCACGTGTTTTCATTCAAGACAAGTTGACACCGTTCGGCACAAAGGCCTACCGATGCATTCGGCGATAATCTACCAATGCGTTCGATTGAATGCCTGAACGAGCTTTTGAAAATATTAGACTTATTGTATGGAACATCCCAAGGCATAATGAGAGAGAGCGTACACTTCTTTTTCCAACGACGAGCTTTCAAAATTGAGAAATCGACGTGAAGTCCAAGGACGTAAAGCCGTGCTCTGATACCAATCTGTCACGCCCCGCTCCCGTAGGAGCGATCGTCCTTGCTACGGCGTGATGCTGTACGGGCCTAGGTTGCGCCCGTGCAAGGCCATGTCCAGAAACGATCGATTTGAGCTAGGCCACAGAGTCGCACTGAGTGTCCCCATTTGCAGCGGAAAGTAAATGAACACAAGTAGAAGCGAATTCAAACTCTTTATTGATATTCAAGAAGTTTACAAGCGGCGCTAGGCCGAGTTTACAAGTCGCTCAAGCTCTCTCTCTCTCTGAAACATAAAAGGCGTACCAAGTGGCTTACAATATGGAATGATTCATAGCGATGTTCCGATACATTATGCCCTGTATATGGCGCATTGGCTCCTTGCAACGCTCCAAGGCTCCAGAGATAGCTCCGTGCCTTAGCACGTTCGAGGGAAGCTCCACACCCGATGACGTCTCCTGCATCCTGCAAGCAGACTGTGGGGTTATCAGTACATTGTTATGCACTGGTGGGGAGGCTAGCTCGCCCACAATGCTATCATTACCAAACATGTTCTATTTACTTTTGTGCACCGTCTATCATTCATTGTCTTTCTAATTTTGCCTTAGGGTCAATTTTATGGCACATATCATGACCTATCTCATGTTGCTGAATTCAAGTGTCGCATGGAAATGCATGCACGATTTACCCATACTTACCGTCTGGTCTTTCCTGTCCAACATAAACCAAGTTAGTCAACAATTCACATGTAGTAACTTAACGTGATTCATGTAAACATTCAATATTAAGGGCGTGTCCTTGCCTCAGGTTCTAGCACATCGTGGGCACGTTATCTAACTCACTTGCATGAATTACTCTTTATCATTTGGTGTGTTACATTTCATGCATGTTCAGAGTGTTACATTTCAAGCATGTTCAGGATGTTACATTTCTAACATGTTCGGGATGTTACATTTCAAGCATATCCAGGAGGCAATTTATTTAGTTAACTTAGATTACTTGTTTCAATACAAGGACTTGCACGTGGATTGCCACCAGCATAGTCCACTTAATCTACATGCATGGGTCGCTGGCATCACAAGCCATTTTGGACATATCACGTGGGCATTCTCACCTATCGAAGCGTGATGGCTGGTACACCTTGATAGTCTCTTGAAATGCCTGGCCTTACGTCTTCTTGAGTGGCCGAACCCCCACTCAAAGCAGCCCATAAGCCCCATGACTGATTTTGCCTAGGTCGGCCACGGTATTCCCCCTCGCCCGTGCCGTAGAATCCTTCCTCATGACGGCCACGGTATTCCCCCCATCGCCCGTGCCGTTTGTCCACGACCATTTCGTATTGTCTTGTCATATAACTTAACGGCTGTCTTTGAGCCATAATGCGTTATCGACCAGGTTGACGTCCGTACAGCGCGGGTAGCGAGCCCCGTTGCACGTGCCCGTCATATCTGTCGCTAACGTCTTTCATGTCTTATCTTGTATTCACTCTTTCATTTCTTTCTTTCACTTGTTCGTTCATTCATTCATTTTTTACGTATTCATTCATTCATATATTATGCAACTCCCCGTACGGGAGTCGCCTTGGCGATCCATCGGTCCCGAAGTCTTTCAATGTTACTATACTCTTGTCACTCCCCGATCCTGGAATACGTATTTTAAATACGTAAACCGATAGATTGTATTTACCTTGTATTTATACTATATTTATTATGCTGTGTTTCTCCATGCATCTTTCAAAATAATATTTTGTAATTTATTTTCTGCATTTGGGCCTACAGTTTTGGTTCAATAGGGGAACCTATTTTCGGTTCACCCATGGTTCATCTTGAACCCTTTGGTTCATCATGAACCCTTGGGTTCAAGGTCATAAATATAACCCCTCTCATCTCATTCTCTCTCCTCTCATTTACTTCCTCTCATTTACTTCCTCCACCAACCAAGGCAAGTACCAACTTGCTCAAGAGATGGATCCATATTTTTTTATTGATTTCTTACAAAACTATTTGCCAAAACATGTTCTTCTCCTCAATTTATACTAGTTTAGAACTTGGAAATTTCCATTTTGAAGCTTTGATTTTTGTAGATCTAAGTTTTAATCATTTTTGGATTTTGTATGGTTTGATCTACTTTAGTTGTATTTTATGGGTTTTTGATGCTTCCATGTGGAAGAGCATTCCATTTCACCCAAGATGGAACTTTGGAAATCCGGATTTGGAGTTCGGATGGCCAAGTTGTGATGTTTTAAAGCTTTGAGGTTCAGCCATGGTGTTCTTGCTGTTTGGAGAAGACAGTGAGCAGTCTGCCGAGCTGCTTAGCTTACGCACACTGAACGCAGCCTTGAGTATGCTTCCTGTTGGAAGCGTGTCTCTCCCTTGAGCTTGCGTGACTTTTCACGCAGCTCTTCCCTTGAGCTTGCGTGACTTTTCACGCAGCTCTTCCCTTGAGTTTGCGTGACTTTTCACGCAGCTCTCTCTCCCTTGAGTTTGCGTGACTTTTCACGCAGCTCTCTCCTTGAGCTTGCGTGGCTTTTCACGCAGCTCTTCCCTTGAGTTTGCGTGGCTTTTCACGCAGCTCTCCCCTTGAGCCTGCGTGACTTTTCACGCACGCTGCCCTGAGTAAGCCCGCGTGACTTTTCACGCACGCTGCCTCGAGTGAGCCAGTGTGACTTTTACCCCTTGAGCGTGCGTACTTTTGTGCGTACGCTTTTGATATTTTATTAGATATTATATGCCCATTTTATATCCTTACGCCTTTTGTCCCGAGCATGATATGAGCACTAATGTGACCCCGGAGAACAAAGTGTTCCTACCTGATACATGCACCTGATTGTCCCAGTTCTTGTTCATGCTCCACAAATGACTCGTAACTCCACGTGGCGTATTTGCAATGATGCATTACACTAAGGAGGGTAGAACATGTTGACATACTGATTGACATGGATCCTCCTTGGGGTACTCGTACTTGAGTACGACATTTAGGAGGATAATCATGCAAGCCACAGCATGTGAGTCCAAGATTTCACCTAGGGTTAAACTAGGCAACTAAATATACTAGATGCATGGGGAGGGCAAAATCCCGAGATCGTGTTACACCAGCCGCCTTGTGATATTGTCCCGACGCGCCGGCTGGTCTCCACGGATACTGTGTCATCCGCAACGAGGGGATAACTGTATCCGATTAATTCCTGCTATATATTATATGTCTTGGCAAGGTGGCCTTACGAGGGACCTGTGCTCAATGACACCTGTCTACGCGAACCCCTGGGTTGGCTAGCCTTGCTGGAAAGATACGATCTGAGGATTTCCTAATAACATGATACGAGGATAACCTCGTCCCACTAGAAACTCGTAGACTTGATTGGCCGTGAAAACGACTTGCTTGTATCCTATTACCTTCCGTGAAAAACTGAGGGAAGCGGACTGACATGGTACGTGATCCAACCCATGTTCTTGTTTGATTGTTGGGTTGGTTATCGTACTATGACAGGCTGTGGACCGAAGTTATGAGCGGAAGACTTATTCTGGTTGTGAAGTGCTACTTCTGTGAATGACTGAGGAACATGGTCTATCGTGGTGCATGATCCAACCCATGTTCTTGTTTGATTGTTGGGTTGGTTATTGCGCTACGATAGGCTATCGACCGAAGTCACGATCAGGAGATTTTATTGTTTATACCTTTTAACTTATGTGAAAGTTATAGAGTACGACGCGTCCCGACTCCATACGGCACCTTTTGTCCTTGTTTGGTTGTAAGGGTGCCATATGGGTTCGAGGATGTGGCGTTACCCTATGATGGTAGCATAAGTATTACTATTATCAATCATTCTATTAACTGGGTTTTTAATCTTAACTCTTGTGCCCCCTTTGGCGGTACTTGCTATTCGGGGCTGACCCCGCTGGTTTTGTTTGGCCAGATCCCGTAGCAGAGCCTGAGGACACGATCTTCCTCCCTGACATCCATGGTACATACTAGGTGCATGGCGGTTCGGGGACTCGAGTGGGTTTCTTCTCCACCACTCCTGCTTATACTTTTGCGGCGTTTAGCCACCGGCACCTGTTAGCCGGGTTACTCGATATTTTGTGTCAGTACATAATTGTAATTAAACAGACTGCAGCTGTGTATAATTTTGTACTCCTGACTCTCTGAGATAGCTAAATTATAAAGCTAGTCTCTCATGACCATTTTGATGAAGCGTCAGGGGACGCTTTACTGCTTTATCTTTAATGTTCATTTATTTGCTGATATGATTTGATTGATTGAGACATAGAACTCTGTGGGACCATAGGAGACTTGATTGTAGCATGTACCCCCTAGTCTCTCGACAGCCACGATCGCCGTATGACGTTACGTACCTCATATGGAGTAGCTGGCCTAGTCCGTCTCCGTATTTCGGTACTGGGGCGTGATCTCGGTATCCGCATTTGTTTGACTGATAAGGTATATTTTGCACCTTATTGACACGATTCCATGCTTATCTGTACCTGCTTGTTTTGCACTTTGTGACGTATGATAATAACTGCTATGATAGTTAACTTGTATAGGATTGTGCTTTGCTTGTCTTGATTTCACTATCCTGTCTTGGCTGGAATTCCGAGGACGGAATTTTTCTAAGAAGGGTAGAGATGTCACTCCCCGATCCTGGAATACGTATTTTAAATACGTAAACCGATAGATTGTATTTACCTTGTATTTATACTATATTTATTATGCTGTGTTTCTTCATGCATCTTTCAAAATAATATTTTGTAATTTATTTTCTGCATTTGGGCCTACAGTTTTGGTTCAATTGGGGAACCTATTTTCGGTTCACCCATGGTTCATCTTGAACCCTTTGGTTCATCATGAACCCTTGGGTTCAAGGTTATAAATATAACCCCTCTCACCTCATTCTCTCTCCTCTCATTTACTTCCTCTCATTTACTTCCTCCACCAACCAAGGCAAGTACCAACTTGCTCAAGAGATGGATCCATATTTTGTCATTGATTTCTTACAAAACTATTTGCCAAAACATGTTCTTCTCCTCAATCTATACTAGTTTAGAACTTAGAAATTTCTATTTTGAAGCTTTGATTTTTGTAGATCTAAGTTTTAATCATTTTCGAATTTTGTATGGTTTGATCTACTTTAGTTGTATTTTATGGGTTTTTGATGCTTCCATGTGGAAGAGCATTCCATTTCACCCAAGATGGAACTTTGGAAATCCGGATTTGGAGTTCGGATGGCCAAGTTGTGATGTTTTGAAGCTTTGAGGTTCAGCCATGGTATTCTTGCTGTTTGGAGAAGACAGTGAGCAGTGTGCCGAGCTGCTTAGCTTACGCACACTGAACGCAGCCTTGAGTACGCTTCCTGTTGGAAGCGTGTCTCTCCCTTGAGCTTGCGTGACTTTTCACGCATCTCTTCCCTTGAGTTTGCGTGACTTTTCACGCAGCTCTCTCTCCCTTGAGTTTGCGTGACTTTTCACGCAGCTCTCTCCTTGAGCTTACGTAACTTTTCACGCAGCTCTTCCCTTGAGTTTGCGTGGCTTTTCACACAGCTCTCCCCTTGAGCCTGCGTGACTTTTCACGCACGCTGCCCTGAGTCAGCCCGCATGACTTTTCACGCACGCTGCCTCGAATGAGCCAGCGTGACTTTTACCCGTTGAGCATGCGTGCTTTTGTGCGTACGCTTTTGATATTTTATTAGATATTATATGCCCATTTTATATCCTTACGCCTTTTGTCCCGAGCATGATATGAGCACTAATGTGACCCCGGAGAACAAAGTGTTCCTACCTGATACATGCACCTGATTGTCCCAGTTCTTGTTCATGCTCGACAAATGACTCGTAACTCCACGTAGCGTATTTGCAATGATGCATTACACTAAGGAGGGTAGAACATGTTGACATACTGATTGACATGGATCCTCCTTGGGGTACTCGTACTTGAGTACGACATTTAGAAGGATAATCATGCAAGCCACAGCATGTGAGTCCAAGATTTCACCTAGGGTTAAACTAGGCAACTAAATATACTAGATGCATGGGGAGGGCAAAATCCCGAGATCGTGTTACACCAGCCGCCTTGTGATATTGTCCCGACGCGCCGGCTGGTCTCCACGGATACTGTGTCATCCGCAACGAGGGGATAACTGTATCCGATTAATTCCTGCTATATATTATATGTCTTGGCAAGGTGGCCTTACGAGGGACCTGTGCTCAATGACACCTGTCTACGCGAACCCCTGGGTTGGCTAGCCTTGCTGGAAAGATATGATCTGAGGATTTCCTAATAACATGATGCGAGGATAACCTCGTCCCACTAGAAACTCGTAGACTTGATTGGCCGTGAAAA
The DNA here is from genome assembly GCA_029216955.1 of Iris pallida. Classification (NCBI taxonomy): domain Eukaryota; kingdom Viridiplantae; phylum Streptophyta; class Magnoliopsida; order Asparagales; family Iridaceae; genus Iris; species Iris pallida. The sequence continues at coordinate 1,548,084 of JANAVB010031618.1, forward strand.
CGACTTGCTTGTATCCTATTACCTTCCGTGAAAAACTGAGGGAAGCGGACTGACATGGTACGTGATCCAACCCATGTTCTTGTTTGATTGTTGGGTTGGTTATCGTACTATGACAGGCTGTGGACCGAAGTTATGAGCGGAAGACTTATTCTGGTTGTGAAGTGCTACTTCTGTGAATGACTGAGGAACATGGTCTATCGTGGTGCATGATCCAACCCATGTTCTTGTTTGATTGTTGGGTTGGTTATTGCGCTACGATAGGCTATCGACCGAAGTCACGATCAGGAGATTTTATTGTTTATACCTTTTAACTTATGTGAAAGTTATAGAGTACGACGCGTCCCGACTCCATGCGGCACCTTTTGTCCTTGTTTGGTTGTAAGGGTGCCATATGGGTTCGAGGATGTGGCGTTACCCTATGATGGTAGCATAAGTATTACTATTATCAATCATTCTATTAACTGGGTTTTTAATCTTAACTCTTGTGCCCCCTTTGGCGGTACTTGCTATTCGGGGCTGACCCCGCTGGTTTTGTTTGGCCAGATCCCGTAGCAGAGCCTGAGGACACGATCTTCCTCCCTGACATCCATGGTACATACTAGGTGCATGGCGGTTCGGGGACTCGAGTGGGTTTCTTCTCCACCACTCCTGCTTATACTTTTGCGGCGTTTAGCCACCGGCACCTGTTAGCCGGGTTACTCGATATTTTGTGTCAGTACATAATTGTAATTAAACAGACTGCAGCTGTGTATAATTTTGTACTCCTGACTCTCTGAGATAGCTAAATTATAAAGCTAGTCTCTCATGACCATTTTGATGAAGCGTCAGGGGACGCCTTACTGCTTTATCTTTAATGTTCATTTATTTGCTGATATGATTTGATTGATTGAGACATAGAACTCTGTGGGACCATAGGAGACTTGATTGTAGCATGTACCCCCTAGTCTCTCGATAGCCACGATCGTCGTATGACGTTACGTACCTCATATGGAGTAGCTGGCCTAGTCCGTCTCCGTATTTCGGTACTGGGGCGTGATAACTCTACTCGGAACGACTATGTCGATAGTCTTCCGTTTCTTTGTTGTAAACCATTCATTGTTTTCATTGTTGAACGCGTAAGGGACTTGAACGTAAGCTTGTGCGTTAGCACGAGCGTGGAGGGCGGTGCGAGAGTTTCTATGTTCGCAGAGTTCTTTTCCATGTTCTAAACAAGCATACAAGATGGGATTATTCCCTTAACTAGGTGCGTTGAGTCATTCATTTATTAGCATGCGCGGTGTTGACGCCTAGCGATTCTAGCAATAGTGTCCGCATTGTTATGTGTCTAGGCTAAGCAAAGACGGGTTCATCAAAGCCACCCACCTTAGCGATGTTCGCATTGGCCGAGCGATACTCCGAGCGCGCCTTTGAAAGTCCAAGTCTGGATTTATCTTGACGGGCCAATGTTAGCCTTGCATCGATTCTTCATCAGGTCGATGCTAACTCTTCGGGTCGACGGCTCGTTTAAGTCGTTGCACTTGCCGTTTGAATCGACGTTCCGCTAGCGCGGAGCGGGTCATTACAATCAATCAATTCCTTAATCAGTCGAGATACAATCACCCATATACCCGAAGTCCATACCAAAGTAATTGCCAAATAAACTCAAGAGTACAATCAAATAGGGATCAGAGGAATTACCTGATAATTGGATCAACTATGGTAGAGGCACAGTCACTCGATATTCTTAATTCGATCTCTGTTGAGACAAATCAGCAAACACATTTCAAGCATAAATATGGATTACTCTGGTTAGCAATTAAAAATCTAAATCTCAAGAAACAAACGAAAACAAAAATACTTACAAGAAGATGATCTCACTGGAACTAATCTAGATCGGCCAGTCTTCATAAAACCAATAGTCCTCTATAATTCAAAATAAATTAAAATGAACCAACTAATAATTTACATAGAGTTCTACCTTAAATTCGATTTTAGAAAAGGTTATACTCACCAGATCCTTAAATCAGATCATGAGAAAATATAAACCAATAGCTTCGACTGTGAGATCCAGATCAACTCAATCCACTGATCAATTCTAACTGATTCTTCTGTTTGAAGAATCGAGTCTGCTGCCTCGATCTGGAAGTTCAGATCTATGGATCAACCGATCAAAAAGGAATTTTCCAAAAGCATTCAGAATTCGAGATAGATTCGAGCTCAACAAGACTTTACCAAGATTTGCAAAATGATGAAGGAATGATCGTCGAAGTAGTTGTCGAGCAAGGCGTCACTGCTAGGAACTTCACTGTAGGAATGCTCCTGCTGCTAGTGGCTCGAATGCCTAGACTGTAGATGCACCGATCGCTTCCTTGATCAGCCCCCTCGCCATCATGCCAGATGTGGATTCAAAGTTTGAAGAAGGAAGGAGATGGAGATTGAGCTCTCAATTAGAAGAATTCCAGCGTTTATATAGGTTGTAGGCTCTAAAATTTCCTGAGGAATTCAAGTTGGCGCCAAATATAACCACCCTCAGTTGTGGAGAGTGATAAACGGTTATGGTTTGAATTTGAAATCAGCTTCCAAACAATTCTTTTGTAAATAAGAAGAAGTAATGGGCTGGGAAGCCCAGGCCCATTACCAATCAAACAAAAGAAAATAAAATACTCAACTCATTCTAAATTATATTATGAAAGAAATATTGTGAAATAATTAATCAAGGATAGTTATGAATTTATAAAAATATATTAAAAAATGGGGTTACAACAATTAGTTGAACAAAGTTAGCTTCAAGTAAGAACGGTTGGGTAAGTCGAGCTGGGCATATACACCAAAAATTGTGTCGACCTTAACAAAGTCGTGTGCGGGATTCAAATTATTTTGGACGAAAATGAGCTTGACTTGATTCATAGAATGCGGGATGACTATCGATAGGGGTGCCATCGGACGATATTATTGTTGATGCGATATTTGATAGAACGTGCGCTGGGCTATCGAAGTCATAACAAGCACTGTCCCATGTTTTATGCGGTTGTCAAAGTCACATAGTCTCATTATCTCAAGGCTCGTCATATAAAGTATAACTTGGACGGTAGTGTCACATAGAACACAAGTTGGTTTAAGGCATGAGCCACGATTGGTTCAAGGATAAGTATGCCACGGTCTATGGAACACGTTTTATTCAAGTTAAGTTGGAAGGCTATGCAGTAGCCATTTCCTGGGTTTCAAAAGAATGAAAAAGTTCACACGACCGTTTGTCGTCGAGACCGATCCCGTTGCTTGGGAGTCTCTCAGGAAGTATGTCTCTCTCTTCAAACATGGTTGATATAATTTACCTATCCATCATATCCAAGTCAAATACACCATGAGACGAATAGCCACTAAACCATAATTCTCATTTCCTATTCTATAAGTTGTTTCCACAATTTACGTATTCGATCATGAGGTCGTCTAGCATAGCAATATGTCATGCCCCAATCTCACGCAATTCTGATTATCCACGATGGACATAAAATATTCATCCGATTGAACTGAGCGGGACAGGGCATTACAACTATCATTTCCCAAACCTATGATGTGTAAGACCAGACCACGTGACAATTGTCAGCTAATACAACTATACAAATGTGAACTCCATCCACAAATACTATATATCAGGCATATAAACTAATCTCAACCACGGTAAAGCAAGAACAAAAATCACAGAGAGAGAAATATAGGTGATGGAATAAAAGACAACAATGAAACTAATCCAACATAATATAAGTCTGATTAAAGTCTTATAGGAACAAACACGTTAATACAAGTATTGAAATAAGATAATATAATGGAAAATAATTGAATCCCCAATTAGAAGTCCTACCACTTATCAGGGGTACTCCTCTAGGTAGTCATATGCGTCTTCAACCGATGCATCTCCTGAATATGCTCTTGGTCTTTACTCCTCTGAGTATATCTCCTTGTCTATGTTTGGAAGATAATTAGGTCATCAACGGGATGTATCAAGATGCATAGAGGCAAACCGAAAGTGAAGCAATGATATATATATATATATATATATATATATATATATATATATATATATATATATAACACTCCACTAGAATGACAGGGTTACAACCAAGACTATTAAGCTAAGCAAATTCAAGTCAAGGACAACATTCGCACGTATGGGCTCTCACGAGTAACACTCATCTATCAACATAACATCGAGTAGCGCTCATCTCGAGACACTATCAAACTAATCTTCGAATAGTGCTCAACTCGATACACCATCAACAAATATCACAAAAAGCAAGTATAAGTAGTCCAGGTGCCTAGTAGCTATCCTCCCATCCAATGAGATTTGCATTCACATGCATAATACGTACAATTATGTCACGAACCGCTCTCGAATAATCGAACACGAGTCGGACACGCCCAGCCTTCGTCGCTAGACATACTGAAGTAAGCTGTACCAATATCTAGGGAGAACTATGAATCAAGATAAGAATGAAAGTAAATCATAGCATCTAATATATCGAATCCCAGAATCTCAGATACAAGTCTAAATGTTATTACATTTCAGCAAATGTAAACAATACTGATGTCTCTAATACAAGTCCAAATAAAGCTAAAAGAAAAGACTAGGCTTCCTCAGCCTCTAGGTCCTGGACAACATCAACTGGCTCATAGGTGCCTCCAGGCTCCTACCCATAGTAAGTATCACAGATAGCCTCCAGCTCACCTGCAACATATCCTAGTCAGGAGCGGAGCTAAGTATATCTAAGGAAATGAACATGAACATCATGGTATGAACAAGAAACATAAAATATATATACAGTACGAGAAATGAGAACAAGACATGAAATCTGAACATAAAATACTGAAAGTAAATACAGGGAACATGATATGAGTCCTGAACATGAAATACAACCTGAATCCTGAAATGTGCAATATTGAAATACATCCAGAGTGTGTGATCAGCTTGGGTAGATTCAATGAACATGAAATGGTACGGCTTCAGTCCCGCGTGCACGATGTGGGGCCTAAGCTATTCACATGAATAGTAACATGGGTTTGATCACACATCTGTAGTATTTTCCCTCCCAAATACAAGTAAACTCAAGAATCATGAAACAAGACAATCCCGTGATACATCGTGTCAACAAGGTGATACGGGAATGAATATACAAGACATGAGAAAATGAACAAGTTCGAGGAGTATACTTGCCTTGCTCAGGGTGATCAAGTGTGGGATGTATAGCTGGGAATCCTTCTGTTTAATGATTACAATTTGATTACTACTGAATACAATTTCAATTAAAGAGTTAAAAACTTATACTAGGATTAACTTAATATTTTCAATACTAAGTGTAACCAACCAACTGATTTAGACCTATATTCCTATTGAGAAGATTAGCTAAATTACTCTTAAAGCTATCACTGAACTTTTCATACATTACTTAATACTCACCTTATCTCATGACTAACAATGGTGCAAACCTATAGTCTTCTGAACCCCTATATTCCAGCTAATAAGGCTTACTGAAATTAAGAAATCTGACAAGTATCAAGTATCCTCATGTGTACTCATGAGTATCTTGCTAAGTACACAGCTTACACACTATGACATAGGGACAGCAAGCAACCCATATAAATATCCAATTTCTCAAGGACTAATATCCACTCAAAGCTTATATAGAAGCTACCTTAACTTACAGGTAGGCTATAGACATTAGAGCTATGTTATGCAGCAATCTTCATTCCTGTTAGTCAATTCAGCCTTGGCTTCCATTAACACAACCCTTTCCAAAATCATTAGTCAATTAACCCAAGCCCTTCCTATTATTACTGAGAAATACCTAAGCTTTAGTCCCTACATCAATATTCCTAACCATCACTGCTTCTATAGGTTGTAATATCAACTGCATCCTAGATTACATACATATATACCTATTGGCACTGTCTACAATTATTTGGTTAAGGAAATTTGCACTGTCGACTACACAGTTAACCTCAACAGAATTGATATAATATCAGTCCCATGTTACTGAGATAATCTACTCTACTGTATAGTCCAATCCAGGTTGCAAATTTATTTCCTATAGTCTGAAATAGACTGCTAACAGTTAAAATAGAAATTCCATTCTAAACTCAGGACTTCGAAGTATTAATTCCTGAATCAGGACTGTCATATACTTTCCTAGACTGAGATCATTCAGTTTCAAATCCTCATTCAGGTGAGAACCAATCCTTAGTAGGACTGGTACAGTCAGTCCAATTAGAGCTGATGTATGTCAGCTTTATAGGATTCACATGTATCAGTCCTCCTCAGGACACATATATCAGTCTAATCCTAAGCACTGATACAACTACATGACAGTCCCCCATATTTTCAACCTACCATTCATTTCCTGCTCAAGCTCTTGTCTATCAAACTAAAGTATTCTCTAACGAGCTTTTACAGGTAACCTGATAGGAGTTACCCTTTATTGATATCAAAACTCCAGCTACCTGATCAATAGCTTTCCAAATCATATGGGATTCTATATGATAAAGAGAAGTATGGATAGGTTTATCAAAAGTGGGTAGAACAAAAGCTAAGAAAAGAACTTAAGTACCAGTTGGTGTAACAAGGATCTGATCACTAAAAATCTAAAAGATGAGTCAATCCTAAAGTAGAGTCCCAACTACTAACCACAGAGCTACAACTTATACTATTCAATGATGAAACACCCCAGTTCTCCACTGTCTGAATCACCAAAGGGTCTTAGGTTACTCAAGACAGTACCAGGAACATTGAGAATGGTTACATGCTAACTAATGTATTAGGACAGACTTCTTTTCAACTGTAGTTATTCCAGCTACCTCAAGCTTAGATATACAAATCAAAATGAATCTCCTCCTACAATTAAAACTCAACACAAAGAAAAAGAAAATTAAAAATAGGCTAGAGGGGAAAAATTCCTTGCAACAAAAGCTCTCCTACTAAAACTCACATTTCCAGGTAACATGTGGCACATATAAAAGATTAACCTTAATCCCAACTTATCCAGATAAACACTAGATTTCTCAAAAATAGATTATATCACGATAATCTCAATATCTGCTATTGCATCTGTACTGATACAACTCCTATTCCTTACTACCAGTATAACTATAAGCATAATATAAAGTAAAATTTACCTGATATTGAATAATCCCGACAGCCGATACAAATCGAGGAGGACACAGACCTCTGTATCAAAGGATGAAACAGAGTCAACACAGCAGGGAGCTAAATCGGATTAGGAACTAGATTCGAAGGAGCAATTTAAATACTTACTATATAGATAACTCAAGAGTTTCCTGAATATCCCAAGTATTAGACAATTCCCCACTTGATTCAAAACAGGGGAGATATCTGAAGGATTCCACAATTAAGAACAGTTCACCCATCAACCAAATTCGAGAGTTACAGATAAATAAGGACTAAAAGACTGATCAATCACCTGATCAATTAATTCCTCAGATCCAAGTTCTCCTGATCTAATGGTCCAAATTGACCAATCAACGAATCACTCTGAAACAATATTCGAGAAATCTAAACACTAATTCAAAAAACACAATAACAACAAAATTAAATAAAAATCGAACCAGCTTCTTACGATTCTAGAAGAAATCGGAATGATCGATCCGGACAATCCAGATCTAAAATCTCTACAAAATTTCACACAGGTTGAAAAAGAATCATCAGAAGAGTTTGAAGAATGAATTCTTAACGATCCAGAAATAGAGTGGCAATCTATTGAATTCAACAAATCTACAAGAGAAATCACCCTAACCAAAGATCCAAACGATTTAGGGAAGCGACGAATCGAAGGAAAAGAAGAAGAACTTGAGAATCACCAGTCTCTGCTCAAGTCATGAGCAAATTCTCCAAGGAAGGTTGCTGTTCCCATCGCCATGGCAGCTCTGTAGTTGAGCTCGAGAGAAGAATGAGAGAGAAGGGAATTTGAAGAACTGTTATGAAATTGTTAGAGCAAGGTGAAGTCTGCTCTGAATATATAGGCAGTTATTTGGGGATGGCATGGGGATTAAGCTCACTTAGAGGCGGGAAATTCCAATTTCCTTTCCTGCCAAATTGGCCAGAGGAGAAGAGTGTTCGTTGAGATTTACATTTGAAAAAAAAAACGAATTTAGGAGAAAGGCTACAATATACTGAATCATATGGTAATAGTATTAAAAGGAATCCCAAAAAGAAAAGCCCAAGGAGAATGGCCCAAGGCTGAAAAATAAAAGAAAGAAAAAATATATATAATAGCTTCACATATTTTAAAGTATATAAAATTTTCTAAATTGCTTAATCAATATTATTATATTAAAAACTTTAAAAAATTTCAATTATCAGGAAGGTGGAGTTACAAATTAGGATCCTATTATCTAACACAAGTCCAAAAGAGATCCAAGGGTAACTACAAGCAATAAGTCCAAGAATCAACACTGAAATAGGAATCCTACTCGATGATCTATATCACAAGTCCACGTCATAAATGCTCCAATGATGAGTCGAACACTAGGGTATGTGCCCAAACATGAATACAAGTAGCCGTGTCCTTTGGTCAATATCGTATCCGCTTGATATAACAAGATGTCATGACCCACTCCCATTTTTGGGATACGAGTACATAACTAAGCCCAACCTATGTAGTAGCATGAATGGTAGTACGTTGTTTATACCTCAATACAATAATCGTATTACAACCTCAACAATAATAATTCATAATCACAATACAAAAATAACTATTCTATCTAACTAATTCACAAATACCTAAGATAGGAAGATAAGAGAACAAAAAGATAATTAAACTAAAAGTCTAACTAACTAATTAATAACCACATGATACCAAAATAAAAATTATAGGAACCAATATCCACTAATAAATCCAACATACAATGTCATTGGGAATAAACCTGTCAACCCCAATTTTCAGAAATGAGGGTAATTTTAAACTTTTGTAAAATATTATCTTTTAATATTAATAATAATGATTTATGGTGATTTTTAAATAATTTAAAACTATTTAAATCCATGACTTATGATTTTGATGTTTTGCTAGTGTAACCCTAGAGACTGCATGACCTAGAGACTAACCTTGACCAAGGAGGCCTAACCATGTGATTAGGATGACTAATTGTAACTTTTTAGCCTGGGAGTATTTTGGTCATTTTTGGACTTTTTAATGAAAATGAATTTTTACTGATTATTATAGTGCTAATCTTTTATTTAGAGACTAACCTAGTTTTGACCTAACCTAGATGTTGATGATGATCATGGAGGCTTAGTTAGAAGGTTAGAGACTTAATGGCTAAGTTAGATTAATATCTAGATATTATGTTAGTAAGATATTTTGACTAGATGTTAAGAAACCCTACTTTTAATGTGAGCCTTTGATTGAGCCTAGATTCATGTGGAGAAGCCTTAGCCACTTATCTAACCTTGTAAAATCCTAACCCTAGCCTATTCTAATAGCCATCTAGAGGCCACCCCTCTATATAATCACCTCTTCACATGTTCTTGCCTCCCTTTCATATCACATCAAACCCTAATTCATAGTTCTTCCCCAAATCCTCCCATTTTCTCAAATTAACTCCAAATTGGACCAAACCAATTGCATTGGACTCCCCTACTATAGAGGATACTATTGGTGGCTAGCTAGCGAGGATTCAGAGGCTTGGGATCATTGCAAATTGAGGAGAAGCTCTTATTTCATTAAGCTTTTATTGAGGTTTCACCCTTAATAGGTAAAACCTATCAAACACCCTTAAATTCCTAATTTCTTTCCATAGTTGCATTCATTTAGGTAAACCCTAGCTGTCCCTCAAATTTGGTAGGAACTGGAGTCCATTTAGTGTCCGTATCGGACACATATCAATGTTCTTTATTTTGTGTTTGATGAAATGCCACAAAGAAACTTTTATTGATAATTTCCAAAACTAATTTCACAGATTTATAGCCCTTCATATGTGTTTCAATACCCCCATTGACTGAGCACATTTTCGAGTCGGATTTGTGTCCAAAATTGGACACGAACCTGTGTACGAGACTATGTCTCAGTGCCCTGATGACACACACTGTTTTCTCTACGAATTGGACACGTGGACTCGTGCCACTTGGCACGATCGAGGGTGGAGGCCGATACTGACAGGCCACTCCTAAAGTTTGGGATGAGTTCGTATCGTGTCGGACACGAAAACCCACCCGTACTGGATTTGCACTGTACACGCACATACTGGATTCGGGTTCTGATACGGTACTCGTATCACGACACAACATGTCGTGGTCCTGTGTCAGGCCCCTAGACACGAAGCCCTATACCTGGCAAACACGTGGACACATGCATGAGGTGTCTAGTGTTGTGTGTCGTGTCCACGAGTTTGTGTACTGCGTGCACGAGACACGCACGAGGCCATCGTGTTGTCCCCTGCTGCTGGACACGTCGTGTGCGCTGCACACGACACGGTTGGATACGAGACTTTAGGAGAAGGTAGGGGCTACGACTGACAGTGCACACGCCAAGTTTGAGACGACGTCGTCGAGTGGATCGAGAGAATTCTCGATCGTACTATTTTTCAGAGCGCTGTGCGCACACTGTCTAATCCGCTCTGATACGCCCTTGTATCTTGGACACGACACCACTTGGCCATGACTCAGTAACCTAGACACGTATACAAAGACCTACCCTAGCTATAGACACGTGCACGACACTTGGGGATGTGTGTGTCGTGTCCTTTGTGGCTCGACACGCGTGCACGAGACAGTGCACTGCACTGTCTCCTGTGACACTTTGTTACAGTGTTTCGACACTGTGGACACAAAGTTTGTGACACATGTGTGGACCCAATAGACCCCAGGGTCGACAAATATCACCCTTCCCCCGACACGAATGTTTGTTTAGTTTTGAATGAAAACTGGGTTCGATTTATGTGTTTCTTGATACATGCTGAAGTTGGGTTTCGAAAATGATTTCAAACTGTTAATTCAAACTTTACTTTTCAAATAAGTTTTTATATGATTTAATTGAGTTGTATGAGAAAAGGGGAATTTGATTGAAAGAATGAAAACTGATTTGGGGTTTTTGTTTTTGTATTAAGTTGATGTATGTAAGTTATATTGATACATATAACTGGGATTTAGATTTGGGTTAAAATTGAGTTTGGGTTTTCTAATAAAAGCTGAGAACTGGTTAAGTTGCATTGAATGTAAACTGAGAACAAAAACTGAACTGAGATGTGTATGTAGGTATATATGTAATATTTTGGTTTGTATATATAGTATATACAATGTATGGGATACATATAATTGCATGAGATATGTATGTATATAGGTAATATATAAATGTGGTTTTTTACTTAGATTTGAGGTATATATATATATATATATATATATATATATATATATATATTGACTTGTATGAGTATCTATGTAATGTAGGCATTCATGTATATATGCATGCAGATGTATGAATGCAATATATGTATGCATGAATATGATACATGTAATGTGTGTATACATGTATAGTATAATACAAGAAGATGAATGCAATGTAGTGTGTATATGTATTATAAATGAGTATTGTATAAGTAGGGTTGTACTTGTAATATGGTGTATAGGCCTAGAGTGTAGAGTGTTGACTTGAGATGGCTAACCTAGACTAATTGACCATGGTTGACCAAACCCTAACTAGTTTGACCTAGTTTGACTAGAGTTGACCTAGTTTGACTTTAGAGTTGACCAAGAGTTGACTTTGGCCCGAATTGACCTAGAATCATGTAGACACATTGTACACTTCATTTATAACCCCTTTGTATATATCTTGACTTGTCTTGCTCTAAATCGGAGTCAAATACCTCATCTCGGACAGTATATTTTTTCGGACATTCAGATATCAGGCGAGTATATTCTCTGACCATTTCATACTTGCTAGGATTTATATTCTTTCTCTAGATTACTTTACATGATGCTGTCACGTTATTATCACGGATTGGTACTATATGGATCTTGTCATGCGATGTTATCTCTTTCGGGGGTGCATCAAATACAGTTGTCATGTGCTTTTCATGAACATCTTGTTTTTCATGTACACCTCTATTCATGTATACTCTTGTGTAATCTTGTACTCTCATGATCACGTGAGCAAACATGATAAAAACCTCTTGTGCAAGGTAACGTAACTTAATTGGATCCTTGTGTTTTGATTGGGGAGGGTGAGTAGGAAATGGTTATGTGATCAAAATCCCATCTTGTGAAATCTTGTGAAACTTTCGTATATGTCCATTGTGCCCTCACGTATAATGGAGTCCCATCTTTTAAACCTAAACTATTTATATAACCATCTCATGCTCTAAATTATAGGTTACTTACAGTTCTTACTTATCATGTATATAGATATTTTCCAGATATCAAATCTCTCTCATTTATATATATATATTTGCTTACAGTCCATGTATCTTACTCTTTTACATGTTTTATATTTTCTAACATGATATGAACTGCGTGAGATGTATTGTGCTCGTTCATGTCCTGACTGGACCTGTTGAAAATATTACAGATGATGATGGTGACTGCCCTACCTTCTATGGGGCATATGAGGGTGACATTCAGGAGCCTGAGGAGCATCTAGCTCAGTAGAGGGTGCCTAGTCTAGTCTAGTACTTATAGCTTTCAGTTTGTATCTGATTGTTCCGATTGTTAGTTGAGACTTAGTTATATTCAGGACTTGTATTTATTTGTGTTGGATATCTATATGTGTGTTCTGATGACTTTACTTATTTATTCAGTTACTTCTTTTTTATCTTATTCCATATCGTGCTCTATCTTCCCTAGACTTGTGATTGAGATATAGAGTTGAGAAGTTATATTATACCTCCATGCGGAGATGATAGGTTTATATATCTTGTTGTTAGTTGTTATAGATGACATATACAGCATTCTACCGCCGACACTGCGGCGTAGGCTGGACGTACCCACGTTCTTGTGCCCCTAAACATGGTGCGGGTCGTGACAAAACCCGCTAAAAATTAAAAGACTAAAATTCTAAAATACTAAGTAACTTTTATCTAATAACCTAAGATCTAAGATTGGTCTCCAAAAGTGCTCACATCTCCACCGTGGGGTCCATAGTAGCTAGGGTATCCCTTCTCTAAATCTGTCAATGTTATCTAGTTAGGATTGGAGCAAGTATATAAACCAAGGAAAGTATACCGATAAACTATATATGTAAGTAACAGTATAACACGAAAAACACTATCTATGAATTAATAGGATAGCATGGAATGAAGTAGGTTTACATGTATTGAAAAAGATACAATACGAACTAAAAGTACATATGAGAATGTACTAAGATTAGATAGGAACTAAATAACATGAACAAGAATCTATGATAAGAAAAATAATAATATAAGTAACAGATATGTGCTACTCTGTGTGTTTTAGGAAATATTACTCCACATGTGGAGGGGGATAAAACAAAGGTATATATAATGTCACTCCATGTTTCCTTTTTCATTTTACGGGTATTTGTATCCCTTGTTCCCAAGATAAATCTCGAATAAATAATCTTCTAAGTTTAAATTCTAATTTCAACATTTTTAATTCCTTAAAACAAATTAGATCGATATTAATTACTTATCATTAATCATGAGGATGGAATGGCAATTTGGTAATAATTAGTCACATGTTTAAACTAGAAATGTTCTAAAGAGAAGTTAGTTAACAAATTCCTAATCAACAACATGTTTAATTAATTAGCATAATTAATAAGAATGTGAATAATAGTTAGTTAGAAAGTTACTTAGTTATAACATATTAATTCTAGAGAATTCACAATTAACACATGTTGTTTAACTACATTTCTAGAAAATTATAATTTCTTATTTATCACATGTTCTTGGACTAAAGGATTTTTTTGGGGGGTCCAAGTTTGGAAATCTATAAGTACCCTAGTTAATTCTTTATAAACCATTCTAAATAAGAAGCCCAGGCCCTATATATATATATATATATATATATATATATATATATATATATATATATATATATTGTAATGCTGTAGTCTTAAAATACGTAGGACCAAGAATACGAATACATGCCAGCAGACTTCATTAATGGGCCAAGCTACACTACAAGCCCAATAGCGAAATACTTAAGCTGTAAATTATGATAACACCCAAAAATACAACACAGTCCACAGGTATATACATCTAATCACATCCATAAAGTCCACAAAGAGATCAAGAATAAATAAGAAAATGTCTTAAATATCTAGCAATAAAAGTAACGAAGTCTGTGCGGGTAAAACATCCCGAAACCACAGAGACATGAACAAAGTACAAATCAACTACAAGTCTGATGAAAAAAAAAAGAAATAATGTAACAAGGCTAAATATGAAGGTAACATGATCACGAGAAGTCATTAGGCAATATCTCGTCCTCCTGTGTCGGTACGCCTCTGGTCTCAGCTCCCGATCCGTAAACCTCCGGGTGTCTTCATCTTCGTATAAGCCTGGGAAATAGCCAGGTCCTCAGGGGACTAGCAAGGTGCATAATATACATGCCAAGGTACATAAATAAAGATATAAAGTAAGGCAATCTACTGTATCCGTCTATGTGCTATGCAAGTAAGATACTTTTCTAGAATACCAGACCGCTTCCACTAAGGCTTACTAGCACCTCAACAGGATATTGTCCCCAGTACCTGTATCGTGGCACCAAGAACAATCAATTTTCGACAGTGATAATCTTTACTCTGCTATAGAGATAAAGGTCACTAAACAACGGGCCACACAACAATAGGTCTTATACTGTAGTCAAGTTCTTCCAATCCCCATGTTTAGAATCTAGCAATGTCAAGTCTGTACATTCATCTCGAAAGTAAAAGCAATACTAATAAAGAAATCTAGAATGCTAACACAAGGTCAATACCACGAATAGTCATGTAAACCTCGTATCATGAATGTGTCGGTGTCCTATGGTCAATTATGTCAATGGACACATCAGTATGTACGTAATGCCTAATGCCAATACTCGATGTCACTATCATGACATCGGCACGTCTATAAATGGACATTAAGTATCAACGTCCTACGTCATGCAATGCTAAACAAAAAGAACAACAAAATAGAAAAGAATAATCTGTAACGAAGGCTAGGCACGCTTGCCTGTAACTGCTGTCTACGGGTAGGCCTGACCAACTCCGGTGTCCTTGTAGATTCTCTCAAGCTCACCTATAATAATATATTATATTTAATATTCTATATCAACATACTATATGAGTATATACGCCTCCTAGTTGCCATAACGCTGTTACGACACTGTATCTATTATATAAGTACATAAGGTACCAAATCCTTTGGTAAATACTTTACAATTACAACAAAATAATATATTTAAATTCTAAATTTTTTCTTTAAATATTTATATATTTCTATAATGATATTTTCAATAGGAAAACCCTTTCACAAGAGGTCTTATGTCAATGCCACATATGACTTCCTCAATTTGACCCATTAATTTAGTCCCAAAATAATGATTAATTAAAATTACAAAATTCTGAAAAAAAATCTCAAAAATTAGTTAAAATAGTATTTATAATGTTAAACCTTGCACAATATAAAGTTTAATATGGATTCATGGAGGTTCGACACTTTTGGACACAAGGAAAGCAAAAAATTTTAGAGTTCAGTGATATGACAAATGTCATGAATTTTTATAAATAGTAAATGGATGCGAAACCTAACTTTCAGATATGCGTTGGAAAGGTATTGATGACTAGATTTTGAATAAAAATATAAGAAGGTTAGAAACTAACCTTAGATAGGTAAAAAATGGCTCACAACAAAATTTGTCGGTTCTAGATACCCTGTCGTAGAATCGATGTCACGGGCAAACCGCTTGGTACTGGGGGATCCGGCGATCAGAGGATGGAGTAGACACATAAACTAACTCTTTATTTTGGTTTTAGGAGAAACGGATGAGAAAAAGTGGATGAAACCTCGTCGACAAAATGACTAACCTGCTGTGATATTTCAGACTTCGATTAGACAGAGTTTCGGCCCAAGTAGTGCGTCGTGCACCTCTCTAACGGCCGCAAGGTTGCTCCTACAGTTGCTAGGGTGGAAGAGAACATCGAAAGGGTCACGAGAGTAGTGGTATTTGACGCAAAAGTCGAGAAAAAAATCATATTTTGTAAAGAAAGGGGGTCGGCTAGGGTTTCGGGTTTGGGGTTGTCGTCGCACGCAAGTAGGGACTACATGGGGTGTTGGCAGTTATGAAAGAGGGGGATGGTTAGGGTTTGATAGGTTTATATATATAGTGCATGGGCTTTGGTTTCATCTAATTTGGATAGGATTTGGTTCTCCAAATCATACTATTATTAATATGTTTTCTATTTTGGTTAGATGTTTGACCAAGCCAAATATATAAGAGAATATTGCATATGGCTACAATTTAATCCTTAAAATTTCTTTAAATATATGTATACTTGGTTTTGATACTCCTAGTTAGGCTCTAACTAGTAGCGTTGACTAGGTTTTGGGCCGAGTAATAATTCTAGTCAAATTAGAACCGAAAATCAATTTAATGAGTCTCATGTGCCATTTGCAAATAAGTAGCATATGGGAACTCGAGGATGGTACACCCTAGACATGTGCATTGTAGGCTCAAAATAGATTAAAACCATATATTGGGTCATACGGTTTCGATCTATGTCAAGTCTCGAAATTAATTTAGAAGTTGGGCCTAGAATTACGATAAATGATCAAATGGTCTAAGTTGACCCAAAATTGTGCGAAGCCAAAAGAATGTTGGAAAAAAATTTGAGTGGGACATGGTATATTAAACTGATGGTGGATGAGTCTAGAATTCAATTATGTAAACGGATTCATGAAAACAATATTTGTTGTGCTTTAAAAATTAAAGCAACGATAAACTACTAACATAGCCATTATTGACTTTAATATTTAAAATATCTATATAAAATAATTAAAAATAATTAAAAATAAAATCCAAAAATCAGGGGGCATACACACACACACATATGAGGAGGGATCCGCATCTCCTCATTTTTGCATCCCCTATGCATCTCCATGATAACACATGTTGGATCTTGTTTAAGTAATCGAATCTTAACCGTTGAAAAATCAACGGTTAAGATTAGATGACTTAAACAAAATCCAATAGATGTAAAAGAGGGGATGCGGATCCCTCATATATATATATATATATATATATATATATATATATATGTATGTATGTATTTGGTGTCCACTTCTTAATGGAGCATGGAGGCTCGAACCCGCACCGCTGCGCCGGGGTGCCTCGCCGTTCCCAACGGGCTATGGCTTTAGGGACACAATTTTGTGTCTAACAAACAAAATCTTACGCCTCCGGATCCCTCATATATATATATATATATATAATATATATATGTCATGTTTTTCTGACATAATTTTGTGTCCAACAAATCAAATCTTATGCCTTCGCCCTTATGTCGGGATCTCAATCTCTTTTGTAGGTCGAGTCGTCCACCGACGAGCACCTCATGATTTCCCGGTCGATGTCCACCGTCATCACCGCCCAGCTCGGTGCCAACCGACATTGAGTAGCTTTCAGCGACTCCAACACTGAGAGCAATCGGAGCCAGTACCATACCCTCCGAACCAGCAATCGACCTCTAAACTGACTAGCCACAGCCACATCAAGTATCCTATATTGCAGTTCCCTCAGACGCTGGTCTTTTTTGCTATAGCAATGTTTAGTTCCCTATCCTAACGTCGTGACCCGTTCCTCATTCGCGGGGAGCACAGTTAAGAGATATTGTTATTATCAATTGATCAGGACATATTTAATCAAGATCCTTTCCTCATTATGGATTAGTTTCTTCGAAGTCAGGTTCCATATTCAACGGATATCATCTCGAGGAAGGACTCGACGGCCGAGTCGCGAAGGACCTTTCCACTGCTTGGTTTTCCTTGTTGTTTTTGTTGTCGCACTTGCTTCTTTCTCGTTGGTTTATGAATGCAATTTCGAAAATATTTTCGATGAATTTCATTGCTTGCGTTCTTTAAACTTTAATTTTATATCTAATTCTGAAAGAAAGGGAAGATTATTAATCATATGCTTATGTGATTGCAGGTGATTGTGTAAGCATTACGTAGTATAGAAGACCTCCTACTCTCGCCTTATTCTCCTGGTGAGTGGCTTGACCTTTCTTTTTTTGACCCTCTTGCTCTCTAATCAATCAACGACACTAATAATATGAAATTTTAAATGTAGATGCAAAGACACAATTGCATCTTTGTTTTCATAGAATTGTAAATCGTACAACTGTGACATGCTTACTTATGATATGCCTGCTATAAAATTGTAAATCATAATTTTTTTACATGTTTACTCATAATTGGCCTGTTATAGAATTGTGTTACGTAGAGATGGAATCGATGAATGCATATTGCAATGGTAATACGGAGCATGTTGTTGATTGCTCAAACGATAATAGAACACTGAGAATGTTATGTTTCTTATCAATTAGTAGACTATGCCTGAGTAACCAGTTTAGTCTCGCACGGTCATAGATAACTTATGCACAAAGGATTTGGTTCTCGAACGGTATTCCAGGACAACGAGACCAATTCAGCCTAGGAAGAACCTGAGGCTCACTACCCATGCTGAAAGGATGGACACCTAAACCATGCTATAGTCTATGATGACTTGTCATGCCAGTGACCTCCACACACACACACACACACACACACACACACACACACACACACACACACACATATACTATTTTTAGCTAATGATATATGGCCGATAAGAAGAACATGATAAGTTTTATACAAAGGCGGAGACTCTGCCATGAGTTAGATTTAATGTAGTTTATATTTATTATGTACCATCAAATGTTCACATGAAATTGACTAGGATGGCTAGACAGATCACTTAATTATTGCATGCTCACATAATTTTTATAACAACTGAGATCGAAGGATGTAATTAGTCATTCAACAGTACACGACAATGTACTAACCCTCATCGCCACAGGTGCTAGGAACCAAGGGGGGTCGAGGAATTGAAGGCAATACTCACATGTTTCAAAGCTCGCCCTCACTTTTGAAGCCTTGCTTGGGTGCGAAGGCTTATTGATAACCTTTTGAAGACCCTATTACAGTGCATCAAGGATGCCATAGTGAAAGGTGTTTATACATTTTGTTTTGAGTAAATGAATATAATGTATGGAACGACTATCTCATTTTGCATCGTGTTTGTAAGCTGGTGGGACAACCCTCTTCATGTATTTGAGTCAATATAAATGTTGTTTATTATCAATGAAAGAAAGCTTTTCTTTTGTACACGTATGTTATTTAATATCTTCGTGTACTTTGTATTGTGTTTTAGATAACTTTATGATCGTGTCTTATGTGAGCACAACTTAGGCTCGTACGATATCACATCCTGGTGACGACTATCGATTCTACGGAATCGACATGTGACATTATGCTCTTTCAAACCTAGCATATTTTGATCGGCCTCCAACTAGCGACTGCCTCTTATGTTTCAAATCGTTGGTGATCCCTTCACAGATCTAGTCGAGCACCTCCTCCTAGCAAGCTCCGACGCCTTTCCACTGATCGGATCCTAGTAGGCTAGATCCGATTCCATAGGCGAGCGTTGTTTGACCTTCTCTCTCTCTCTCCCCTTCTATGAGTACGTTATCAGGTCATATAAAAATTAGGTCATATAAAAAAAACCTAAATCTATGGGCTAGAATTGATGATAAGGGGGAACTCAAACTAATAATTAGTTGGGCTGATATTGGATCCTAATTAGTAATAAAAAGATGGATTTGGCTTTTAGGAATAGAATTAATATGATAGTTTCTGATATGGGCCAAACCCATCTTAGAGGGGTGTTTATAAACAATGATTTCTTTAAAGATCCTATGGGCTTATTTTAGAATGATAGGGTCCTCGAGCCATGGATAGGGTTTTATAAAACAATTGACCTTGATTAGTAACCTACACTTAGTTGATAATTGTAGAGTTAGATTGTCTTATTTTGCTTAATTAGATATGGGATACCTTTTAGATAATGTAGAATTATGGATAGTCATTATCCATAATTACCTATGATAATACCATTGGTAAAACCAATCTAAAAACAAAAATAGAATAATGGGGTCAAAGTGAAGATCAAGTATGTTAATAGAAGAATGGTTTTTGACAACAAAAAACTTATGCCTAAATGTTTTAAATCATAAGAATTTTAAGATTACAAGTTTAGAGAAAAATTAGATAAAGATTTACTTTGAGATGGTCATTGCCGGGAGAAACCAAGATTTCGAACCAAAACAGGGATGTAAGAATCTGGAGGGTTTAATGGAGTAAGGTAAGCTTTGAATATTAAAAAGAAACCTGTAATTGGAAGGATAAGAATGATGACTACAAGTAAGTGGTACAAAATAAGAGATGATGTTGAGGACTGCTAAAAAATAATCAGTTAATGATGATTGACCATAAATAATTGTTATAGCGGACTTTTGATGGATATGAGTCATTAGTTAAATATAATTACAATTAGATTTTTGTTTAGCTAAATAATTTGAAAAAAACCCTAAAAAGTAAGTTCATGATCTGATCTTCTTCCTTCACTATTTGCCTTTTAGCGGACAAGCTATCAATGAGGTAATGATGATGGAGGATCTTCTGTGTGGAAGATACCATCTAGATTGTTACAGCTATTTAGGCAGGCTGTTTAACCGTTTGGCCTGGTCGCTGATTGGACGTCCGTTGCTGCAGGAGCTCCGGGTGTGGACTTTAAGGATCCTCGGATGTGATTGTTGGTAATTATGATTGTCCATCCGGACGACTTAATAACATGTGACCTAATACACACGAGTGTTTAGGACAACCTATCGTTTGAATATACAGTTATCTAACGCACACACCATAAACGAATGACTTAAATCGGGTGGCATGATCTTTGGTCGATGCATGGCATTGGCCGTAATTTGGAGGGAATCTTTGGTTTGAATGGGGCAGTTATTGTGCACACACCATAGACGTGGTTTTGATCCTTTCAGCCGTTACCAACGGAATTTAAGGTAATCCGGTTCGGAGCACGAACCAGCGGTTGATGATCAAGTTTGGGGCACAAACCAGCTGTTGATTATCTGATTTAGGGTACAAAATAGCTGTTGATGATTCGATTCGAGGCACGAACCAGCTGATGATGATCTAGTTTAGGGTGAGAACCAACAATAAATAATCCAGTTCGGGGCACAAACCAACTATTGATGATGTCGAGGTTAGCCTAGTCAAGGACTCGAGCCATCTGCCTTGGTATAGAGACTAGTTGGACTGTTTGCGCTGCATGCTCCATTGGCTGCATGGGGCTTCTTAGAAAAGAGGCCACATAGTATTTGGACCGCATGCGATCTGGTCACATGGAGTTGTCTAGCTGTATTTGGTTATGCAAAGATGATGTACCTCAGGGTACTGTGTTGTTAGGATTTGGCATCCCACTGGAGGTCATCTGGGCCTTCGTATACTTTGCCTAAGGTGGTTTGGTCTTGATTGAGCCTGGGCTATTTCCATGCTTCTACAAGATACCCTTCAAAGTTTTTAAACTTGGCAATAAGTTTGGAATATTTTAAATAGAAGCATGGACTTTTCAGGTCCTTAGGCCACCGAGGCTTCAACGGAGTCTTTGGACTCCCGACGACTGACACTTGTTTCGGGCTTTGATGAAATCTCGCCTCGAGTTCCGTTCTTCTGTCGTTTGGAGGATATCGAATTATGCTTGGAGGGAATCGAGGCATCATTCTCCTGATCATGATTATGCCTTGCCATAAATGCGTGAATCTGAAGGGTTGGTGGCCCTTCTTATTCATGACGTACCTGAAATGGGTTCGGATAACAATGGGGAGTAGGACATGTCATCATGGACCACGTGGGGGTGATGATATAAAAGGGAGTTTCTTGCTCAGAGGTAATATGGACATGGCAAGGCTCCATGATTATGTCGCTATTTTGAGAACGAGTAGGGTGGATAATGTCACGCCCCGATCCCAGGAGATCGAAAACTAGCCATTTGACGTAATGCCGTACAAGTCTAGATTGTACTTTTACAAGGCAAAACCATTATAGTTCTCGATATTTCTCAGAAACAACGACAGAGCAGCAAAACCAAGCAGACAAATTGAAGTCACAGTATATGAAGAAATATATCTCTTTATTGATAATTGAAATCGATTATAAGACTTGCAGTTGAATACAATGTTTACAACAGATTACAAGACTTTTGAAGTCTTGAATAGCCAACTAAATTCCTTGCCATTTAGGCTTACAACTTAACATGCCGACTTTGCTTACCATAAATTGCCGATTTGACTTATAGTCTTACTGGTACAACTGAGTTACACTATTCCATACATTATATCCCGTATAGCAGAAGACATCATCTTGTCAAAAGAGCTTCTGTACACCCATCCGATTCATCGATGCCAAGCACCGATCAAATGATTTTTCCATACACGAGCACCTGTAAAGATGCCCACAAACGTGGGTTAGTACATTATCTATGTACTGGTGAGCGATGCTGGCCCAACTCACCTATAAAGACAATACTAAGTAATCATGTTATAGAACATTATTAAAAGTGGTCTTTCTCGTTACCGTAGGGTCAATTAGCAGTTCATATCCGTCAGAAGTAAAGCATGCATATCTCATAGCCAGCATAATGTAAAATATATGTTATCACCCTTTTTGGTGATTCTTACCCGTAGTTGTATAGCCATCCCTGTGTATTTATAATACTTACTCTGCCTGCACAAGACATTGTTAGGAACAATATCATAATTCGATATATTTGTTACCGTTCAAGTGATTCTTACCAACAGCCTATATCATTCCCTGTAGTTGAGTAATAACTTACTCTGTCTGCATAAGACATCATTAGCACTGGACCTATCTATATGAAGGTCACTGGCGACACGCCATCTTGGACTTTAAATGGTAAACAGCTAACTCCGAATGGGGTGCTAGTCCATGGGAGGTTTTCGAATCACCAAGCTACTACTTCAGCACTGTGGGATTTCAACGCCCCTTTCAGTGAGCGGTAGCAAGCCCCTACTGAAAGTCCCAAAAATTTCGATGTTAGTACGTCGATACCAATCTTTGTTCCCCTAGGATGAACCGGATTCATGGTCTTGATGTACCGTTCAAGGAACTACCTTATGCACAAGTTGTCCATGACCATGCAAGTATATGCAACTTATCTATGAAGAAAACATATAATGCATGAGAAGGAAAACTTAAGTAATTGGCTACCATTCTCATTCGTATTGCCACCATTCCTTGAGCTGAGCTCACAATTATCAACTGTCTAATCCAAGGTCTTAGTGTAATCAATATTCTACATCGGTGACAAGATTATAGAATATTGATTACTCAATCTCTTTCCCACATCTTTGATACCGTACATTCTCTTCGTCATAATTCAAGCATACTCACTGCCCAGTTCTTGGGACTTAGCATCTGTGTTACCATCTATTTATCGAGCTAAGACTCGATATACTCACCGCCCAAGTATTTGGGACCTTTCCTTCATCTGTCATGTATTTCATAGCAATAATACGCAAGCACACAATTTATAAAACGATACACAACAATTTTCGGGTTATGTGATTAATTATCTTTCTGATTTTCATGCAAGATGTTATTCAACAACTCAACGAGTAAACATAGCATACAGTCCTTTTATTAAGCGTGAAGCTAAAGGATCTTCAAAGGGTTCAACACTACTCAAATTCATAAGACAATTTTTGCCACGATTGCATAGCCTTCCAAGCGATCCTTCGTATATTTTCAAAGTCCAACAAGGCTTCATCGAACCAACCGGCCATCATAATGCATCTTGCGGGTTGGGGCACTATAATATATACCACACAAAAAAGTTTCATCTTCGAAACTTAAACAAAACTAATCCCCGTAAATTAGACTGATTTTTATGAAACTTTCCAATGATCAACTTGTACTGTTTAACATTTCTATGCGAAGTCTCGATTGATTTCAAGTAATGTACCATCTCGCCACAGCATTCCAATTTGATTCAAAATAGTTTACCATCCTTGTTCTTTCCTCCAACACTCGTACAATTTCTTAGCACGTGATAATCCTTCTCCGTTGCTTCGTTGAATTCAATATACCACTTAGCTTGGATCGTACACATATTTTAGGTGTCCCAAAAATACATGCATTTCAACCAAGTTCAGTGATAGAGAAAATGAGCGAGCTACATGTATAACTTTATTTCTGAACATCAGCAATTCCTCTTGAGCATCTCGTATAGTCCCAACTTGTTTATTCAATTCTTCCAACCAACTAATAACACAATGAATGTTACCAATTCCAACTCGAGAAATTTTTTCCCAACCGATCCAAAATTACCAAAGTATTCCGACATAGTTATATCAAGTTTTCAAACGAATTTAGAGTTCCCTTTTCAAGTCTATTGTCATTCATACCATCAAAATTGATAAAATCAATAGCCACATTTCATTTTAACACCACGATTATCATCGATCAATTCATGTACCCCTTATCATTCGTATCCATACCCTTTATTAGCGACTCAAAATTATCTGATTATGATCCATCTCCAAGTTGTATCATCATTCAATTCTAACAAAAATTTCTCATATACTCAAAAAATTTCTCGCATTGATCAAGCCAATATATTACAATCTCGCATGTGCAACTCTCATTTCCAGCAACATCAAATTCGAGAGTCATTTCAAAATTGCATTCGCTCTCGTCGGTCTCGTCTTTTGCACCAGTCCATTCCATGTTACACTTTTCCCTTAATTTTAATCTGATTATCCATCAATGAAATTATTCCAACTATTTCGATGCAATCACCATCAATTTGCATAGCTCAATATGATTCGACCAACCAATCAAATTCCACCAGTTCTAACAATTTTTGACATTCCAAATAAAGGCAACCAAGTTTTCGAAACCAACATGATCCATTATTCTATTCAACATTGTAACATCGAATTTTCCAATCTGCATTCCATTTCGAAGTTTACTTTCTGACACATCTCACTTATTCCGACTATGTAACGCCCCAGTCCCAAAATATGTAGGACCAAGAATACGAATACATGCCAGCAGCACTTCACTAATGGGCCAAGCTACACAACAAGCCCATTAGCAAAATACTTAAGCTGTAAATCATGATAACACCCAGAAATACAAAATAGTCCACAGGTATATACATCTAATCATATCCACATAGTCCACAAAGAGATCAAGGATAAATAAGGAAATGTCTCAAATATCCAGCAATAAAAGTAATAAAGTCTGTGCGGGTAAATCATCCAAAAATCATAGAAATAGAAAGAAAGTATAAATCAACTACAAGTCTGATGAAAAGAAAAGGAAATAATGTAGCAAGACTAAAAATTATTATAACATGATCACGAAAAATCCTCTGGCACTATCTCGTCCTTCTATGCCGGTACGCCTCCGGTCTCAGCTTCCGAACCGTAAACCTCTGGGTAGTCTTCAGCTTCGTCTAAGCCTGGGAAATAGCCAGGTCCTCAGAGGACTAGCAAGGTGCATAATATACATGCCAAGGTACCGAAATAAAAATATGAACTAAGGCAATCTACTGTATCCATCTATGTGCTATGCAAGTGAGATACTTTTCTAGAATACCAGACCCCTTCCACTAAGGCTCACTAGCACCTCAGCAGGGTATTGTCCCAGTACCTGTGTCGTGGCACCAAGGACAATCAATTCTCGACAGTGATAATCCCTTACTCTGCTACAGAGATAAAGGTCACTAAACAACGGACCACACGATAATAGGTCTGATATTGTAGTTAAGTTCTCCCCAATCCCCATGTCTAGAATATAGCAATATCAAGTCTGTACAGTCATCTCGAAAGTAAAAGTAATTCTGATAAAGAAATCTAGAATGCTAACATGAGGTCAATACCACGAATAGTCATGTAAACCTCGCATCATGAATGTGTCGGTGTCCTGTGGTCAATCGTGTCAATGGACACATCAGTATGTACGTAATGCCTAATGTCAGTACTCGATGTCACTATCATGACATGGTACCCATCTATAAACGGACACTAAGTATCAACGTCCTACGTCATGCAATGCTAATAAAAAAACAAGACAGAAAAGAAAGATCTGTAACGATGGCAAGGCACGCTTGCCTGTAACTGCTGTCTGCGGGTAAGCCTGTCCAATTCCGGGGTCCTTGTCGATCCTCCCAAGCTCACATATAATAATACACTATATTTAATATTCTATATCAACATAGCATATATAAATTATATGAGTATTTATGACTCCTAGTTGTCATAACGTTGCTACGACACTACATCTATTATATTAGTACATATAGGTAACAAAACCTCTCGTAAATACTTTATAATTATAATAAAATATTATATTTAAATTCTAGAATTTATCTATAAATAATTATATATTGCTATAATGCTATTTTCAATAGAAAAACCCTTTCACAAGAGGTCTTATGTCAATGCCACATATGACTTCCTCAAATCGATCCATTAATTTAGTCCCGAAACAACGATTAAAATAAAATAATAAATTCTATAAAAATTATAGAAATTAGTTAAAATAGTATTTATAATGTTAAATCTTGCACAACATAAAGTTTAATATGGATTCATGGAGTTTTAACACTTTTGGACATAAGGAAAACAAAATTTTTTGGAGTTCGGTGACATGACAAATGTCATGAATTTTTAAAAATAGCAAACGGATGCAAAACCTAACTTTCAGATATGCGTCGGAAAGGTATCGACGTCTAGATTCTGAATAAAAATAATAAAAGTTAGAAACTGAACTTAGATAGGTAAAAAGTGGCCCGCAACAGAATTCGTCAGTTCTGGATACCCTATCGTAGAATCAACGCCACGGGCAAACCGCTTAGAACTAGGGGATTCGGCGATTAGAGGTTGGACTAGACAAACAAAGGTAACTATAATATTTAGTTTAAGGAGAAAAAGATGAGAAAAAGTGGGTGAAACATCATCTACAATTCGACTAACCTGCTGTGAAGTTTCAGACTTCGATTCGACGGAGTTTCGGCCCAAGTAGCGCGTCGTGCACCTCTCTAACGGCCGTAAGGTTGCTCCTATAGTTTCTAAGGTGGAAGAGAATGTTGATAGGGATGTTCAAGTGATTGTGGTTGGCACAAAAATTGAGGAGAAATTATATTTTGTGAAGAAAGGGGGGTCGGCTAGGGTTTCGGGTTTGGAGTGGTGGCCGCTAGGTTTGGAGGAATTTGTGGAGTAGTGGGTGGTTATGAGAGAGGGGGATGGTTAGGGTTTGATAGGTATATATATATATATATATATATATATATATATATATATATATATATATATATATATATATATATATATATATATATATATAGTGCATGGGCTTTGGTTTGATCTAATTTGGATAGGATTTGGTTCTCCAAATCATACTATTATTAATAGGTTTCCTATTTTGGTTAGATGTTTGACCAAGCCAAATATATAAGGGAATACTGCATATGGCTGCAATTAAACCTCTAAAATTCTCTTAATATATGCATACTTGGTTTTGGTACTCCTAGTTAGGCTCTAACTAGTAGGGTTGACTAGGTTCGGGTCCGAGTAGCATTACTAGTCAAATTGGACCCGAAAAATTAATTTAATGAGTCTCATGTGTCATTTGCAAATAAGTAGCATATGGAAACTCGATTGGATGGTGCACCCTAGGCATATAAATTGTAGACTCAACATGGGTCAAAAACATATATTGGGTCATACGATTTCGATCTATGTCAAGTCCCAAAAGTAAATTGGAAGTTGGCTTAAAATTACGTCAATGGTTCAAATTGGCCTAAGTTGGCCCGAAGTTGTGCGAAGTCAAAAGAATGTTGAAAAGTAAATTTGGATGGGACATGATATATCAAACTGAAGGTGGAGAGTCTAGAATTCAAATATGGAACTAGATTTGAGAAAACAATATTTGTTGTGCTTCAAAAATAAAGCTACGGTAAACTACTAACATAGTCATCATTAACTTTAATAATTTAAAATATTCATATAAAATAATTAAAAATAATTAAAAATAAAATCCAAAAATTAAGGGGCTTACAGACTATACCCATACAACATTTATTAGGGACATCCTAAGGGTCTTCAACAGTCAACTTAGCATTCGGTCAAGTCTCTACAGTCAACTATTCTAAGCTAAACCAGACATTCAGCTAACTCATCTGATATGAATAGCTAATAGGGACATACTTATCTCTTATCTTAGAGACAACCAATTCTTATCAAAGGGACTCTATCTTATCTCAGGGACAATCTACGATCCGACCAATCTAAGGGACATGGGACACCACCCCAATCATATGAACTTATTTCCAACATTCTAACAACTGAAATATAATAGCCAATAATCCGAAACTTAATCAACCAACTGACACTCTAGGGTCAAGTCTATTTACCCATACTCATCCTTGGGCTATACCCAACGAAGTTATTCTAGACTTACCTACAACTGACAAAATCTATCCGACAATTCTTATGGGTCAATCTCGAAGCCATCATATAAAACTTTATCAATCGATCATCCAAATATTTCATTTGCATAGACGCAACATAACCTGCTCAATCCGACTTACATTCTCATATCGTGCTCAAATTATGTCTATTCAATCAGGCCATCCATTCCAAGTCATAATCCAACATTGCTACCTCAATAGTCTATCATTTATAATCTCTTTCCTTCAATCTTTTTATGACATATTCAATTCTTATATTTTAATCATCGATACAGTCTATACTCTTTAATCAATCCATAAGGCAACCATATAATCGTATTTCTTTCAAAATGATTCTTTATGAATTTCTGCTAGCAACAAACACAGACATCTCTTAGCAATTCACGTTAAACATCAATATTCGTTTGGCATCATCTTCTTGTAATTTCATAAGAAGATTCATTATTCATGCACCGATCCACTCTCTACGACACCAATCATCTAGCATTCGTATCTTGACCATATAGTTGAATATCGCATAACTCATTAGCTAAGTCATAATCCAACAATTCTATATTCCATCCAAACTCGTTTTCATGCGATAACATTATTCACCGACAAGTCTATTACATTTTTACAACATCTTGATACTTATTTGTATTCCAGCCATCAAAGTCTCATAAGGATTATCTACTCTTTCATGCATCAAGGGACAATTGTTCATCTCTCTATACCTCAAAGTAGTCAAGAGTCATAACTTGTTAATTCAGGACACATCTAATTCTCTCAAGCACAACTGCACAACGTGCTTAGGTCATCTACTTCCTCAAGTCTATTCTCTATTTTCGGTCGCTGATACAACTTTCTGTATCGTCTAAATTATTCGCAATAATTGATACGCGTCTAACATCACCATCAATTTGTCGATGTCCAACATGCAATTCCATATACTCAGTTTCAACATTATTATATATTCGGTCTATATCTCCCAAAATCTTTTGATAGCAACACTCGTCGTTACTGAACCTACAATTCTTTTACCCAACTGATTCAATTCATCACCTGAATCTATAACCCGTACTATTCCTAACCAAAGCATTCATTTCATATTCTTAATTCTAATTACCCAACATAATGCTAACCATCATAGTCTAGCGATGGTTCATCCGAACACATCAAAATCTTGCAACGAGTTTATCTGAACTTAATCATCAAGGAATACGCCTAGCTGTCATGTATGAATCATAATCCAGCAACGACTCGATACTATCCAATGCCTTACTGGTAAAGCATTCACTATACTATAAACAGGGTCATGGGACATCTTATCACGAAAAGAGTAGAGCTATATACTACTCAAAGCTCAAGCCATTTTCGATACAATATTTCTCTTCCACATCAAGCCAACGTCCATAATGGACAATCCATCCCGTAGTGGCTCTGCTGACTACAATACCAACTAATTCCCTCAAATTCACATATGAAATATAACCAAGCCAACACATATGATCCAAGTCGACGATTCTATCGATTCCTATTCACTGAAGCCATGCACAATTCTGTTCCAATATACCATGCCATCGCCCACAGCCGACTGCCACATAACCATCGACTTCCATGAATCCCACACTTAATACATCAAGCACACATTACCAACTTATTATTACATCACATTATTGTTATTCATTTTGGTATTATTAAAAATTTATTACATCACACAAATCATAACCCATATATTTAAACTTATTGTATGGAACACCCAGTAAGCCACCAGAAGAATCAACAAATTTTTAGTCACGGGAGCAACTTAGAGTAAATTTGGAAACAATACTGAATAATTGCGAAAGCAACTCTGAGTCATTGTAGAGGCAACTTTAATTTTATTGCGAAAGCAACTTTGAGTTATCGCAGAAGCAATATTTGTAATGCTCCAGTCCTAAAATACTTAGGACTAAGTACGTCGATATGCCAGCTGCATATATACGAAGTAAACTCCAATATATGGAACCATCGTAAGTATACATAAGCTGTAAAATGTAGTAAACTATGATACTAATCTCATTCACAAATAAATAAGGAAGAATTTATAATTCAACTCATGAATTTTTATTTACAAATAGTTGGGCGGAGACAAACCCACTACCAACTAAAAAGAGAACAAATACATAACAAATGAATTCTTCGAGCAATGCGAAGACGATCCAAGTGCAATCACCTCGGAGGAAGAGAGTAAAACATGGCCTTGGCTAGAGCACATGCAAAACATCAAAAAGGCACACCTAGAGAGTTCACCAATTCCCCAGAGGGACATAACAAGATGCAGAAAGAACATGCCATAAATACTGAATATAAATTATGTCATAACGTCAGAAAGTAAAAGTAAAGTGTCTCAACCATAACACGGCCCAATATCCCATCATCGAAACAGTAGACTACCCGTACAACCAAACAAGGACAAGAGGTAGCGCACTATTCCGCGTTGTGACATTGCCCCGTGCCATGACTAGAACGAAGTGTGACATGACATTAACTAAGGTCACCTAACCAATCTAGTATGCAATTTAGAAGACATCTCGATGTATGGGCAGGTGAAGGGTGACTCCCCCAGGACAAGGTAACAACTCACAACACACACACATCAAGTACCAATACTATCAGCCGGCATAACTCGAGGCTAGCGGCCCATGTGACCCATCAGTCTACATAGCTCGAGGCTAGTGACCGTCGCGACAAGACTACCGTAATACGCAATTACTATAGCTTTTGGATTTGGGTAGCCCATACATCTAACTGTCTTCACCCTCCCAAGGATTACTGTCAAAAGGTAGTCCGATAAGACTAGGTCCACATGCATATTAAAATTCAAGCAAGAAAAATAATTGAAAGCAAAATAAAGTAACTATAAACAACAAGTCCTGGATCCAACTGAAAATAAACAAAAAATAAATATGCAGTAATCAAATAAAGAAACATGCAACTAATTATAAGTAGTAAATAAGGCAAGGTATCTTGCCTGATGTAATGCCCTGGTGTGGTGCGATGATCCGCTATGTCTTGTTTTGTCTAATAGCCAGGGTCAGTGTACAAGGGTCCGATATTCACGAGAAAATAGGGAAGGATGATTAGCCATGATCGAGACTTTATAGTCTAAAAGAGGTTTGAAAATTTTTTTCTTAAGATAAATAAATAAATAAATAAATAAATAAATAAATAAATATATATATATATATATATATATATATATATATATATATATATATATATATATATATATATATATATATATATCAGAAAAATTTGTTTTTTTTGGGAAATTACTAAAAATATTAGATTTTATTTATAAAATCTATTTTTGGGAAAGTACTTTTAGCAATAAAATCGTTTTACGCAAAATATAGGATCTTTATATATATATATATATATATATATATATATATATATATATATATATATATATCAGGAAAATTTGTTTTTTTTGGAAATTACTAAAAATATTAGATTTTATTTGTAAAATCTATTTTTGGGAAAATACTTTTAGCAATAAAATCATTTTACGCAAAATATAGGATCTTTAGATAGAGGCCTATGTTTATTAGTCAAAATATATATTTTAAATATTTTGAAAAGACATAATCATAAAATAAAATAATTCTAGCTCAAAACCGTAGTGGGTACATAACTATTTTATGAGTAGATCAAATAATTAATAATATACTTTTAGGATAAAAAAAACTTGGATTTTGAAATCAATATAGGCTTAGCCGAGTATAATATTTTCCTTATTTTGAAAATACTAATATGTATACGTTTTGAAAATAATTTAAAATAACGATGATACTTGGTAACCAATTTACTTGGTAGTACCAATGATAACACTATAAACAAGAATACCTTTATTAAATGTATACTTGTATTTCAAAACATAGTATGATCATACTAATAATTATATAATGCTAATATACACATACTATTTTAGTATAACCATAAATCTAAATTAAAGATATTACTAATAATAATAAGGGTGACAAGACTATGTTGTTTCTTTGCTTAAGTGACATGTAGGAATGAAATAAATAAAAAGTCACAAACAAAAGAAGCATCAGTTACTGCTATCTCCAATTCGAGAGAGGGGAAAGTAAGAGCAAGCTATCAAATAAATTAATAGTCAATAGAAAGAGAGAGAGAGAGAGAGAGAGAGAGAGAGAGAGAGAGAGAGAGAGAGAGGAACTAGATGGGGGAAAAGGAAAGGGAAGCAGGAGCTTACCAGATCGGGCTCTCGACCGAAAAAGAGGCGCTGCTTAGGCGCGAAAGCGGGCGGAGGAGGCTCGCGAGGGTGCGGCTGACCGGAGAAGGCTGCGCGGCCGAGGCTCACCGCAGGTGTGGAAACAAGGGGCGCCGGGGATGCGCTGCCCGGAGGCCGCAGAGATCCTGGCGGAGTCGGTGGTGACACGGGCGGCAGGCATGGCTCGGATCCACCATGGTGACACGGGCGGCGCCGGAGGCGAGGATGGCGATGCGGCGGAGTCGCTGATGCTGCGGCGGTTCGAGAGCTCGGTGGTTAGGCGCTGAGCACGGTGCTGCCTCAGAGCAGCGAGGCTCGAAGCGGGGTGGGTTGGCGCTCGATCAGGAGTGGGGCGCAGTCTCGCCGTGGGTGCGGGCGAGGTGCTCGTATGTTCCAATTTATTTTTCGAATGTGGGGTTTTCTTTTGGGGGTCGCCGGTGGCAGAAAAAGGAGGCGGTCGACGCTGCGAGGTGGTTGTGGCAACGTGGTGATGACAGCGTGGTAGTACGGCCGATGGTGGCGGTGTAGATGACGTGCGAAATTGGTGCTGTGATTATGGTATTGATAGGCTGTGGATGAGTTGCATCGTGTCGGGAGTGTCCGATACGACATGGATGGATGTTCGGGCATGTCGAACACGTAGAGGATATTTGTATTTATAATAGAAAAGATATAGTGGATGGGAAGGGGGACATGGACACGATGCACGAATTTTGGTTGTGGTAGAAATTTGGGTTATGAAATTTTTTGTGGACAAAGAGCCAGGAGCCTCTCCTTATATAGGAGGTGGAGACTCCTATTTTGATATGGATTAGAATTATTTAAACCCCGATGTATAATTCCATCTTTTAATTCAAATCGATTTAAAATTAATTCAATCAACTCCGAATCAAATCTAGATAAAATTCCTTTAATTTAAAGTCTATTTAAAATAAAATCCTTTCCAAATTTAAATTATCATAATTAATCAAATATTAAATAAAACGAAACCTTAAATATATTTTTCATAAATATTAAAATATAATAATAATTAATTTCAAAAATCATGATAAATGTTTGAAATATCATTTTGCAATAAAATAATTATAATTCGTTTTCATAAAATCAAAGTGGACATGAAATAAATTTCATGTCACTTGCACACAAAAATAATATATTTACATAAACAATAGTTTTCTAAATTACTACTTATATTTGTAACCTAAAAATAAAATAACCCTTTTTATAAATAAATATACAAAATAAAGTTTGGCGGTGCAATAAATAAAAATATTTACTTTTTACTATTTTAAAATATACTTCACATATACATCCTCGCACGCGATGTACAAATACAAAAAAACAAAAAATCATTACCAAAAATTTATTTAAAAAAATTCATAGTAGAAATTTAGGGGGTTTACATCCTACCCAACTTACAAGAATTTCGTCCTCAAAATTTAGGAATAATTAGGGTAGATAGGGTTGAGGATGTAGGAAGGGCTGATCGATAAGAAATTTGATAAGATTTCTCGACGAGGTGGAAATGATATGCACGAAAAATAATCAATTCAGAATAATTGTAAATTTGGATAAGTAGAAAAAATAAATTCACGATATAGTTTAGAAGAGAATCAAAGCATGACAAGCCATCGAAGTTTAAGTTTAATCAATACTACCATTGATCTTCATATGTGTCACCCAACAAGTTTAATAACTTTTTCGACCAAATTTAGGATTACAATTCGATACTTGAGTCATATTTACCTTTGTCATGATCTATGAATCGTCAGTATCGTCTTTATTTATAATAAATCTTCAAAAGTTTTTGATTTCTTCTCAAAGTTTATATTCCAATAAACTTGAATTTCTTTAAGGCACCTTTTCTTTTCTTCTTTATTCCATTTCCAAAATCTTCGAAAGCTATATATAAAAAATTTCTCTCCTTGAAATACATTTCCATTTCCTTTATTCAATCAGATAATTGTCCTCAGGAATAAATCTCTTAACTACTATAATTTCTTTGAAGCATACTTATGTATATATCGACCTTCGAACCGATTTTTCTTTTTCCAAAATCTAATTCGCAAAAATCTTGATTCCATATATCTATGTTTAAAACCTATATATCGTAATAAAACCTTTGGACACAAAAAATCTCTAATCTTCCTTATATATATATATATATATATATATATATATATATATATATATATATATATATATATATATATATATATATATATATATATATATCCTTTTTTTTTCTTCACAATCTTCTTGAAATTGAATTCCAATAATCTTAACTACACATCATAGGAATTTTAACCACTTAAGCATCAAGAATAAAAATGTTCTAAAGTCACTAATTGAATCCTTGAAATTAGTCACATCTATATACCAATAGTTTCGATTTACCATCATCTTATTCAATTCTACCAATACTTTCCTCTATGGGACTTTTTAATCCATCCCGTATAACTGAAGTGTGTTATGATCAAAATTTTCCTCTTCGCATAAGAGAATCACATAAGAAACAAGGTTTGCATAAACTACGGAGGAATCATAGTAAAATATGAGTGTAGCAATTAAATTGGAAGGGAGAAAAATAATGGTTGTTAATATTGCATGAAGAGTAAAAGGTGTTATGGGTCTAAGTAAATCTAGGTAGGGCACGAAAATAAAAGGACAAGGGTTAAGCAATCAAGATAAAACACAAGTTAAACATTTAAGGAATTAAGTGGACCACAATCATTCATTGGGTCAAAAAATATGAGTCGAGGTTGAGTCCCTATTTGTAGTCGAAGAGTATATCGGTATCATGGTAAAGGTTATAGTTAGCCTTTTGACCTCGAAGTCATATCATAAAAATAGAGTACAAATGGACGTGTTTGAGTGGGACATGATATACCTACATGAAGGTGGACTCGTCTAGGTCTTGTATATGAATTTTTTTGGGAGGTAACAACTAGTATCATGCTCCGAATATCAATGTCATGGTAAGGGACACCAAAATATCTAAATAGGAAGTGGGTGTTCATGAGGTGCTAATTAACGCACAAAAATAAAAGGATTAAGTTAAAGCACGAAATTAAGGAATCTAGTAGATCAAGTAAAATAAGTTAGGGACAAGGGTTCTAGAGATAAGATAGTCTTCTAGGTTATGGTACGGTCAAGGAAGCGATTCTAATCTTTTTTCAATTTCAAATGATTAGAAGATCATAATAGATCTAGAGTTGAGGGAGGTCGAGTAAGTCAAGGTGAAGATACAGTCACATAACTTGGTCGATGGTTAGCTATACTCGTGTATATACAACTAGGAGAATACTTCGTGCCTATCTATCTAGTAGAGAGCGTTTTGTCTTTCTAAAATGAGTGAAAGACAAAAGTGATAAAGAGTTCGAGAAGGTGTTATTGAATATGAACATATGGTTCAAAGACGACTAAATAATTCAAAAGAGAATTGTTAAGGCAGTCACGGATGAGATCCTCGAGGGCAAGTATATTTAACTATATCTCAATCTACGTAGATTAAGAAGAGCGAACCAAGTGCACTTAGGTTGATCAGACCGTCATGCACCAGTTCTGATTAGACAATATGTTAGTGTAGGCCTCCAATAAAATACTATCCTTGATCAAGCTTCGTAAAGAAAACAAGCTCGCAAAACTAGGCTATATTAGCAGCATTAGTCAAGCTAGTCCAAAAACATATGTAGGCGAGATAATGGTGAAAGAAAACATAAATAATTCAAGGCTCTTAAGAATCTAAGTCATTTTCGGTGTTTTGGGCCTATACCATTGTCCTACTGTCTTCTTGTCGAAGGCTTTGGTCGACTAGATGGATTAGAGATCTCTAGATAATCTTATTAGTGACATTCCATTATACTACCTTAATTGGTCATAGGGTCAAGAAAGTGTTAGGTCGTGAGACATCTATCCAACTTACAAGAGTTAAACTAGTAGTGTGATGGGACAATGTGTTAACTTATTAATCTCTATCACGCACGAAGGAAGAATAAAAATTTCGATAGAAGGAATCAAGCAAGGTGCGAATCAAGGAGCCAAGCGAGAGTTTAAAAACGAAATCGAGGAAGGAGGTCAAATATGTGAATGAGATCCTATACTCTAATCCTATATGCAAGCTCACATTGGTACAGTAACGTAACCAAAGTGATAAACTGACCTGCATAGGCCACCACAAAAATATGTAATGCCCCAGTCCCAAAATACTTAGGACTAAGTACGCCGACATGCCAGCTGCATACATATGAAGTAAACTCTAATATATGGAACCATCGTATGTATACATAAGCTGTAAAATGTAGTAAACCATGATACTAATCTCATCCACAAATAAAGAAGGAAGAATTTATAAATCAACTCATGAAATTTTATTTACAAATCGTTGGGCGGAGACAAATCCACTACCAACTAAAAAGAGAAAAAATACATAACAAATGAATTCTTCGAGTGATGCGAAGATGATCCAAGTGCAATCACCTCCGAGGAAGAGAGTAAAACATGGCCTTGGCTAAAGCACCTGTGAAACATCACAAAGGCACACCCGGAGAGTTCACCAGGTCCTCATAGGGACGTAACAAGATACAGAAAGAACATGCCATAAATACTGAATATAAATTATGTCATAACATCACAAAGTAAAAGTAAAGTGTCCCAACCATAACACAGTCCAATATCCCATCATTGAAACAGTAGACTACCCCTACAACCAAACAAGGACAAGGGGGTAGCGCACTATTTCGCGATGTGACATTGCCCCGTGCCATGACTAGAATGAAGTATG
The DNA here is from genome assembly GCA_029216955.1 of Iris pallida. NCBI lineage: Eukaryota > Viridiplantae > Streptophyta > Magnoliopsida > Asparagales > Iridaceae > Iris > Iris pallida. Next base: position 1,585,722 of record JANAVB010031618.1, read on the forward strand.
ACATGACATTAACTAAGGTCACCTAACCAATCTAGTATGCAATATAGAAGACATCTTGATGTATGGGCAGGTGAAGGCTGACTCCCCCAGGACAAGGTAACAACTCATAACATGCACACGTCAAGTACCAATACTATCAGTCGGCATAACTCGAGGCTAGCGGCCTACGTGACCCATCAGTCTACATAGCTCGAGGCTAGTGACCGTCGTGACAAGACTACCGTAATACGCAGTTACTATGGCTTTTGGATTTGGGTAGCCCATACATCTAACTGTCTTCATCCTCCCAAGGGTTACTGTCAAAAGGTAGTCCGATAAGACTAGGTCCACATGCATATTAAAATTCAAGCAAGAAAAATAATTGAAAACAAAATAAAGTAACTATAAACAACAAGTCATGGACCCAACTGAAAATAAACAGAAAATAAATATGCAGTAATCAAATAAAGAAACATGCAACTAATTATAAGTAGTAAATAAGGCAAGGTATCTTGCCTGATGTAATACCCTGGTGTGGTGTGATGATCCGCTATGTCTTGTTTTGTCCAATAGCCCGGGTCGGTGTACAAGGGTCCGATATTTACGAGAAAATAGGGAAGGATGATTAGCCACGATCGAGACTTTATAGTCTAAAAGAGGTTTGAAAAGAAATTTCTTAAGATATATATATATATATATATATATATCATGAAAACTTTGTTTTTTTTGGAAATTACTCAAAATATTAGATTTTATTTGTAAAATCTATTTTTGGGAAAATACTTTTAGCAATAAAATCGTTTTACACAAAATATAGGATCTTTAGATAGAGGCCTATGTTTATTAGTCAAAATATATATTTTAAATATTATGAAAAGACATAATCATAAAATAAAATAATTCTAGCTCAAAACTGTAATGGGTACGTAACTATTTTATGAATAGATCAAATAATTAATAATATACTTTTTAGGATAAAAAACTTGGATTTTGAAATCAATATAGGCTTAGTCGAGTATAATATTTTCCTCATTTTAAAAATACTAATATATATACATTTTTAAAATAATTTAAAATAACGATGATACTTGGTAACCAATTTACTAGTGGTAGTAGCAATGATAATACTATAAACAAGAATGCCTTTATTAAATACATACTTGTATTTCAAAACTTAGTATGATCATACTAATAATTATATAATGCTAATATACACATACTATTTTAGTATAACCATAAATCTAAATTAAAGATATTACTAATAATAATTAGGGTGAGAGCACTATGTTGTTTCTTTGCTTAAGTGACACGTAGAAATGAAATAAATAAAAAGTCACAAACAAAAGAAGCATCAGTTGCTGCTTTCTCCAATTCGAGAGAGGGGGAAGTAAGAGCAAGCAATCAAATAAATTAATAGTCAATAGAAATAGAGAGAGAAAGAGAGAGAGAGAGAGAGAGAGAGAGAGGAAATAAATGGGGAAAAGGAAAGGGAAGCAGGAGATTACTAGATCGGGCTCTCGACCGAGGAAGAGGCACTGCTTAGGCGCGGAAGCGGGCGGAGGAGGCTCGCGAGGGTGCGGCTGACCGGAGAGGGAGGCGTGGCCAAGGCTCACCGCAGGTGTGGAAACAAGGGGCGCCGGGGACGCGCTGCCCGGAGGCCGCAGAGATCTTGGCGGAGCCGGTGGTGACATGGACGGCAGGCACGACTCGGATCCACCATGGTGACACGGGCGGCACCGGAGGCGAGGACGGCGACGCGGCGGAGTCGTTGACGCTATGGAGGTTCGAGAGCTCGGCGGTTAGGCGTTGAGCACGGTGCTGCCTCAGAGAAGCGAGGCTCGAAGCGGGGTATGTTGGCGCTCGGCCAGGAGTGGGGCAGTCTCGCCGTGGGTGCGGGCGAGGTGCTCGGGTGTTCCAATTTATTTTTCGGGTGTGGGGTTTTCTTTTGGGGGTTGTCGGCGGCAGAAAAAGGAGGCGGTCGACGCTGCGAGGTGGTTGTGGCAACGTAGTGATGGCAGCATGGTTGTACGGCCGATGGTAGCGGTATGGATGACGTACGAAATTGGGGCTGTGATTGTGGTATTAATAGGCTGTGGGTGAGTTGTGAAACCAACTCTGTCCATGGCATCTTGTACTGTCTGGTGCAGGGCATCGCCGCGATGATCTTGGGACGCTAGCAATTCCCTGATGAATCCCACCAGGGTTCCATTATCAGGCTCTGCAGGCTGGACTGGCTGGACTAGTGGCTCTTGAGCCCCAGTAGGCATAACTCTGGAGGCTACCCCTGAGTGCTGGGTTTGGTCTCTAGGTTGCTGCTGGTTCACTGGAGGTGCTCCGCCTTGCTGATCGGTAGGACCAAGAACAATACCGTTGAAGAAACGACATAGAGAACAATAAGGAAGGACCATGATAGATCGAGAATATAAGCACGTGATCAGGTCAAGATTTTAGAAAGATTAGAAAACACGAGTAGAGATCAAAAACGAGTGCTGATTGAGACATCTATCCAGTGAAACCCTCACACATCTTGATTTACAAGACCTGCATGGCCCCCCACTTAAACCGTGTCATGCCCCAGAACCAAAATACTGGAGAGCGGGGGACAGACACAACCAGCGACATATATTAAAGTGAATCCCACCTCGATATACGGCCACGGCTGTCTAGATGTATGAGGGTTTTACTACAAGCCAACAGTCTCTTATGGTCAATAACAAGCCTAGTATCTCAATCTCAAGCAAGCAAGTAAGTGTAACAAGATGGTAGATCATCAGACATACAAAGTAAGGCGTCCCATACATTACATATTCAGATGATCATGAAGCTAGTCATACAAAATACGAAGACTAGCAAGAGTTTAAGTCATACATGATCAACCCTAGGATTTGTCAATCATGTTACAGCCCTTAGGCAGACAGGAATGTAAATTTAACACGAGATAACACTTGCTCGGCGGCTAAACGCCTCAAAAGAATAATTTACAACAGAGTGGGAGAAAAAAATAAAATCCACTCGTTGCCAGGGTTGCGCCTAGTGTTCACCATCTGGCTGGAAGGCTCGAAGATCCTCGGGTGCTACTTCAAAATCTGGCCATACAAAACCAGCTGGGTCAGACCCCAGAAAGAGCAAGTGCTACAAGGGAGGCTTCACTTAAGAACTAAAACCAGCATATAAGCACATAATAACATAATGATAACGAAAGTCATAAGTTAAAGGAAACATGATGATAAACGATAAGTAAGTAAAGGACTACTCCAGTAACCAAGTTACAACCCGTAAACCAGACAAGGACCGGAGTTGTAATCCTTCACTTGAGCAGAACTTAGTCTCTAACCAATTATCGATAAAGTAAAATATAATAGGAACGTGCTGAAATAACCATGTACTGGCACTGTCTAGACAAGACTAGATAGAACATCATCATCCATCAATTACGGCAAAGCAATGAGTACGACTTGATACTTTAACTAACTAGGGTTATCACAAGCCTAGTTACTAACAAGATGCATTGAGATTTTCCAACAGCCACAAGCCCTGCAGACTTAATCCAAGTTATCCGGTCACAAGTTGAGAGAGTTGAATTAGGTAACTTGGGGGTGCAACACATGACAGTGTGCTGGAAATGTGCCCTACTCGACGGCAGGCTATAAGTCCAATTAGAGCGCCCAGATAATGGGACTGCATGTAGCTGAAAAATCTCTTCATGAACTACTTGATCAATCTAGTCATTATCCTAGTCAGATTTAGTATGAATCCCTGACCGTGGTAACCAAGAATTTATGTCCTAGACATGATGCAAGACGAGACATATAGCTTATACAAGCACAAACACCTACGGTGTCCAGACAAGAGTTACTTAGCAAGTCAAGATAGCCGTCACAACAGCATATCAAGATTATCATGTTAGGTTACTTATCAGGACAAGAGTGCGTCACAACGAACCACCATCAAGAATTATCATATCAAGTTACTTGCCAAGAGTGCACCACGACGGGTCACTATCAAGAGTTATCATGTAAAGTCATAATATCATGTCGTGTTTATGTAAGTGCACCACAACGGGTCATTGAACATGTAGTTTTTATCACTTAGTCGTGTTCAGATTATTATATCAATATTGCTTGTCAAGGGTGCGCCACAACGGGCCACCATCAAGAATTATCATTCCATTAACATGTCATGCTCATATCGTGTTCATGTCGAGTTCATATCGAAAGGCGTAAGGATATAAAATGGGTGCAAAAAACAAGAAAAGAGAACCCGGGGACATCATGCGCCCAAGGGGGTGCATGTGCCAGGGTTATGCGCCTGAGGCATGTACCCACAAACATGCTCCCGTGGTCTATACGCCCACATAAGTGAGGCAGGGTGCATGGGAAGCTAAGTAAGAAGCCACATATACTAACTATGTGGGCGCAGAATAAGGGCTATACGCCCACACAGGGTCATGCGCCAGGGTTATGCGCCCAAGCTGGGGATGGTCAAGGTAACATGCACTTAAGCATGGGGGTGGTCAGGGCAGCATACGCCCAAGAGAAAGGGAGTCTGGGACACATGCGCCCAAGAAGAGGCATGCGTCCAGGGGATTATGCACCCAGCGCCCATGCGCCCATACAACTTGTGGGCGCATAGTTATGCGCCAGCACTGCTCTTCTTCTCCAAAATTTCGAGAAGAAGGCCATGGAACCCATGACTTCCATGCTCCATAGAACCTTCAATTTATGCCCAAATTTGGACTTCCATAGGTCAAAATGGGGTAGAACGAAATTCTCTACAACATGGAATAACTAGTTTTTGAAAACGAGCAAGTTTGGTAGATTAAAATCCAAGAAAACCAAAAATACGTTAAACCTAGATCTACAAGAAATAAACCACCAAAATGGAAAATGCAAAGAACTAAAGTATTTTAGAATCATGTGGGGAAGGTGATGGAACAACAAAAATGGAGTTCTCTCATGAAGCAAGTTGCACTTGCCTATGGGTTCTTTGGTTGTTGGAAGAGTAAAGGGAGAAGAAAGAAAGAGTAAATGATAATAAAGGAGGAGAGAGAAAAGTAGGTGGGTTTATAAAGGAAAAAGAGGAGGGGTTTAACATGATAAACCAAGGTAATAAACCAAGCCAAACCAAAATGAACCAAGCCAAACCATGATATGCCATGATGAACATAAGCAAGATTAAACCAAAATTAGCTAGCAAGGTGACAGAAGTAAAAATACTAGTCAGGATTTCGTGCACGTATACTGGAAATATGGAAAACGGAAAACGGAGGTGACAACATGCCATCTTGGAATTTAAATGGTAAACGGCTAACTCCGAATGGGGTGTGAGTCCATGGGAGATTTTTGAATCACCGTGCTACTACTTCAGCACCATGGGATTTTAGTTCCCCTTTCGATGAATGGTAGTAAGCCCTTACTGAAAGTCCCAAAAATCTTAATGTCAGTACGTCGACATCAATCTTTGTTCCCCCTAGGATGAACCGAGCCCGTGGTCGTGAAGTACCGTTCAAGGAACTATCTTGTGCATAAGTTATCCATGAGCATGCAAGTATATACAACTTATCTATGAAGAAAACATATAATACATGATAAGGAAAAATTAAGTAATCAGCTACCATTCTTATTTGTATTGCCACCATTCCTTGAGCTGAGCTCACAATTATCAACTGCCCAATCCAGGGTCTAAGTGTAATCAACATTCTACATCGACGATAGGATAATAGAATATTGACTACTCAATCTCTTTCCCATATCTTTGATACCGTATATTCTCTTGGTCATAATTCAAGCATACTTACTGTCCAGTTCTTGGGACTTAGCATCTGTGTTACATCTATTCATCGAGCTAAGACTCGATATACTCACCGCCCAAGTATTTGGAACTTTTCTTTCACCTGTCATATATTTCTAGCAACAACACGCAAGCACACAATTCATAAAATGATACGCAACAGTTTTCGGGTCATGTGATTAATTATCTTTCATTATCTTTTCGATTTTCATGCAAGATGTTATTTAGAAACTCAATGAGTAAACATAGCATACAGTCCTTTTATTAAGCGTGAAGCTAAGAGATTTTTGAAGGGTTCAACACTACTCACATTCATAAAACGATTTCCACCTTGATCACATAGCCTTCCAAGTGATCCTTCGCATATTCCCAAGTCCAACAAGGCTTCACCGAACCAACCAACCATCATAATACATCTTGCGGGTCGGGGCACTACATATAACTTGCTCAGAGGTGATGTGGACGTGGCAACTTTCCATGATAATAACACTATGTTAGGGTGGCAGTAAGAATATCTTGCTCATAAGTAATGTGGAGATTGCAAGTATCTATGATCAGGGTACATTTTGGTGCTAACAGTGAGAGTGTTTTGCTCAGAGGTGATGTGGATATGGAAAATATACATCTTTTGGTTCAGGCAGACGACTTAAAGGTGATTTGGACGTAGTCATTTTCCAAAGGGAAAAGTTAGAGATGAAGTGGACGAAAGTTAGAGATGAAGTGGACGTAACTTTTTGTTTATACTACTGTTTGCCATAAAAAATCAAAGACATGCATTATAGAACACTGAAATTAATTGCAAACTCGCTTGTACAAAGGAAAGCCTAGAAAAAAATCCTAGGAAACAATCTAAGTACAATTGTTTAGTTTTGATTTTGGGGGGTGACGGTGGAGGCTCGGGAAAGTGCTATCAACTCTGCCTTACTCCGTAGACTATCTGATACAGTCTCTAGCTCGTGAAGAAATTGCTTCTCTCTTGAAGGTTGCCAGCCTTTTACAGGGGTATAGTACCCTGCTATTTATAATAGGATGTATTTTGAGCCGCATAGACGGCTTGCGGCTACGTGGCTGATTATCACGCGAAGACCCGCTCTTGGGCTGCCATCTGTCGATTTGTTGGGATTTTGTTACAGCAAATCTGGATAGTTAAGGACTTGGTCAGATTTTCCACGTGTCCTGTTGCGGATGGTTTTCTCAGTCTTCGATCATGTGGGGTCGCATGAGACTCATGCGGCCTGGATCACAGTTACTCTTGGCTGCATGAAGTTTGGAAACTTTGGGGCCGCATAAGCTGAGCCGTATGAGGTTTATACGGCTTGGATGACACTCTTTTGGCCGCATGGAGGCGTACGAACCCTGCTTTTGGGCAACGTCTCATATCTTATCTTTCTTATCGAAGTGTCAGAACTGTCATGTTTTGCCAGGACTTGTCAGCTTTATCAGTCGAACTGCTCCTCTCTGGCCGCATATTTTCTTTCTACAACTGTTTGTCGACGGGCCGCATATGTCTTTTAACAGTCATGCGGCTTTCCTTCATGCGGACCTGTTTGGCCCAAAGTATCTATGCGACAATTTGTAATCCGCATGAACCCTATATTTTTCATGCTTCTACAAGTCCCCCTTCAAAGTTTTCAAATGGCAAATTTGGAATACTTTGAATAAGAAGCATAAAAATATGTCAAGCCATAGGGAGTCTTCAAGTTACAGGAAGTTGTTTTTGAACTGCAAAGAGATCTTGAGTCGCAGAGAAATCCTGAGACGCAGGAAGATCCTGAGTCGCAGAACAAATATTGAGTCACAGGGACGCTTCGAGCCGCAGAGAGTCTACCAGCTGTCACTGCTGGATTTAATTCTTCTGACTCGGTTGTGGATCTATTTTCGAGATGAAGCTGATGGTTACTAGGGATAAAGTTCCCAAACGTTGACTTTATCTTTAATAATCTCAAAAACTGAAGAGATGCTTGACAGTTACTAGGGATAAAGTCCCCAAACGTCGTCCCTATCCTTAATGATCTCGAGAATCGAAGAGTCTCTCTTCAGCAACTCTATAAATAGGAGTCGTTCAGAGAAAGATTTTCCTCTTTTACCTACTCCTTCTTTGACTTCATCATACTTTCTGCTATGGCTCCAAAAAGCTTCTAAGTCGATTGGTGCGACGGCTAAAGGGAAGAGACTTGCTTCTCCGTCGAGAGCGGCAGACACTCCTTCCATTTATGGTGAGCAGACGATGACTAAAATTTCAAATGGTCATAGCACGTATTTTCATGGGCGGGCCTGTCATATACTGCCTCTGCTATAAGCCTGGTCGATGTATGCCCTATATCGTCTGGACCACATATGTTCTATACGATAGGGCCGTATGGACTGGGCCGCGTAACTGCTGCTCATTCGAACTTGAACTGCCTGAGTGCCTCAAGGTGGATCTGTTATGAATTTTCTATGACTAAGCCGCATAGGTGCCGCATGAGCACTTTATGATCGGGCCGCATGAACTTTTTTTATGACTGAACCGCATTGAGCCGCATGATAATGACTGAGCCGTATAAATACTGTATGAGTACTTCATGACTTTTTTTTTGCTGGGTCGCATAACTGGCTAGGCCGCGTAACAGAGTTCTTTGTTTTCTCGGTACTAAACCCCTTTTCCCCTTATTTCTGTAGGGATCTGACTAGCAAACTTCTTCAGGACCGGTGTTGGCGATGGAGTAAAAATACAACATTCTGGTACCTACATCAGACAGTTCAAATCTTCTCATGCTTCGGAAGAGTTTTTCTTACGCCTTTTTAGCATATACATCGAACAACTCAGGACTCTTCATGCTTCGAAAGAGTTTTCCCCAGGTGGTAGGAAGAGCCTTTATACCTCGAAGAGTTGGACGGTGGTCAGGTGTCATTATGACCGTCCTGTCCTCACGGCTCTCCAAGTAGGCGAAACCACCATCAGGGACCATGTTTTGATGGTATGGCCCCTTGGGGGAGCGGGGCTAAGGCATCCGCAATACGGAGCGGAGGATATCATGCTATATTTACCCTCCTCCCGGTAGCTCCTTGGAGATTCAACAGCTTTGTTTGCTTCTCAGCAGTAAAACATGACTTCCTTCGAGGGCCACGAAACTGCTTGAAGACGAAGCACTGTCAATCCCAACTACGTATTGCCAGATTTTTTTCTTTTCTTTGCTGTCGATGTAGTCCTATGAATGTAACTGATCTTGAATAAGCAGAGTATATTCACTCCATTTTATTTGTGATATTTTGTGGTGCTTGTACTAGAGGGCCTAATACAATATTTGATTTTGATAAAGGACATCCCACTGGAGGATTTTTTATGGACCTATTGCCCTTTTGTGCATCTGGAAATACGAGCAAATAGATTTAAATAATATTTTATGGACCTACTACTCTTTGGTACATCGATGGTGCGAGTAATAGATTGAGATAACTTTTGTGGACTTATTACCATTTTTGTGTACTGGCGATGCGAGTACTGATAATAAGTGGAGAGGAAACCAACATATTTACTCAGAGGTAATGAGGACATGGTAAATACGGGTCAAAATAAAGCCTTCCTACTCAGAGGTAATGAGGACATGGTAGGGGTAGGCATAATAGAGGTACACAGAACAACTCAGAGGTGCAATCAACGTGGAAGTTCTATGCATTGGATGATTTGTTTGTGATGGACGGGAAAATAACTCATAGGTAATATGGATATGGTTGTTTTCCTCGTTGGGGAATTTTGTGGCCTAGTACCCTTTTTGTGCACTGACAGTGCGAGTAATAGATTAAGATAAGTTGTATGGACCTATTACCCTTCTGTGCACTGGTGGTGCGGGTAATAGATTTTAAGACAAAAGCTATGACCAGGAAGTTCATAGATATGACCAAGGGATGAAATATGAATTCACTCGGAGTAGTCAGAGAGTAAGTTCAGTGGTACCTGAGGGTACGTAACTCAACAATCTGGGAGATTTGAAGTTAGAGTGTAAGTTCAGCGATACCTGAGGGTATATAACTCACAATCCGAGAGATAGTTGGAAGGTGTCGTTTAGACATAGTATTTCTTGAGGAACTTGCCGTTGATGGACATCATGAGTAAGTCTCCATTCTGTTTTTTGAGATGGTATGCACCGTTGGAGAATACGGTCTCGATGACGAACGGACCCTCCCACTTAGGCTGAAATTTGCCGGGGGTCTTGTGAGTCATGACCATTGGTCGCGAATGGCCAAGACAAGATTGCCAACTTAGAATATTCTCTGTTTGACTTTCTTGTTGAAAGTCCGAGAGATGCACGCTTGGTGGAGCTCTATGCTTTGTTGAGCTTGTAAACGCTTCTCATCTAATGCCTCTAACTCTTGTAGCCGCCGGCGGTAATTATCGTCTGCCGTTAACCGGTAGGTGAGGTCCACTCGGAGTGAGGGGATCTGAGTTTCCAATGGGAGGACTGCCTCGCTCTCATAAACCAAGGAGAACGGTGTATTTCCTGTAGCCGTCCGAATCGTCGTCCGATACGCCCATAAGCAGTCACCAAGCTTCTCATTCCAGTCGCGCTTGTTTGCAGACACGAACTTTTTGAGGAGCTTGATTATGGTTTTGTTGAATGCTTCAGCCAGACCATTGGCCGAGGTGTTATATGCTGTCGAGGCCATGTTCTGAATTCGATTCTTATCACAAAATTGATAGAAAGCATGGCTTGCAAACCGCGGACCATTGTCGTGGATAATCCTCCGGGGCAGTCCAAAATGGTAGATGACGTGATGTTTTATGAAGCTAATCACGTTCTGTAAACCCCCATAATTTATATTTGGTTTTTATAATTTAATTAATTTTTTTGTTATATATTTCATTAGTTATGGATTTATATGGTACTAGTTTATTAGTATAATTAATGTATGTGTGTATATATATATTATTATATGTGTGCATGTGCGTATTTCTATTAAATAAGGAATATAATTAAATATAGGATTTTTAGGAATTTATCGTAAACTTTTGAGATAATTTTGCTAGCTTACTTTATATATATATATATATATATATATATATATATATATATATATAATTGTTTAAAAAAAAGAAAAAAAAGAAAAGAGAGCGGGGCCGGCCACACCCCAGCAAGGGACGGCCATGGCTGAGCCAATTGCACTTAAGTGCTAATGTAAACGTTTAAAGAAGTTAAAAGAAAAAACATATAATTAGGCCACCCACTTAAGTGGGCGCCCCCCCTCCCCCAAAAAAAATCTACTGTAGCAAAAAGGAGCCGCGCGCGCGTATATGCACCAGCACCCGAACCTGTGAGAACTTAATAATCCAAATGCTATTAGCATTAGGAGTGGACCCGACTTGTTATATATATAACTTTTTCCACAAACCTCAAAACCCCAAACTTCCAAAACGAAAGTTGCAGCTGATCCTACCTTTTCGCCTACGAGTTTGTTTCGCCAGCGACAAAGTCTTGTGTGTGACGAACGGAGCATCCGAAGTCAGCCCCGCGTCACCCACGGAGCAGTTTTTCCACTCAAGATACCCTACTTTCCTACGACGTAACATTTTACTCGTAGCATCGATTTTCGATCCGGAAGATTTTCTAGAAAGTAGACTTGACCCACTTCGAGATCCTCCAGGTGGATTTTGAAACAACCCGTCAACTTGCTCGAAAAATCGAGACGAAGTTGAAGAAAAACCTGTATTCTGTAATACTAAAAACTGTTGTAAAACGATAACTTGTCGGCCAAATTTTCTTGCTGTACAGTAAAGAATTATAGAAGCTAATTGAAAACAGTAAAAGACAACATAACCGAGATCGTAACGCATCTTCTGGATCGTTGTTTCAATTAACGTGTAAAAAGTAAATTGATATTGAAGTTGAGAAAAAACATGTGTTAATTTATATTAATTTTCTGAATTTTGTCCGAAATAGCGTGCGCCCCGACAAATCGGGCGACGTGATCGCGTGCTATATGTATCGAAAGGCGCGTATGGACGTTGTCGATGTGTGGGAACTGACGGAACTCAGTTTCGTCGTATGTGCACGACGAAATCAGTCCGTATCCGTCGAGATACCCCCGTATCGCCAATTTATAAACTTTGCCCTAACTTCGTGTATAGTCGTCGATTCGAGACAAAACTTGTGCCAACAGGTCCGGATCGAAATTTTGGTCCTGTGTGCCAAGTTTGGTTCGATTTTGAGAAGGTCGAATTGGAACCCTTTTTGGCGGGCCAGCGACCCACTCAAACGTGCGATTTTGTACATGGCTCATCGCAATCCAAAATTGGACATACCGTTGAGTTTTTCTCCTCACACTGAACCCGTAGACATGTAGTTTGATGACTTTAGAGACCATAGACTTTGGCGCGCATTTCGGTGCAAAGCGGGTCCAACGGCGTACATCGTTTTGACCCGGAATTATGATTTTGCTCTTGTTCCATAATTAGACTTTTGGACAGGTTTTTTCTAGGTATATCTTTTACACCGAGTGTATTTTTGATGTTTGTTTCAGCGTCCGGAGTTGTTTGGAGATTGTGACGTTTCTTGGCTGACATTGTGATTTTCGGGACTTGCCATTTTGCACAATCAGGCAAGATACCTTGCCACCTTACTCTGTGATTATTATATTCTTATTTTCAGTTGTTATTTTTAGTATTTCTTATTTCTTGATATTATAAAATAGTACGTCCAAGTCACACTTGGGTGCAAGCGACTCTATCGGTCGTTTTTTATGCTTTTATTTATTTCTCTTACATTGACTTAGTCTAGTGACCTCCCATTGATGATGAGGTATTGGTATATCTCATACGGCCTTGACACTTGCTTACCACGTGTTGTGAGTCACATGTAGGACACGTACCCACGTAGTCGGCTGGCCACCGATACGTATGGAGCGTGCGACGGATAGGAGTAACTGCTAACAGAATTGTATGTTAGAAGACTTGGCGGTTACTAGAGGTTCAAATCAGTCATAGAGATGATGATACTAGACATTGGGTGGGGAGAACAATACCTGACGTTTGGGCTTCTTTGCACTTTCCTGATTACCTGTGCGCTCCTCTGGAGACTCAGGCTCCAGGCGCCCTCTGACGTTTTCCAGAGCGTTATGGACGTAGCCCTTGTACATGGTGCCCTCTGACGCTTCCAGAGCGTTATGGACGTTGGCCCCTGGTGCCCTCTACGGGAACTATGTCGATCCCATTTACAGCCAGGGCTCATGCGTCGAAGGGTTGTATCTCAACTGCATATTCACAGTAGAATGGTCAGGAGCCCGATTGCATGCATACCTTTTTTCTTATTATATTATCACAGTTTATATGGCATGGTATTTTTCTTGTATCTTGCAACGTCCCTCTGAGGACCTGATTATCTCTCCAGGTTTAGACGATTTTCCACAGGAGTACGGAGCGGCGTTAGAGCTATCCTACATTGATGACGAGGCAGTCCCTACTGATTTCTAGTCTATTCTTTATTTGAGACATTAGTGGACATTATTTTTACATCTCTTTTCTTTCTATTTTGTGGAGGTTGGACTCCGATCTTATGAGACTATTCTTCATAGCTGTTTGGAGTGAGCATATTCACACGGCTATCTTTTGATACTCTTATTTATTTATGTGGACTCTATTGTCCTCTGTGTTGAGCTGTGATGAGATTAGATTATATATTTCTGGCCTGTGGTTATTTTATTTACAGCTTATGTGTATATATGAGAATTCCATATATTGGAGTATTCTTCATATATATGCAGCTGGCATGTTCACGTACTTGGTCCTACGTATTTTGGGACTGGAGCGTTACATGTTTTTATGGTAGCCCATGCAGGTCAACGTTAATATTGTTGGGTTACATGACTGTGTCCAACAAGCCTGCATATAGGAATAGGAATATCTCATCCAGAACTATTACTACCTCTTGACTTCCAATCTTTTCGAAACTTCCTTGATTATTTAATTTACCTCATATCTAATCTTTCCTAATATCAACTTATTTTCCTCGTGCCAACAGTATGCATTTAAGAAGCGGACACACTTCTGCCTTGGCCCTCACATCTGGTGAATAGGCTACTCCGGAGGGACAGAATCCTCCCATGACTCCAGCGACACCATACTAGCCAGGACAGTCGCAACATACTACGACACCGACGACGGAGTATCCAGAGATCGCAGCACCCCCAGGCAGCCAGGCTGGACAAACTACTACCATGCCACCAGAAAGGAATGTACCACTGCCCCCACTACCACCATTCCCTCAGCAGTTTCCCCCACAGTTGGGACCTCAGATGCCTCCACCACCGACTGATGGGAGCCCTACTTCTCAGTTTATGTACGCCATGATGCAGGCTCAGTGGCAGCAGACTGAGCTGATAAGACAGACGATGATGGCAGCAATAGCTAGACCTCCACTACCACCTTCAATACCAGCACCAGCACCAGCTCTGCATCCTTATGAAGGCTCTATCAAGAATTTCACATATATGAACCCCAAGGCCTTTAGAGGAACGGAGAAGCCATTAGAGGTGTCATAGTGGCTTATTAGTACAGAGAAGCTAGTGAAGGCATCCCAGTTGCCAACTCGAGATTGGGTGACAGCAGTGGACCTACTGTTAGAAGATAATGCTCACCACTGGTGGAAGGCGGAAGAGAGATGATTAGGCATTGGGATCACCTGGAAGCAGTTCTATGATGCGTTTTATGAGAGGTTCTTCCCTATTCACGTACGAGATGGTCTCTATGACCAGTTCTTTCATCTAAAGCAAGAAAATATGACAGTCCATGAGTATGACTCAGAGTTCAATCGCCTGAGTCGTTTTGGTGCGGGATTTATTCCGACGGAGTTAGAGAAGGCGAGAAGATTTCACCAGGGGCTTGCACCAGAGCTCAAGTCTTATACGACTACCCAGTCTCGAGTCTCCCATTCAGCTGTCCTAGAAGAAGCTCGTGCTCAGGAGATTCTTCGCAAGGAGCAGTAGTAGACCTCGAGACGTCATACACCAGCAGTTACACCAGCCCGAGCCACTCAGAGTGGACCTATTAGGAGGGCCACAGGACAGTTCCAGTAGAGGCCCTCACCTTATCAGAAGCCCGTTTGCCATTACTGAGGAAAGCAAGGACATCTCCAGAATGATTGCAGGACTCGCCTTGGATTGTGCTTGAGATGTGGATCCAATCAGCACATACTCAAGGACTGTCCGAAGCAACATGCGATAGTACATGCTCGGCAGAACCCGAGGCCTACAGCCCCAGTTCTTTCAGCACCACGGCCTGTAGCAGGAGCACCTCATCCACCATTGCCTCCTCAAGGCGTACAGTACAACAAGGCTAGAGCTCAGGGCCCAGGACAGAATTATGGACAGGTATTCTCACTTGCTGTTGTAGATATAAAGACAGAGGCAGAGGTTATAGCAGGTATGGTTTTAGTTGCATCTTTTCCTGCTATTACATTATTTGATACTGGAGCTACTCATTCATTTATAGCCACTAGTTTTGCCACTAGACATAGCATTTCCATCACACCCTTAGCTAAGAATGTTAAATCCTCACTGGAGGAGGAGTTGTACCTGTTAGTGGTGTTTGTAGACTTTGTCCGGTAGTGATAAGTGACAGAGAGATGATGGCACGACTTCTTTTATTCCCTATGTCGACATTTGATGTGGTTCTTGGAATGGACTGTTGAGCCAGTATTTCACTCTCATAGACTGCCATAGGAGCAGTATTATCTTTAGACCACCGAATGCGGAGGAGTTTGAGTTCACCAAAGAAGACGAAGAGAATTGTGATGTACCCGCATCGGGGACTCATATGATGATGCATGACACCCCTCAGCACCCTATCATCACCGAGTTCGAGGATGTATTCCCTGAAGAATTGTCAGGACTGCCACCTGACCGAGATATTGAGTTTTCCATCGAGCTTATTCCCGGAGCCGAGCCTATTTCATCTCGAGTATATCGTCTGGCACCCAAGGAGTTGGTAGAGATGAAGACGCAGATTGATGAGTTATTAAAGAAAGGCTTTATTCGTGCCAGTGCGTCACCGTGGGGAGCACCCGTTCTTTTTGTACCTAAGAAAGATGGGACAGTGCGCATGTGCATCGACTACAGAGTATTGAATACAGTGACGGTGAAGAACAAGTATCCCTTGCCGTGTATAGACGATCTATTTGGTCAATTGAGTGGAGCAAAAGTATTCTCCAAGATTGACTTACGATCGGGCTATCACCAATTGAAGGTTCGGAAGAAAGACATTGCAAAGACAGCTTTTCGATCATGGTATGGACCCTACGAGTTCTTGGTCATGCCTTTCGGTTTGACCAATGCTCCCGCAGTCTTCATGAATTTAATGAACAAGATCTTTCACCAGTACTTGGACAAATTTGTAGTAGTCTTTATAGATGATATCTTGATTTACTCCAAGAGTCAAGAGGAGCATGAGTAGCATCTACGGATAGTTTTAGGAACGTTGAGGAATGAGCGACTTTTCGTGAATCTTAGCAAGTGTGATTTCTTTCTCAAGGAGGTATCATTTCTTGGTCATATTGTTACGGGTGATGGTATATCAGTGGACCCTGAGAAAATCACAGCAGTCTAATTATGGCCCGCTCCCACGTCAGCTTCTGAGGTGAGAAGTTTCCTCAAACTTACGGGTTATTATCGATGGTTCGTAGAAGATTTCTCTCGAATAGCGGGGCCTATGACTCGATTAACTTGCAAGGATCAGGAGTTTGTATGGACAGACGAGTATCAAGCCGCATTTGATGAGTTGAAGAAGCGATTGACCACATCACCGATCTTGACACTACCATCGGGCCCGGAAGGATTTGTGATCTACAGCGACGCATCCGGGAAAGGATTTGGATGCGTATTGATGCAGCATGGTCGTGTAGTAGCATATGCATCGCAACAGTTGAGAGTGCACGAGAAGAATTATCTGACCCACGATCTAGAGCTCGCAGCGGTTATCTTTGCTTTGAAGCTATGGAGGCACTACTTGTACGGCGAGAAGGTTGATATCTACACTGATCATAAGAGCCTCAAGTACGTGTTCACACAAAAAGAGTTGAATATACGACAGCGACGTTGGTTGGAGTTGATGAAGGATTACGAGATCGAGCTTCATTATCATCCGGGCAAGGCTAATGTCGTGGCCGACGCATTAAGCCGCAAGCCCATGACACACTTTTTGACTACGTAGAAGGAGTTGATTAGAGACTTGGAGCAGCTTGGCATTGAGGTAGTATTGCCTGGAGCAGATGGCGTATTAGCCAACCTCTAAGTACAATCATCATTGGTAGAGCGCATCAAGGCAGCATTGCCCAATGATGCTAGATTTCGGCGGCTCAGGGAGAGGACTGAAGCAGGAGAGCAGACGGGATTGAGGATCCATCCCGATGGGACATTATGATGTGGTGATCGCATTTATGTTCCCAATGGAGAGCTACGACAGGAGCTTATGGAAGAGGCTCACAGTTCGACATACTCCATTCATTCCGGAGGAACCAAGATGTACTGCGACTTACGACAGTATTATTGGTGGCACGGAATGAAGCGAAAAATAGCTCGTTTCGTTGCCATGTGTTTGGTATGTCAACAAGTGAAGGCGGAGCACCAGAGGACGGCCGAATTATTGCAGCCGCTACCCATTCTCGAGTGGAAGTGGGAGCACATCACTATAGATTTCGTCACGAGTTTTCCTTGGAGTCCTAGGGGACGTAACGCAGTATGGGTGATTGTTGATAGACTTACGAAGTCAGCCTATTTCTTACCTTTTAGAGTGGGCCAGTCGACAGAGGTATTGGCAGAGATGTATATGGAGCAGATTGTGAGATTAAACGGTGTGCCTGTTAGTATTATGTCGGATCGCAACTCGAGATTTACCTCACATTTTGGAGGAGCATGCCAGAGAGTTTGGGCACCCGATTAAAGTTTAGCACGGCATACCATCCTCAGACAGACGGCCAGTCGGAGCATACTATTCAGACAATAGAGGATATATTGAGAGCGTGTATGCTTGACTTTGGTGGTCCATGGGAGGACCATCTTCATCTTGTTGAGTTTTTCTACAATAATAGCTATCAAGCGAGCATTCAGATGGCTCCGTTTGAAGTATTGTATGGTAGGAAGTGTCGGTCTCCTGTTTGTTGGAGCGACATAGGAGAGCGACAACTATTGGGTTCCGAGTTAGTCTTGAGCACAGTGGAGACAGTGAAGAAAATTCAGGGCCACCTACAAGCAGCGCAGGATCGTCAGAAGCAGTGGGCAGATAATTGCTGCCGACCCTTGGAGTTCAAAGAGGGTGACCATGTGTTCTTGAAGATATCCCCCACTAAAGGCACGATTCGATTCGGAGGACGTGGCAAGTTGAGTCCAAGGTACATCGGGCCTTTCGATGTCTTGGAACGTGTTGGAGAGGTTGCCTATAGATTGGCCTTGCTACCGTCGCTAGAGGGAGTGCATGACGTATTCCATGTATCTCAGCTAAAGAGGTACGTTGCGGACAACAATCATGTGCTTGATCACTCCGAGATCACAGTTGGACCGAGCTTGTCATACGAAGAGCAACCAGTAGGCATTCTTGATCGTCGAATGAAGGCGTTGCAGAATCAATCTATTCTATTGGTTCGCGTGGCATGGAAGCATCACTCGCCAGGGGAATCTACTTGGGAGCGCGATGACGACATTCGAAATCGTTACCCGCATTTGTTCGACAACCAAGGTAATCCTTGCCCATGTTAGTCCTTAATAGTTCATTCTTGCAATGCATTCGACCCCCCTACCTTAGTTTAATTTCGAGGACAAAATTTTCTTTAAGTTGGGTAGGATGTAAACCCCCATAATTTATATTTGGTTTTTATAATTTAATTAATTTTTTTGTTATATATTTCATTAGTTATGGATTTATATGCTACTAGTTTATTAGTATAATTAATGTATGTGTGTATATATATATTATTATATGTGTGCATGTGCGTATTTCTATTAAATAAGGAATATAATTAAATCTAAGATTTTTAGGAATTTATCGTAAATTTTTGAGATAATTTTTTTCTCTCTCTCTCTCTATATATATATATATATATATATATATATATATATATATGTAATTGTTTTAAAAAAAGAAAGAAAAGAGAGTGGGGCCGGCCATACCCCAGCAAGGGGCGGCCATGGCTGAGACAATTGCACTTAAGTGCTAATGTAAACGTTTAAAGAAGTTAAAAGAAAAAAAATATAATTAGGCCACCCACTTAAGTGGGTGCCCCCCCCAAAAAAAAAAATCCACTGTAGCAAAAAGGAGCCCCGTGCGCGCGCATATGCACCAGCACCCGAACCTGTGAGAACTTATTAATCCAAATGCTATTAGCATTAGGAGTGGACCTGACTTGTTATATATATAACTTTTTTCACAAACCTCAAAACCCTAAACTTTCAAAACGAAAGTTGCGGCTGATCCTACCCTTTTCGCCAACAAGTTCGTTTTACCAGCGACGGAGTCTTGTGCGCGATGAACGGAGCATCCGAAG
The DNA here is from genome assembly GCA_029216955.1 of Iris pallida. NCBI lineage: Eukaryota > Viridiplantae > Streptophyta > Magnoliopsida > Asparagales > Iridaceae > Iris > Iris pallida. The sequence continues at coordinate 1,604,996 of JANAVB010031618.1, forward strand.
TCAGCCCCGCGTCACCTACGGAGCAGTTTTTCCACTCAAGGTACCCTACTTCCCTACGATGTAATTTTTTACTCGTAGCACCGATTTTTGATCCGTATGATTTTTTGGAAAGTAGACTTGACCCACTTCGAGATCCTTCAGGTGTATTTCGAAACAACCCATCAACTTGCTCGAAAAATTAAGACAAAGTTGAAGAAAAACCTATTTTCTGTAATACTAAAAACTGTTGTAAAACGATAACTTGTCAGCCAATTTTCTTGCTGTGCAGTAAAGAATTGTAGAAGCTAATTGAAAAGAGTAAAAGACAATATATCTAAGATAGTAACGCATCTTCTGGATCGTCGTTTCGATTAACGTGTAAAAAGTAAATTGATGTTGAAGTTGAGGAAAAGCCTATGTTAATTTAAATTAATTTTCTAAATTTTGTCCGATATGGCGTGCTCCCCGACAAACCGGGAGACTTAGTCACACACTATATGCATCGAAAGGCGCGTATGGAAGTTGTCGACGTGTGGGAACTGACGGAACTCAGTTTCATCGTGTGTGCGCGACAAAATCAGTCCATATCCGTCGAGATACCCCCGTATCGCCAATTTTCAAACTTCACCCTAACTTCGTGTACAATCGTCGATTCGTGACAAAACTTACGCCAACAGATCCAGATCAAAATTTTGGTCCTGTATGCCAAGTTTGGTTTGATTCTGAGAAGGTCGAATCGGAACCCTTTTTGGCGGGCCCGCGACCCACTCAAGCAGGCGATTTTGTACACGGCTCATCGGAATCCAAAACTGGACATACCGTTGAGTTCCTCTCCTCAAACTGAACCCGTAGACATGTAGTTTGACGACTTTAGAGACTATAGACTTTGGCGCGCATTTCGGTATAAAGCGGGTCTAACGGCGGACATCGTTTTGACCCGGAATTATGATTTTTCCCCTGTTCCAGAATTAGACTTTTGGATAGGCATTTCCTTGGTATATTTTTTAAACCGAGTGCATTTTTGATGTTTGTTTCAGCGTCCGGAGTTGTTTGGAGATTGTGACGTTTCTTGGCTGACATTGTGATTTCCGGGACTTGTCATTTTGCACCATCAGGCAAGATACCTTGCCACCTTACTCTATGATTATTATATTTTTATTTTCAGTTGTTATTTTTAGTATTTCTTATTTTTTGATATTATAAAACTGTGTGTCCAAGTCACACTTGGGTGCAAGCGACTCTATCGGTCGTTTTTCATGCTTTTATTTATTTTTCTTACATTGACTTAGTCTAGTAACCTCCCATTGATGATGAGGTATTGGTATATCTTATACGGCCTTGACACTTGCTTACCACGTGTTATGAGTCACACGTAGGACACGTACCCACGTAGTCGGCTGGCCACCGATACGTATGGAGCGTGCGACGGATAGGAGTAACTGCCAATAGAATTACATGTTAGAAGACTTAGCGGTTACTAGAGGTTTATATCAGTCATAGAGATGATGATACTAGGCATTGGGTGGGGAGAACAATACCTGACGTATGGGCTTCTTTGCACTTCCCTGATTACCTGTGCACTCCTCTGGAGACGCAGGCTCCAGGCGTCCTCTGACGTTTCCCAGAGCGTTATGGACGTAGCCCTTGCACATGGTGCCCTCTGACGCTTCCAGAGCATTATGGACGTTGGCGCCTGGTGCCCTCTACGGGAGCTATGTCGATCCCATTTACAGCCAGGGCTCATGCGTCGAAGGATTGTATCTCAATTGCATATTCACAGTAGAATGGTCAGGAGCCCGATTGCATGCATACCTTTTTCTCTTATTATATTATCACAGTTTATATGGCATGATGTTTTTCTTGTATCTTGCTACGTCCCTCTGAGGACCTGGTTATCTCTCCAGGTTTAGACGATTTTCTACAGGAGTACGGAACGACGTTGGAGCTATCCTACATTGATGACGAGGCAGTCCCTACTGATTTTTAGTCTATTCTTTATTTAAGACATTAGTAGACATTATTTTTACATCTATTTTCTTTCTATTTTGCGGAGGTTGGACTCCGATCTTACGAGACTATTCTTCATAGCTGTTTGGAGTGAGCATGTTCACCCGGCTATCTTTTGATACTCTTATTTATTTATTTGGACTCTATTATCCTCTGTGTTGAGCTGTGATAAGATTAGATTATATATTTTTGGCTTGTGGTTATTTTATTTACAGCTTATGTGTATATGTGAGGATTTTATATATTGGGATATTCTTCATATATGTGCAGCTGGCATGTTCACGTACTTGGTCCTACGTATTTTAGGACTGGGGCGTTACACGTTCGATGTCTTGACCTCTGCCAACTGAACATCTTTCGCCCATTTGGAGAAGTAATCAGTGATTGCAAGTACGAACCGATGCCCTCATGACGACGGCGGGTAATTGGCCCAATGATGTCCATTTCCCAGGCTTCGAATGGCCAAGAAACTACTGTCGGGTGCAAGAATTCAGATGGCAAATGTATGAAATCTGCATGGATCTGGCAAACCTTGCATTTCTTTGCATAATCAACTGCATCTGCGACCATTGTGGGCCAGTAATAACCCATCCAGTGAAGACGATCTTGTAACTTCGGGCCAGGTTGGTGGGCCCCACAAGTTCCGTCATGAGCTTCACGTAGGGCCTCTGTGGCTTCTGCATTTGACAGGCATCTTAGCAGTAGCCTATCGTAGGATCGTCGATATAACATTTTCGTCTCCGTAACATAGAAAAATTTGAGGGAGCGTCTTCTGATTGAGGTAGCTTCCTTCACATTCTCTGGCAGAATTTCATAGACCGTAAAGTCGATGAGCGGGCGTCTCCAGTCTTGTATGTCGTCGGTTATCCGGGCGGAGTAACTCATACCCAGTTGAAGATTGTTCCTGGGGTAGACCAGTTCGTGGTCTATTATGTCGACTAGATGATGAGTATTATTCGGGAGTGCCAAGGAAGCGGCGAGACCGGCCAGGGCATCGGCTTCGATATTTTGAAGCCTTGGAACGTGCTCTATAAAGAACACTTCCAAGGTTGTAATAATAAAAATTCCTGTATGATAATAGGGAATCAGGTCCTCGTTGTGAACCTCGTATGAACCCCGAATCTGGTTAACAACCAACTGTGAGTCACCATAAGCTTCCAGGTATCTGATCCCCACTTTTTTTGTGAGTTGGATCCCAATGACTAGAGCGTTATATTCGGCTACGTTGTTCGAACAAGGTTCTGTAAGAGAATACGCCCGATTGACTACTAGTCCTGAGGAAGAGATTTTTTTGACTCGTGAGGAGACCATCACTCGTGCCATGACCTAAACTAACGAACAGCTTCTCCAGCTCCAGGCTAGGCTAACATCTTTGGAGACTGAGCTCCAAGCCACTCGCCAAGAGAGTGGAAAGATTTGGAAGGAGACTGATGAAGTCACCCGAGCCTCTGCTGCTTTAGGGGGAGCACTGAAGAGATTAGAAGAAAATTGGCAGGCTCATGTGTATCTGGAGGACCCCGAGAGGTTATCCTAAGAAGCTAAACTCCGAGTCAAACTGAGAATTGAGCGCTCAACTGCACAGCTGGAGGTCTTTCTCAGCAAGTTGTGTGTTGCTGATGAGTAGTGGACTTTGCTCTTTTTTTGGAGCAGAATACATTCACTCTGCTCTGAGGAGCTTGTAATGGCATTTTGATGAAGAATATCCCCTGGGGAGACCTTTTTTGTGGACCTATTGCCCTTTGGTGCATTTTTTTGAAAATGCGAGCAAATAGATTTGAAGGATATTTTGTGGATCTTCTACTCTTTGATACACCGATGGTGCGAGTAATAGATTAGGATAATTTTTGGAGACTTATTACCATTTTTGTGTACTGGCGATGCGAGTACTGATAACAAGTGAAAAGAAAACCGACATATTTACTCAGAGGTAATAAGAACGTGGTAAATATAGGTACGAAGTATGGCCTTCCTACTCAGAGGTAATAAGGACATGGTGGAAGTAGGCCAGATGGGGATACACAGAACAACTCAGAGGTGTTATCAACGTAGAAGTTCTATGTATTGGGTGATTTGTCAGTGATGGATGGGAAAATAACTCAGAGGTAATATGGACATGGTTTTTTTTCTCGTTTGGGAAATTTTGTGGACCTATTACCCTTTTTGTGCACTGATAGTGCGAGCAATAGATTATGATAAATTTTATGGATCTATTACCCTTCTGTGCACTGGTGGTACGGGTAATAGATTAGGGTAAGTTTTGTGGACCTATTACCCTTCTGCACACTGGTGGTGCGAGTAATAGATTTTGAAACGAAACCCAACAGGGGTGGTATGGGCGTGATATATGGTGGTCGAAACATTAAGGCAAAAGTTCAGAGGTATCAATATACATGACTTATCACTCGTAGAGATGCAATACGAGTCCCCTCGGAGGGGGAAGGGGAGAACATAGTGTAAGTTCAGGGGTACCTGATGTACATAACTCGACACTCTAGGTAGTATTTATTCTTTCTTCTTTTATTTATCGGCAGCCTCTTATTGATGAGATAAGGAACTCCGTCCATAGGGATTACATCATCAGGAGAGGTACCATCCGTCTGTTCCACCAGGTATTCGATGAGTTCTACGTCCTCTTTGGCTACCCCCTGCGATCCCAATGGTTGGGATGCCGTCTTGGGCAACTTGACCACCAAGGGTCAAACTTGAAATATTGGCTTGCTTGAGTATGTCGGATCGGCTTTTAGTTGCCAGCTCGTCTGGGGAAGACGGGTGACAATTGGCTCGGCAAGGGATTTTGTGTCTTCCGATAGTCTTCGGATGGATTTTGGTAACCGGATCACCATCGGCCCTATGATGGGCTTTGGCTCTTGAATTTGGGAGTCGGGTGGATCTTACCCCCTTTCAGGAGCATGTCGAAGATAGTTTTGACATGACTATCTTCAAATGAGTAGTTGATCTTGGGCCACGAACCTTCCGTCTATTTTTGTTCAGGCTTCTGAGTCGCATCAGTGACCATGGCCTGTTTGCCCTTATTGTCCCGGTTGGTGGTGGCGCCACTGTTGTTGTTGCTGGAGGTGGACCCAGGACGTCTGCCCTTATCTTCTCCATCTGGGATATGTAATCCCAACTGGCAAGCTTTCTTCAATTTTGCTTCTGCGTTGGTAGCACTTGTGATGAAGGTCGTCCAATCTCTGAACTGATCATCACCCATCCAGAGGCTAATTACAGGAAGCATCTTCTTCTGGCAGATTTTAATCAAAAAGCACTCAAGATTGCCTTGGGGCAATCTCATTGCGGTTTGGCGGAACCGCTCGATATAGTTCCTTGTGAGCTCCCTCTTTCTCTGAACGACGTCCATGAGAGATGACATCGTCACATCATGCCCCACTTCATAGAATCTCTCCAGGAACATGTGCTTGAAGCCATCAAAAGAGTGAATGCAGTTGTCGGGAAGGTTGCGGTACCAGTCGAATGCGATCCCCTCCAATGCTTCGATGAATAATCGCGTAAGGATGGCATCACTATGCGAGAAGTGGTCGATTGTGACTTCAAAGTAAGTCATGTACCGACTAGCAGAGGTCTTCCCATCATAATAATCGATATAGAACGGCTTGTACCGCGGTGGAAAAGGTACATCTCTCCATGCAAGGGGATATGGCTGCCGTATTCTGAGATCTCGAGAGGAGTCTCGGACATTGAATATTGCCCGAAGCTCCTGGACTTCCCTCTTTGCCTCTTTGGCTTCATCAGCAGCTGAAGGAACGGATGGTGCTACGGGATCATCACCCAAAGAAGGGGCGATCGTGTTGGAGTCCGCGTTGACTGCGGGTCCAAAACTTGTTTGTTCGGGCGTTCTTGCTGGTTGAGATGGCAAGGCGGCTTTGATCTCGTCCACGGACTTGACCAAGGACAGGATCATGGCTTCCAGCACTTCTAGCTATTGTCGGTCAGAAGGTGCTTCATGATTATCGTCAGCCATAAAGACGGTCCTGACGTGGGTAGAGGTAGAAGGGATTGTGGCAGAGGTACTCTCGGTATCGTACCCTTGTATAGAGAAATCGTCAGGGAATGTCGGAATATCATCTTCGTCAGACTCGGAAGGGGTGCTACCCCCTGTGCAGGAAGCCGCATCGTCTTGGTGAGGGTGGTGGTCCTCAGGGAAATCCGATTCTGTTGCAGAGTTCTGGAGGATCTCTACCCCTTGTGTGTGCTCTTGGTACACCGGGTTGTAGCATACATTGAGGGGGCTACTACCCCCAGCTTCATCTACTCTCAAGGAGGTCGAAGGTGCTCCCCCGGGTGTCGGAAGTTTCTTCTTGGATTAAGTGCCTAAATAGACGCCCCTGTGGTTAATGGGAACCCCCCGGATGAGGGTCTCCTTGCAATACTGACCGAGATGGCTGGGCTGGAAGAGCCTGTCTTCTTTTCTCCCTTACCAGGAGGAACTTTTTGAGTTGAATTATAGGAGGCGAAAGGAAACTCCTCGTCCCCTGGAATTTGGACAGGTGCTGGCTGCTGCAGTCGCCGGAAAACTGACGGCCGACCTTAAGGTGCTGCTGATTTGTTGCAGCAGCAGTTGATGACGACTTGGGTACAACGACGCCCCGAGAGGGACTCATTGCATGCTAATGCTGCCGTATTGCGTTTGTGAGTAATCACGTCACGTAATTCGGTAGGAAGCTTCTCTACCTTTAGACCCAACTTGTGAACTCGGGAATCCCGAGCGCACGGGTGCTTAGGCATCACGTTTGCTCCCTGATCCGTGGATAGTAAAAGCACTTGCTCTAGATCTTTAGAGGGAGACTTTAAAGACCCACCCTATCCGTTAGCCCTGGGGGACAAGACGCGGGTGGTTCTGTACAACTTTCCGTCAGGAGCCCGTATAACAGTCAACGGGGCCCACTGACAGTCAGCAACTTGGACAGTTGACTGGGCTGGTTGGGCATGCACTGCCCTAAACTTTTTTGACTTAGCACCCGAAGGCGCATAGTAAAAGGAGTCCAGAATGATACATCCCGTATCTTTAGTGAGCCGCATGGCGTCGGGCCCGTATGAGAGGCGGTCGAACACAGAGCTTCTGACAGGGCCGCATAAGACATCCTGTTTGAGGCCAGGATTGGTCGTCGCATGGACCATCTTTCTACGGCTAGCGTTGGCTGCCGCATGGGTGATTTTCCTACGGCCAGAGTTGGCTGCCGCATGAGTCGTCTGCCTGCGGCCAGAGTTGGCTGCCGTAAGGACAAACTGTCGATCTTCTCTATGCGGCTTCTTCTTTATCCGCATGGAGTTCCCTTGTGCCCCCAAAAACTCAGCATCGTAGTATTTTCTTCTACTCATTTTGGGGACAGTGGGGTCCTCTGCGGTCGGAAGCAAAGTCGTAGGAGAGCTTTGGTCACCGTCTTGGGCTGTAGAAGGACTTCTTCGAGAACTTGGTCGGGGACAACAGTTTTGTGCACCGACGCCTTGCGAGTCCACTTTGGGTTAGTTTGCTTCTGAGACGGGCTGGCGCTCCCTTCAGAGAGCAATTCTTCAAAGGCTTGTTGGTCGAAGAGAACCACAAGCATCTGCTGTATAGAGACAAGCTTGGACGCGTCAGATTGAGTCACCAACTTCTCATCGGAAGAGAAGGATGTCCCCAGCAGAGTCGCCATCTTGTTTGCCATAAAAATCAAAGACATGTATTACAGAACACTGAAATTGATTGCAAACTCGCTTGTATAAAGGAAAGCCTAGAAAGAAATCCTAGGAAACAATCTAAGTACAATTGTTTAGTTTTGATTCGGGGGGTGACGGTAGAGGCTCGGGAAAGTGCTATCAACTCTGCCTTACTCCATGGACTATCTGATACAGTCTCTAGCTCATGGAGAAATTGCTTCTCTCTTGAAGGTTGCCAGCCTTTTGCAGGGGTGTGGCACCCGGCTATTTATAATATGATGTATTTTGAGCCGCATAGACGGCTTGCGGCCACTTAGCACACGAAGACCCGCTCTTGGGCTGCCATCTGTCGATTTGTTGGGATTTTGTTACAGCAAATCTGGGTAGTTAAGGACTTCGTCTGATTTGCCACATGTCCTGTTGCGTATAGTTTTCTCAGTCATCGATCATGTGGGGTCGCATGAGACTCATGCGGCCTGGATCACAGTTACTCTTGGCTGCATGAAGTTTGGAAACTTTGGGACCGCATAAGCTGAGCCGCATGAGGTTCATGCGGCTTGGATGACACTCTTTTGGCCGTATGGAGGCGTACGAACCATGCTTTTGTACGTCTCACGTCTTATTTTTCTTGTAGAAGTGTCAGAACTGTCATATTTTGCCAGGACTTGTCAGCTTTATCAGTCGAACTGCTCCTCTCTGGTCGCATATTTTATTTCTACAGCTGTTTGTCGACGGGCCGCATATGTCTTTGAACAGTCATGCGACTTTTGTTCATACGGACCTGTTTGGCCCAAAGTATCTATGCGACAATTTGTAATCCGCATGAACCCCATATTTTTCATGCTACTACAACTACCCTCGGGGAAGGGATAGTAAAGCATGCCTTTGACCCGACTGGGATCAATAGACGGGATATCCTTGGGACAGCTCGGCCGTAGAAGGATGTTTTCGAGTGCAAGACCGAAATGATTTGCCTTATGAAGTGCATGTATCATATTTTGTCATACCTCTGGAAGATGGTAGCCGATACTGGTATGCCTAGTTTATTTGTTCAGATATAATATTTTTTTTAGAAATTTCCCATTGATGGGCTTCATCAGCAGATCTTCATTGGGATGGGTGAATCTAGGGGTGAACAAATTTCGATTTTGGAACCGAAATCGATCCGACCCAACCCGACCTGATTTAACCAATCGGGTCAGTTTTGAAATTTTTGGGTCGAATTTCGATTTGACTAAAGAATATATCGAGTTTTCGGGTCGGTAGTCGGATTTGGGTTTCGATTATCAACTCGAACCGAAAACCAAAATGTTCAATTACATTTCTACCCCTTCCTTTATATATATATACAAAATAAAACTTAAATCTCTCTCTTTCCTACTCTATTCTTTGCAACCGCCGCTTTGGAAAAACCCTCTTCCTTGTTCCGACGGCTAGGACACACAGGCGACACCTAGGTTTAGATCTGGTGCTGGCCCAAATCCGGATGGCTCTAGATGGCTGGATCTGGTGTACAACGTCGACAGGAGGCATGACGAGGGAGAAATCGGACCTCCTCAACCTTACCGAGTCGATCTCTTCTCCCTTCTTCTTGTTCTTCTGCTGTTGTGTTATTTTTTATGGGTGATGTTGACCCTTTCCTATTGAATCTACATCACTCTCTCGTGTATGCTTGAGCAAATAGTTCATGCTGTTGGTAAGGATCTCAACTAGTATCCATTCACCAACTTTCACTTTAATATACTTTACCAATTTTTTCAAGTTTTTTTCTTGTTGTTTGTTTTTTTTCTCTTGTTTTTTCACTTTAATATGCTTCTGTTGCTGTGTTATTTATTTTTATGGGATGAGTATGTTTTGTTTTTTTATTTTCTAGTGTTATATTGGTGTTAATATTAGTTTCTAACTACTCATTGGTGTTATTCCTTTACATGCTCACTGTTTTTTATGACACACGTATTGCTATGCAAGCTCTCTTACTTATATAAGAGATGATATCTGGAGGACAGGTGAAAGAGTCGGCTGGATTTGCTAGGTCAGCCACCGGATCTGGAAGAGGGTTAGGGCTAGGGTGATGTGTCCTTGTGTCGGACATTGGTTTAAAAATTGTATTGAATTTTATAATTGTATAAGACAGGAAATAAAATTTGTGGTTGAACACTGTGAAGAATACTGGACACAAACGAATCAGGACATAAGTAGAAAGGGTTGGGTTTGGACTGAATTGATATAAAGGGTGGGGTTTGGACTGAGTTGGATTTTGAGTGAGAATAATGGGCTTTGAATATGAAACTTGTAATATAATTTTTTTTACATATATTTCAGCTCCAGTCTTTTATTTTATTATGTTTTTATAAACTATTTTTTTGGTATTTTTTTAGTAAATTTTTTTAGAAGGCCCGTCCCACTTGGGCCCACTGGATCGAACCGACTGAAAATTGAACCAATTTAAATCGGTTATGTTTTGTTCGGTTTTTTGCAATGCGGTTCGGTTTTCGGTTTTGTATAATTATGGTTCGGTTTGGTTCGATTTTCTGCAATACGATTCGGTTTGACCCAAACCGAACCATTGCTCACCCCTAGGTGAGTCTGTAAGTGTCGTTGGAATACACCGACTCTACTATGTGGGGTCCCTCCCATTTGGGTTTGAATTTTCCTGCCGTTTTTGTTTCCAAAGAACAAAAGTCTTTATTACAAACTAAGAAAAGAGTACAGGAGTACAATTGATTTCTGGAGAAGTACAACTATAGAAATCTGATCAGAAGACGATCACTTTATCCCTTGGACGATGTGATATCGAAGACACGAGCCTCTGGAGAATGCAGCAACACTTTAGCAGGAGATTATGATCACTCTTGATGCCTTGTGATTGATTTGAAGCTCTATTTATATAGTTCTTGAAATAACTGTTTAGCAGTTATTCTAGGTTGCGCGCGCTTCAGGTTGTGCGTGGTGTAATGTAGCAACTTACGCGAATGATTGTACCAACTGCTATGGATGCGTGGCATCGTTTGATTAAGATGTGCATGGTCGTGGGCAGTGTAGTGGGCACGTTCTGCAAAGTTAGTGGCTTGTGCGCCATGTCACTCTGTCTTGAACACTAGTTCATTACCTTGTACGAGCTTCATCAGGTTGCGCATGGCGCGATGTAACAACTTGCACGAGCTGTTGTACCAACTGCTATGGACGTATGGCATCGTTTGATTAAGATGCGCATGGTCATGGGCAGTGTAGTGAGCACGCTCTGCGAAGTTGGTGGCTTGCGCGCCACGCCACCCTGTTAAAAATAAGAATTGATCAAGTGGCGCCAACTTGTCAGACTGCACATGGGTGCAACTGGACAACTGGCACCTTTGACTAGGTTGTTTTTGTGCTGTACTGATTAATCCTCGTGCCATACAGTGACTTGTGCGAACCAGCTGTCAGCATTAATTACATGCTGACGAAATCTTCTTGAACGTCGCATTGTGCAGGATTTGAACGGATTTTCCTTAATCTTCGTGCTGTCAGTTTGTCAGGTAATGATGATGCCATTACAGCTTCTCGAGGAAGTATGCCACGTGGCGCTAGCGCAACCTGACTCCAGCACAACCTGACGTTGGCGCAGCCTGATGCTGCGTAACTTGATTATTTGGCACTGTTACTACCACATTTCTACTTTGAGGTTATTTTTGTCATTTTTGAGGTTATTTGAATTTATTATAATTTATTTGAATTTATGGGAATTTTTAGGATTTATTTTGGAATTATTTGAATGATGGTTGACTAGGTTGACTTTGACTAGCATTGACTTTGGTAGAGTAACCTAGAAGCTAACCCTAGTTGTGTTTGGACTTGGTTAGGTCATGTAACCCTAGTTAGACCAGAGTTAACCCATGGTTAGTCATTAGACTCAAGTTAACCATAGAATAGATAAGTCATAAGTCATGACTTATGGTTTTGAACCATTGATTTTTAACTAAGCCCAAAGCCCAAAGCCCAAAGCCCATTAGCTATTGCCAAACCCTAACCCTAACTTAGTTGGCCGGTCAAGCATTGGTATTCCCCCCTATAAGTAGTCTCTTCCATTTAGGGCTAGCCTCTTTAAGAAAGATCAAGTTTAAAGAAGAGGTATTTTCCCAACTTTATTAATTCATAGAAAATCCATTTTATTCCTTTTTCCCTCAAACAAATTGCAATAGGTTCTAATTTAGGTATTCTTGCTGTTTGTGTATTTTATTCTCAGTTTGTTAGCAATTTGGTAAAGTTTGAGAAGTAAGGAGACACCCCCTCTTTGGAGCTTTCTTTGGTTTTTGACACCTATAGGTATTTCCTCCAAAACTTATTGAAATTACTGTTATTGTTGCATATTGACCTAGATCTAGGTGTCCCCTAGCTAACCCTAGATTTCTGTAAGATTTTGTGTCCATTTCTTGTCCTAAATGGACACATATCAGTCCCTTCATGAAGGTGTTTGTTGAAATGCCCCAAAGGGGATTTCGATCTATTTTTAGGAAAGTATTTGAATATGAATTATTGATTTGGTGTGGCTTATGGATTTCTATTGGACTGAGATTTAATTAGTGTCGTGTCGTGTCGATTTGGACACGCAAACACGCGGTTCAGACACTGTG